>JAUTXW010002486.1:32500-45307 GCA_030620095.1 Kuschelorhynchus macadamiae
AATACAAGTAATACCTGGAATTTTGAACTAGAAACAATTCCGTATTAAAAAAACAGGCCAGTTAAAAAAAACAGGAATACATATTTGGATGCTTATTTACTTTACTTATTTTTGTTACATTTTAGAAATATTTTTAAATATACTTATTGGTATAAAACGAAGTATTTTGTCCCAGATTCTAGCTATTTGTATATAGTATCTTTACTTGTTTTTGAGATTTTGACTCCCGAAAATTTGTATTTTCATATTTCGAGAGGATGTAACATCACAAAACAGATTTCGCTTATTGCAAGAGATAGAAAAATGGTTAAATATAGAAAGTTTTAGACAATTTCGTTACAAGCCTAATAGCACCTGCAGGCGAATTCTAGCCATTATGTTCTTGAGATATTTAGAAACGAATAAAATATTGCATTTTTAAAATTATGCAGTAACTTTTTTAATCCTAAAATTTTAAAACATTTATAAACATATTGCCAAAGCATTTTTTTGTCTAACATTTTATGGTGCTGTCATATTTTGAATCTGATGTTTCGTAAATGAGGGGCCATCATCAACTTTTAAATACACACCTGGATTTTTTAATTTGTTTTGTAACAAACCTTTGCATTCCAAAATCCAACGATGTAATGCACTCATACATTAAAAGTATTTAAAATTTGAGGAAATCAAGGTTATCCCTCTCTCTCTAAAACATTGTCTCTTATGGGAAAATCTTAAATATGTGCTGTCCAAATATTAAGTCTGTTATATTATTAGTGTGGGAGGGTCAAATGCTTGTTAAAAAAAATTACACAAATTACCAAGCTTGTAAAAAAACAAAATTTTACAAGATATTACTATAAATTATATTTTTCAAATGGGACATCCTGACTATTATATGTCCCTCAAATGGGTCTCTTCTTGCAGATTATAATTATATCTGGTTCGATACCTATTCACTCCACTATGTAATAGTGTTGTCCGTCTCTCTCTAACACACTGCCTCATATGGTTTTTCTTAAATTGATCGGGTGTCTTTGAAGATAAAGTTATCAAACCAGATATTATATTTATAATCTGCAAGAAGAGTTCCATTTGAGGGAAATATAGTATAGAGTGTGTGCCGAGGTGTGTCCGATTTAAACAATACAACTTATGGTGATATCTTGTAAAATTAATAGTCTTCTGTTTTTCTAATAACCAGAAAAAAAGTTTTAAGTAACCCTACAATTGGTTTTTTGTTCACTCCGATAAGTTAAAAAGTAAAAAAGTTATTAACATTTAAAATGTTATCAAGATACACTGATCACACTGTACATACATAAATACGGTAACATACATTAGTACACTAAATTACTTGAGAAATGAAAACTAATATCCCCAATTTTTTCTTACTTTTCCAGCGATTCAGGAATCAGTATGTACATTTTTGGTCAAGATTGAAAATATATAAAAGGTCAATTTTTATTTGTTTGTAGATACAAGACTAAGATATTTAATATGTTACATAAGCATAGCCATGCGCAAGAATTATTTTCTCACTAGCAAGCAATGCCTTAGTAAATTAGGTACCGATAAAAAGTTGCTTCCCAATAATTTTCTCTTTGTGATGTGATAACTGTGGGGGTATACGCTGTTAAAGCCTGCTACTGTCTGCAAACAGCAAAACTTTCTAAGTGGAAGTCACATAAAAAGGATCAATATAATACTGATAACTAAAAGCTTTATTCTTACACAGATTGTCATGGATCCGGTGAGTTAAATTGCATCAGCCAGCATTATGGGACTACCACTATGAAAGTATTAGTGTTGCATAAAAAGTGTCTAATTTTATGAGCTTTTAATTTCTACCACAATTATATGACCAACAAGAAATAAGTTTTTATACCAACCGAATTACTATACCCCTGAAGGTTTTAATTTAATTAAATTAATATTACAAAACATATTTAAATTTTACAAATATAAAAACCGTAGGTATTTATGTGAATTTCAGAGAGAATTCACCTCATGTATAAAAATATGAGTATGAAATAAAAATGAACCAGAAAATTCTAAAAGAATCGTGTTGCCTAGGTACCTATAAAAAACACATTTATTAGTTTTATTTATTTTCATCATTGTTTGAAAACAAAATAGTCTTCCTCCTTCAAAGTTGGGCTATTTTAAGTTTCAAACAAAAGATATGTACTTCAGAAATACATCCACCATGTACCTTCTAAAAAATTACTATAGCATGGACATACAGATAAAAGTTTATATAAGTAGTCCCAAACGTAAGAAATATGTTGATATTTTTAATATGATGTACTGTAATCAGTAATTGTCCATTTCAAATTCTTCAAATTCATGAAGGGTCTCAAAATCGAGCACCTATAGTTATATTATTTGAACTTACCTTATTCTGCATTTTCCCAGGATTCTCACTGCAAAATTTTTTGCAGTTCGGCGCCCGCCGAGGTCTTGCTGCTCTCGTATTTTTACGCCCTTTACACTCATTACACATATCCTAATTACACAGGTAACACAGGAATTCATAAACAAATATCTAGAAAGCTTAGACACAGTCACAAGAGTGAGAAGTTCTAAACTAAACGTTGACGTTTTAAAAACACAAGTACTAGTTATTTTAAAACACACCTTTAATAAACAAACAGGAAATTCTCAACCCAAGACTCAAGCTATCATAAAAATATAAGGGAACCAATATTCCGGGTATTTAGATATTAAAAAAACTGGTTTTTATCGGCAAACACCGAAAGTCGAAAGGCCTTGCAATTATTACTTCGGCTAGCTGATAAAAAAACAGTCAATAGGGGAGATCATATTTATTATAGACTGTAAAAGAGGTATTCTTTAACAGCACTCTGTCGTTTTATTTCATTTCGCAACAAAGATAGATATATCAACGAGGCAAGAAATACATGCCATGTGCAATATTTTGAATTTTCTATCAAAGGAATGTAAAACTCCTAAAGTTATTTGCTTGGGATGGAGGGGATACCACAACGTTGCGTCACTGTTAAGCGTTTTCTGAAATATTTGAATTTTTCCGTTAAAAATGAAACTACTTATTTGCATAGTATTCGATAGATTTTATGTAATGTTTGTACATAAATATGTTATAAAATTAAATATTGAACGTGTTAATTTATTTATATGGCCTATTTTGGAAAAAATTAAAAAATAATCGGATTCCGACATTGATGCGTCATCTACAGAGTGGCGCTTGAGGTTTGAGTTCGAAAAATGAACACGAGAAATTTTATAGCGTGGATTTGCACTCTTAAGCGAAAATATAGGGTCAATTCTGAGATAAACGGTATTATGATTTTTTTTGTAAAGCATCTTTTAAAATATCCGCTTTTACCAAGTTTTATCAAAGTATATTATAAATAACTTTAAGGTTATAAAGAGTTAAGTATTTTCTATTCTGTTCCAATTAATGGCCTTTCTATTTAATTTATTTAAAAAATTATAGAAACTATTTTGTATAATATGCTACGTAGGCAATTAAGAAGAACTTAACTACAATATTGGGGAGCAGAGGTTTACAAGGCAAAAAAATAAGCTAAGTTTTCATATAACTATGTTTTTGATTCAAGTTCGGATTATTTGAAGTGAGAAGGAAAATAGCATAACAAATATACGCATTTAACTTGAACATATTATATATTTTACAAAATGAAAACAATTTTCATAAAAACAAAAATAAGTGTCTAGATTTCATTTTAATTACAAAAACGCTAGCATACAGGGTGAGTATTTTTATATGAAACATAACACAATACATGCAAATATTACAAAAGGTTGCATTGACTATAAATTATAGAATAAGTTTATATATTGGTACACATATTTATTTTCAGTCAGTACTCAGTATCAGAACAGATTTAGAGGAGAAAAAAACATTTAATTTCCCATAAAAATGCGATTTTTTAGATTTTTTAATGTTTTTATAATTTTCAAATTTACTAAGCAAATACTTGAATTGGTGTTTAATTAATTACTATTTTAGATATAAAAACAACAACATTAATTATAAATTAGCGCTGAAAAAACAAATTTTCTTTACGTTACTAGGTTTCAAACAGACGCGTGGTTGGTGCACAAAGTTAATGTATTGCTAATTTCGATAGCTTGTGTAATCTCTTTTATAATGATCCACTTAATCCACTTATTAAAATGATATACTGAAATTCATTTCAGACAAGAAGAAATAGATATATAGCGGTTTAAAAATAAATCCCTATTCGAATATATATTTAAGTCTAAAAACTTTATATTGATTTTATAATTTATATTATTACTATTAATTAGTGTGAGTGAATGATTATAACAATCTGTAAGTTTGGGTTCAATAAAATGCACAAGCAAATACTTTTAATTCAATTTTGTAGACATTCTAAGTCTCTTTTATTTCTCAATCAGCTCAAAAGAATAGCAACGTTCAAAATGGATCTATCTCTAGTAGTAAAATGTCTTATTGATTATAAATACTAATTCTCTACGTTTTAACTGATATTTTAAATATAACATTTAAAACTACACTTTCAAATCGAATTTGGTTTTTAAAAAAGCTCGATTTTAAAGTCAAAAAGTAGCTAATAAACCCAACAATAAAATCAAAAGAGAGAGTCATATAATTGCCAATTGGCCATTTTTACCCCATTATAGCGAAATTGTTATTCCCCACTTTAGTCATATTTTCGTTTTTATACTGTAATAGAACTGTTATTTTGGCTTACAATTTTCACTGATTGGCCAGGGATATTAGCCAATATCACAGTATTTTAGTCCATATATGATTATATGTGCTACTTGGGAGTTGTCATCCTATCTGCTGCAAAAGAAAAATTTAAACTGGAGAGTTTCATGTATTTCATTTCTAATCTTGACCCCGAAACGAAAGACGTCAAGGCATATCTGCGGGATGAGGAAGAAGACCAATACTGTGAAGTAGAGATAACGCAACATTACTTTGAACATAGAAGGTATGCATCTTTTAAAGAGGAGCACCGAGATATATGAAAAGGACATTCCGAAACCCGGATTTTTGGCCAAAGCTCCCGAAGCTACATAACCAAAATAAAAAAGAAAGCCCTGAAACAAGACATTTTCCGATTACAACAATCCTACCGAAGGAGATGTAAAGACTCTCATGGATGGGGGCCCCTCTGTAGAAGAAATTTCTATGTAGGTATGTAACTTAAATAATAAATAAAAAATAAATGAACCAGAAACTCTTCTATTTGGAAATAATATCCCTAATATCGTATGCATACAAGAACCATGGTGAAAATTAACAAAACCACTAAATTAAATCTTAACAATTATAATAACACAGTATATTACTGTAGACAAGGCAGTATCCTTGCAGTGTCATTAATTCTTGTGAATAAAAAACATAATTTTACAAAAATCAGCGTCAACTCATTAGTAAAATATTTAGAAATGTCCACCCTAAAAATTAACTCTATAAATACTATAGTATTTGTTTTTATAGAACATGTAAAGGCGGCTTCTTAAGTTTTTTCGAAAACTTGGAACAATGTCGTTTTTCGATAACATCGAAATGTTACTCTGTAGTGATTTTAATATCTATTTTACCAGAATGACCCTACTGGAAATAAACTTACTGACCTACTCAGTAGGTTTAATTTTCATCAAACAATATTTAATAATACAAGGGGAAATAACTCCATAGATAATATTTTTGTAAATGATAACCGTGATAACTATGGAGCATGCATTGTGAACACTCGTATCGGACCATCCTTGCCAGAAACTTACACTTTGCATTCTCGAGGAAAAGAATCAGGATGAAAACTTGCAAACCATTCTCCCAAAAAGGAAAATCTAAATTTTTTAATATCATAAATAACACAAATTGGGATTTTGTCACAGATCCACAGTGAGATGCGGACAAAAAGATGAAAATGTTTACAAACATGTTGAACAAAGCGTGTAATAATTCGTTTGTTGAAAAACATATCTACATATCCATATGAGAAGAGATCGGCTGATGACTCAAATCTCGATTTCATATTCCATTTGCAATCACGTTCGGCTGCCGCTCGGCAGCTGTGAAATCTTCGGGTACTTTCGACAAGTTTTAAGGTAATCAGGGCAATTCGGACTGCCAGCCTAGCTCAGTATGGCGTATTTTATTATACCTAAGGAACGCAACGAGATCATTCGAACCGCCGCGCGCGGCTAATAGTCTAGCGTATTTAACTTTTCCCAAGGTTCGCGTTTTATTACAACTATTAGAAGGGACGGTCAAATGAATAATTTATTTTCTGAAATATATTTGGGGGGTCATTAACCAAATGACCCTATGGAAGAGCCGCCACTGGTTTTTAGAAATAGGTATAGAAAAGCTTTAAAAGACCCAAGAATGAATTCTAATGATAACTTTATTCCACATTCTCAAAACCAATCAAAAGCTTTATAAACATATTCAAAACAAAAAAATCAATCCTTAGGACCAAGACACAAATTAATTTGTGACCAGGACCCTAATATAAATGCGAATTTCTGCAAATTTGCCTATGATCAACGGAGATCCACATCAATATGCTGATGATCGTGGGAAGGGAAAAACATATCTACATATCCATATGAGAAGAGATCGGCTGATGACCCAAATCGCGATTTCATATTCCATTTGCAATCACGTTCGGCTGCCGCTCGGCAGCTGTGAAATCTTCGGGTACTTTCGTCAAGTTTTAAGGTAATCAGGGCAATTCGGACTGCCAGCCTAGCTCAGTATGGCGTATTTTATTATACCTAAGGAACGCAACGAGATCATTCGAACCGCCGCGCGCGGCTAATAGTCTAGCGTATTTAACTTTTCCCAAGGTTCGCGTTTTATTACAACTATTAGAAGGGACGGTCAAATGAATAATTTATTTTCTGAAATATATTTGGGGGGTCATTAACCAAATGACCCTATGGAAGAGCCGCCACTGGTTTTTAGAAATAGGTATAGAAAAGCTTTAAAAGACCCAAGAATGAATTTTAATGAAACTTTATTTTACATTCTCAAAACCAATCAAAAGCTTTATAAACATATTCAAAACAAAAAAATCAATCCTTAGGACCAAGACACAAATTAATTTGTGACCAGGACCCTAATGTAAATGCGAATTTCTGCAAATTTGCCTATGATCAACGGAGATCCACATCAATATGCTGATGATCGTGGGAAGGGGGTTACTTACAAATAAAACAGTAATAGCAGACATGCCTATAAACTAAATGTCCCACTGATTAAATTAATTAAAAATATCATTATTGTTCCTCTAACAAAAATAATTAACTTATACCTTAAAGAGCAAATTGTTTCAAATGTTTTGAAAACTGCTATAGTAATACCAGTTTTAAAAAGGTGATAAAAATGGTCCATTAAATTATAGGCTAATATCGCTACTGCATACATTTTCGATTCCTTTGAGCGAGACCTGTACTCAAAAAAATCATAAAATATGGCTTTACTGCCTCGGTCATACATGTTGTAAAATCATACATAGAAAACAGAACACAGGGTGTACGAACATAAAAGGGAAGTATTGTAATCGTGAAAAAATCACCCTCCAAGATTTTTTCAGATCTTTACGTTTCAGGGTCCCTAGATGACGAAAAATATGTTATCTCGATTCCGTCGGTCTGTCTGTTCGCGGCATAGCCAAAAAACTACTTCCCCGATTGACTTTAAATTTTTGTCAAAAATTAAGGGTATATGGCTATTACCTGGTAACATTCTGGTAAAATCCCAATATGGCAAAACAAAATGGCGGACTAGTGAAAGGTTATAGAAATTATTACTAAAGCTCTATCAATTTATTTTAAATCTTGCAGAAAAATAAAATATTATGTAGTATTCAATTGGTAAAATTTTGGTACGAAATCCAACTGGACAAAATGGCGGCTATATAAAATATTTAAAAATTCAGCCTGAAAAACTACTTAATGAACGGATTTCAAATTGTGCGCCATAACTAATAGTAGCATAGAGATGAACTAGTAAAAGTGCGGGAACCAATTCAAGATAGCGAAACAAAATGGCGGCCAAATAAAATTTTTGTAATCTGAAAAATGACCCTCTTGCGTTTTGGCGTCCCTAGATGCTAAAAATATGTTTTATAAAATTCCGTAAGTAGGTCTGTCTGTCAATTCGGCTGAAACTAAAAACTACTCATCAAATTGACTTGAAATTTTAGTCAAATATTATGGCTCAGATGGGGATGACCGGGTAACATTTTAGTAAAAATCCAGTATGCCGGAACAAGAAAACTAAATATACCTCAAATTTTGCAAAAAATAAACTGTTACATCAGAATAAACGTGTAACATTTTGGTACTAATATAAGATAGCAAAACAAAATAGCAGCCTAATAAAATATTTAAAAACCCAGTCTGAAAAAAAGCATTCATTATATTAATTTTAAATTTTGTGCAAGCATTAAGTGTGATATAGAGATAAGCTCGTAAAGTTGTGTTACGAATTCAAGATAGCGGAACAAAATGGCGGCCAAATAATATGTTAAAAATTTGGGAGAAAAAAAATGTAAAAACTACTTCTGAATTCATTTTGAATTATGCCTAAAATCAAGTGTGGCATAAGAAGAAATGTCTTGAAAAGACAGTATATATGTGTTCGTAAATAACTATGTACTGAATGAACTAAATTGGTTCACACTTCACTATTGCTAATAAAAGGAAATATTCATAATGGGGGAAGTTCCGGGTTTACCTATTTTTTTAAAAATGTAATACAAATTTCAGATAGTTTTGATTTGTTTATCAGAAAGATATTATTTGTGATAGGTTAAAGTAAATAAATATTTTTATTATTTTTTAAAGATATGTATTAAAATATCGAACCAAGCAATTCTAAAGCAAATTACAAAAAGCTTATAAATAGACATAGATTTAACATTTAAACTCTTTTGATATTCCCGTAAATTTTTAAGAGATCGAAGTTCGAAATTTAAATGAAACACCCTGTATATCGAAAGCAACCACTAGAAAGTATTTAAGCTGGTCAAGTGTTTCTGAACTGAGGTTAATATTTCCAATTGTTTTGTTTTTTCGTGCCGTCGAGACGCCTATAGTGTCGTTTTTATTTAGGCGTTAATAATTACATTTTACCCATCAAATTATTACCTTTAACCACATTTTGATTCTCTTCAACTTCTCAGAAAATCATAATTTGAGCCTTAAAGCTATATTTTTGCTTGTTTCTATAGATCTCTATGTATGTGCAGCAATGCGGATGTCAGGGTTACTATAGAAAAAATCAATATTTACATTTATATTTTAATTTCGTTTTTAAAAATGAGTAAAGTACCTTCGGACGTTGAAAAAGTGGCAAAAAGCAGTAGTAGCAAATTTGCTGCCGAGTAATCAAAGTAGGAGCAAAATAGGTTATAAGAATTTCCCAAAGTGTTGAGAGATGAAAAAATCGGTAAATTGCCTTTACCTGGAACTTCTCTCGTTATGAACCTTTCCTTTCATTAGGAATAGTGAAGTGTGAACCAATTTAGTTCAGTAAATATTCATTTAGTAACACATGTATAGTCTTTTCAAACATTTTCATTGGGCGCCATTTTGTTTCATCATATTGAATTCCTACCAATATTTTACCAGTTTCTACCTATGCCAACATCTGATCTTGACTTGACAAAGCGACACACGGTCTACGGAATTGATAAAAATATATTTTTTGGCATCTAGGGACGCTAAAACGTAACGATATGTAAAAACTGAGAGGGTAATTGTTTTTTACGATTACAAACACTTTATTTGGCCACCATCTTGAATTAGTATTTTTTTATTTTTTATAAATTTATTAATATATATGACCCTGACTTCGGTAGCAAGGTTATATGGTCCGACGAAGCCTATATAAGTTGTAGTGGTATTTTTAACAGGCATAATAATAGGCACTGGTATACGGAAAACCAATTTTTTACAAGAGAACGTCAGCAGCAAGGAATGTTTGGGTTTAGCGTCGCTTGCTTTATATTGGGAACAAAAATTACATTCCATATTTACACATAATAATTTAACAGCAGATAGATATCTAGCAATTTAATCAAATACTACCGGATTTATTGGATAACTTGCCGCTAGCAAATCTGCACAATATTTACTTTCAGCAGGACGGTGCTCCTGCCCACAATGCGCAAATTATAAGGCGATTTCTATTTGAAAATATTCACGATCGCTGGATCAACGGGACCACTAAAGTGGCCTGCTAGGTCGCCAGACCTCTCAATATTAGATTTTTTCGTTTACTTACTTAAAAACAAAATTTACCTGAATCCAGTCAATACGATGGAGCAACTGCAAAATGCAACCATTCAGGCATTTAGATCATTGGAAGATAGACCTATAATAACTGCTAACGCTCTAAGAAGAATTCGCACTCGTGGGCCCAATTATGTGTTCGTGAGGGGGGCGGCCATTTTGAACAGTTTTTCTAGTTATGTAGAATTTGTTTAGTATTGTGATTAAGTTTATCAAGATTATTAAGTTTATTTATTTCATAGTAAAAAAATGGTTATTAATTTTTTTATGTTGTTTAATTTTGCTTCTGGACACTTTTAATATCTACCCATATTTCCATGGCCAACTTACGTTTTTCTTTTAATATAGCGTTTATAAGGTTTAGTTTACGTCAAAAGTGCATAGTGTGATACATCATTTTAAAGAAAAAAAAGGCGAATTTTTTGTAATAAAAAAATACAGGGTGTCCCATTTAAAAAATACTAAGTTTAGGCTATATCTCAACTGATTGTCTAAAAATTGGCTTACTACAACACTGGATTCTACGTAAAAATATCTATCCGATAGCAGTTTTTACCTTTCTCATCTGATAGGGTGTCCGACATGATACACCACCCCCAAAAGCGCAAAATCTCTATTTCACCCTATCTCGGTACGAAACGATGCGGTACAATTCGTTTGCGGCATTCAAAGTTTCTCGAAAAAGTGACACAGGGTCGCGACTGTAAAGTTATATCTCTGCTGGTTTCCGAGAAACCCGTGATTACAAGCAATCTGGGGACACAGTGTACAAGCATAACAATTAAATTCTTAGTGATTCTCGGAATGTTAACAATGGTTGAGCATAAATTTGAAAACTGTCCGTGTAATATTTGTAACAAATGAGATATGTATTTTCTCTTTAATTAATGTTAGAAATGTTTTACGTTTAACTTATAATATAATCTATTTAATTTCATAGTAAATTGTTGCTCTTTGTAAAAATAAATGGATATCTCACTATTAACTTATTTTTACACTAGTCTTAAATAAAGCACTGTTTACAAGCTAAAATCAGCGTCAGCATAAAGAAATTTCAATTCATATGAAAAATAGGTAATTTTTTGGTGTATAATACATATATGATTAAAGATATTAGCTTTAACTTGTTCTCGGTTATATATTGTAAAAAAATTAAATAATTTTACTTTACCTGCAGCCTATTTTTTAAAATTGTTTTTTATTTTTTTTTATAATTCATTAAAATACCTCACAAATTATTTCTTTTATAACTCTTCTATGTTGACTAATCAAGAGTGGCAAAGTAGGATTTTCGTTAAAACTGGGATTAGAAAAGTATTTTGAACTTACCAATACCTCCGAGCGACATAATAGTTGGTTAGAAAACATATTCGAAGAAAGTTGTTAAAGATGTGAGCAACCTCATTGACGAAAAGACTGTAGAAAAAACATCGAAAATGCCTCTATAGAATCATACCGTTTTATTAAATAGGTTAATCAGGCAGGTAGCCAGGGAGGTCATGGGCGCTTGGACCCCCCTCCGAAACTCTAAAAAATATTTTGATATAATTTTCGTGAGATTTGACTGTTTATATAAATAAATAAATACCATAAAGATCACTATTGTTTTAGGTCTAGAGTATAGTGGACATTTCTTCTATTTTTCTTAAATAACCTTAAGTTACCAGAAAAACTAGTTAAGACTGCTATGTTTTGTAAACATTTTTTTACTAATTTTTCTAATAATTTTTCTGCGATAGACGCATAAGACTGGCCGTCGTCATCTTCACGCAAAGTCATTTTTAAAACTCTTATTTTACAATTTGTTTTTTGTCAAGCTGCAGTTCTAGGTTCTTATCTGTTAGTTACACATTTTCGGTATAAACTAAGTTACGTATGGTTAAAAGAACTTGGTTTTGAATATTAGTATTATATCTTCATCGTCTTTGGATGGATTTTGTATTTTGTATAATTTTGTGCTGAACAATGAATTCAGAGTAATAATAATATTGATTTTAAGTAAATGTTCATACCTGCACCTTAGACTATTCTCAAACTGTTTCTTCATCTAAATCCCTCGCATTATTCTTGACGTATTCCAATGCATTTTTTCACTTGAATAAGGTAATGAAATACCACACGTCCGCGAGATTTTAAAATTCATAAGATCTTTGTAAGAACATCCGTATTGCGACAAATTGCACGATGTATCATCATAACTAATACTGCTGATTTCCATATCTCCATTCAAATGTTTGCATGCAAAATACCTACTTCTAAAAAAGATGGTTATACAAGATATATCTCAGAAAGGACATTGCAAGATCTTATGGGTTTGGGGCGCGTGTATTATAGGTTTCTCTGGAAATTCTCGGCCAGCGATGAAAAGTCTGCCTGGACAAAAAGTCGTGAAGAGCATTAGTTTAGATGTAGAGAGAATCAAACTTTTTATTGCCTAGATTATCCAGGTATATATATATATATATATATATATATATATATATATATATATTTAAAACATATTCGAGG
>JAUTXW010002487.1:0-452621 GCA_030620095.1 Kuschelorhynchus macadamiae
CATATTTTCTACACAGGTGAATATATTTATATTTATTATAATATCTTGTAATACCATACTTAATTGCGTTGGTCAGTTTATAATATTTAATTATGTTTTATGGAAATAATTGGTTAGTTTGATTTCCTTTAGTTGGTTTATTTAAACTGCCTTACTTAGTGCTCATTAGTAATAAGAATCGTAATTTACCTTATTGTTAAGGTACCAATATACAGTCATATACCTGGAATGCAGTTTAACATGAAAAATGCTTACATATTCGGAACTCGCTCCTTTTAATATAATTTGTATAAAGAAGGGCCAGCTAAGTTAATATTTAAACCACTGTCAATTTATTGAATTTTCCTTTCGGTCCTAACCGTTCTGACACGTCTTAATTCAAAATAAGTGTGGTTTTTTGATTATCTTACATAATGACATAAAGCTAGATACCAAAAAAACTTTTTCGTTGTTTTGAGTGATAAAAAGAAATAGAAACAACTTATTAAATGTAACGTTTCATAATGGTAGAAAAAGCTAAGAAACAAAAAATACGTTTTTGTTCTTTTGAGTAATAATAGAAATAATATGTGATTAATTTGACGTCTAGAGAGTAAAATCTTTCACAAGTTGACAAGCACATTATAATCTAAACAAAATATCATTTCCAAATTAACCATGTTTAACCATTAAGTTTTTTTTAACGATTTGTAACGCGCAGTACACATTGTAAAAATCTCTTAAATTTCTGAATTTAAAATATGACATTACAGTTATTTTCATTAGTATTTATTTGCAAAATAATCTAAAATTCTTAAAACGTAAACAATAAATGCTTCAAAAATATCTTGAAGTGTACATCAATTATTTAAAAAATCGTTTTATATTGTTTCTTTGTCAACAAACATCATTTGTTTCAGTTAGTAAATTTTAACAGCTATTCACCAATATATTATATTTCAAACCACTGTGCTGCGGAAAGCGGTTGATTCTGTAGGTTATAATGTGTTACTATTTCAACCTGTTGTTTAAAATTCGCTTTTAGATAGGTTTTACGCTATCTCCCGGCAATCCTATTTCTCTCTTTAAAGCATAACTGGTATTGTATTTCTAAACAAGTACACTTAAATCACGCTAATAACAACATTACTCCATGTATTGTTGCGTTCATGCTAATATGGCGATTAAACGGCGACACGAGCGACTGATGTGGTGAATTTATGAAATTGTCTAACAGTCTGTCTATTCGAAGTATAATAGGTCATTGCAAAAACATACTGCTATCTAAATTTTTAGCAGTCCATTTGAAGATGGATGGCACATGGTATACCCATCTGGTCAATTTTGATAACCGTCCAAGACTAGAATAAAGACATCTAACACTGGGTATATCCATGATATAGAGCAACAACAAAAACTAAAAATTGAAATAGAATTCAATGTATTAAGAATGCAACAGAAGATTTTTAGACGTAATTTACTTCAGAAATTCTGTAAAAACATATTCTGTTGATTTAATTAGACTTAGTCAAACTACTACAAATATAGTATAGTTCTAATCTTTAAAGTCAGTAATCATCTTAATTATTTCTATTACTTTGTTCTCCTGGAACAACATTAAGAATCATTTATATAATTTTAAACATAATTTATATAATTCGTAATCGCAGAAACATTATTGGATTAAAATATTTATTACATGTTCAATATTTTTAATTTCAATCAGGTATATTAAAGACACTGAATAATATCTATATTATAGATTAATTATTAAATGTTTACCTACATGGTGCTTCGTTATAGGTACATATAAATAAAACCAATGTGATAAACATATAATTATTAAAGAAAATTATAAATCGTTGTAATTTTGTTTTTAAATGATTATATATTTGTTATGGGTTTTTGCGCCCCTACTAAATTTGAGATGATACGGCATAAGTCAGGATCCAGACGGACAAATAGATAAAAAGATACTGCAAGTGGTGTAATAAACAACAAATACCATTGTTTACTGTCTCTATGAGTCAAATGTTAATTAACACTGTAAGAACATCACGTAGCTCATATGTTACATAAAAATACGCCCGGCTTCTTAAACTTTCACCACGGCGTTCATTATTAAACTACATCAAGTTTGCTTACCCACCTTGAAACATAACAATCTAAGTTTGGCATGGTATTCGACAATAATTTTCAATGATTATTTTTCAAAGTAAATGTAAATGCAATTAAATACTACTTTGTTTCGTATAGAATAAAGGAGAATGGTAAGGGCGAGTTAAAAATTTAGAAATATATAATTGCAGTTATCAATGTTGTTAAACTTGGTAAATTCAAAAAGTATGTCCGATATAAACATGCCTTTGACATGTGCAATTCTGGCATACCAATTGGGAATTTCATCTTTCTTAAGAACTTAAGTATTTTTGCAATAGATGGTTCTAAAATGTAAATCATTACAACTTGGTAAGTCCATGGTATTTCGACACAATTTATAAGTTATAATTGGGGGGTTTAAACCGTATAAGAATGGAATCATGGCAAAAAAAATAATACACTAAGTAAACGAAAATACTTGTTTCTTCAACACTGTGGCTTCATCAGATGGTAGATCTAAAATTTAAATATTGACAATGCAGTACAACCATTGTCATGTGTTAATAAACTAAGTGGACATTTTAAACAAGTGTTTTCGTTTACTTAGTTAAAATGGATTTCCACCAAGTACCGTCTACTTCTGTTCAATAATAGTACACTAAGACATTCGGTACTAAAATCAATAAAAACTAAAGTTTGTAGATGCCTCGATTTGACGCAACGATTTGGAAATATCCGCATAGTGTGGAGGATCCGGTTCGTCCGTACGAATCTTGGTTCGGCGATTCCGGCAGCAGTAGATTTTTGGACGAATCATCAAAGTATGCACGCATCGGGGAACCACTAAATACTTTTTTTTTGTATTCTGTCTACTCATTCTGGTAGAAATTCATGGAGGCAAATGGGGTATTAGGGTAAATTATATCCTGTCAAAAAGGTATGATCCGAATTCAACCCCAAGACTCTTAAAAAGCCATAAATAAAAAAAAATTAATTTACCTCTCTTACGCGGAATTTAGAATATTTAACTGATATTATTATACTGAAGATACAAAGAAAGACTTTTTGAACAAACAACATTTCTCTTAATTATTCCAACGTAGCAACAGATAGTAAAAGTGATATAGTTTTTAGGATGATGCCATCGCGTTGTCGCGCTCCGGCAACTTATTTGGTGGTAAGTCAGAACCGTTCCACCTAACCTAACCAAACTCCTTTTTTCTTCTCTCCAGTAACACTATAGAATAAATTTGTTACCTGCTGTTAACTAAATTCGGCTCGGATGAATAAACCGTAAATAATATTAATTCACTGTGTGGATGCAATATAAGCCAATTCGCTGAATTAGGCAACAATAACGAATCACATTGACGCAACGCACCGCATAGCGAGTAGCGGGCTCATAAGATTCCTCCATGCAAATATTTATCCCTATAATATTGAAGGAAAGTAATGTAAAAGAATACTATTAGTACAAGATCTGACTGAATGATTTAAACGTCCATCTGTTTTTTAATCTACATGTAATTTTTAGAGATAATATTAATAGAGGAACCCGTTTCTGCAGGGTTGCTTATCAAAATACGGCGCAAGTACTTTCTCTAATATGTCACAAACGCATAAAATATATTTCCTGGAATATTTTAAAAACTATTAATTCTCGAGGCATAGTTTAAATTTGAAAAGTTTATAATTTTTTCCGCTTAACAACAAAGTGCCTTTAAATTTCACCTCCCACGTTTCATGTTCGAGCCAACACCATCAACTTTATTTTTTTAAATACGGACCTGGATTTATATTACACATTTTTAGAACTATTTCTTATCCCTTTTCTCATGATGTACCAAACAAATACCATTGACGAAGTTTCGACCTTGTAAAATGTCATAGGAAATTTTTACAAGTACAGCCCTGGTTTCAAAATTTAAAACCATTAGAAACTCTTTATTGCATTTTATTTAAAACATAATAGATTCTTCCAATTTAGAAAATTTCTTTGTAAGAACATATTTTGCAATTTGTTTTGATTCTTTGTATTAAAACGTTGTTTGTTCCCATATTAGTATTTAATTGTTAATTAATTCGGTTTTACTTATGTTCTAAATATTTTTAAAAAAATGCAATAAAACGTATTTATATAAGGACTTTAAAATTATGAAACGACGGCATTAACAGATCATTACAGAGTCGAAAAGTCGTCAAAGATATTTGTGCAGTACATCATTCAAAAGGGGATAAAAAATGTTTCTGGAAATAAGAATAAAAAATATACATTTACTTAGATTGTTATAAAATATCGTTTCATATTATTAGCAATATGGTGTTCTTTCAGAATAATCTGGTTAAGACCAATTTTTACATATTTCAACGTTAATGCCATAATTGTGGATCCGACCATAGATTGGTATTTCAAAAATTCTTAATTTAATAATAGTTTTTGAAAACATTTGAAACGTACGATTTCGATGAAAAAGTATACTAGCAAAAGAAACAGGACATTATCTGTGGGAAACGATCTATATAACAACTCAAAAAACACGGATCTTGAGATTAGATCTTTTCAAAATGTAATTACTTTACAAAATCGGTACACTGAATGAGTCTTGAGAGATCTAAAGTTTTTTACCACCGCCCATAACTTTACGTATGATGTGGTCTATTGAAATTATTTGGCTGTTTAGATAGACTCTGTAATTTCTGTTTATAGAATTCTGTGACCAAGACAAGAACTTTATAGTCTAAGATCCGACGGCATAATTCCTACGTCCATTTGTTTTTTACTCAAAACGTAATTTTTAAAGATATTTATTAAAAGAGTGATCGTTTCTGCAGAGTTGTCTATCAAAATATGGCCGTAAGTACTTTTTCTGATACGCACTAATTTGTGAAAATCGCCTAAATATATTTCGTCTAATATTTCAAAAATTATTGATTTTCGAGGTAAAGTTTAAATTTAAAAATTTTGTAATTTTTTCTCACGAAACACTGACTTCATTTCCGACGTTTCGTGTTCCTGCCACTACCATCAACTTATTTTTTTTTAATATGGACCTGTATTTTTTATTCTTATTTCCAGAAACATTTTTTATCCCCTTTTGAATGATGTACTGCACAAATATCTTTGACGACTTTTTGACTCTGTAATGATCTGTTAATGCCGTCGTTTCATAATTTTAAAGTCCTTTTATAAATACGTTTTATTGCATTTTTTTTAAAAATATTTAGAACATAAGTGGAACCGAATTAATTAACAATTAAATACTAATATGGGAACAAACAACGTTTTAATACAAAGAATCAAAACAAATTGCAAAATATGTTCTTACAAAGAAATTTTCTAAATTGGAAGAATCTATTATGTTTTAAATAAAATGCAATAAAGAGTTTCTAATGGTTTTAAATTTTGAAACCAGGGCTGTACTTGTAAAAATTACCTATGATGACATTTTACAAGGTCGAAACTTCGTCAATGGTATTTGTTTGGTACATCATGAGAAAAGGGATAAGAAATAGTTCTAAAAATGTGTAATATAAATCCAGGTCCGTATTTAAAAAAATAAAGTTGATGGTGTTGGCTCGAACATGAAACGTGGGAGGTGAAATTTAAAGGCACTTTGTTGTTAAGCGGAAAAAAATTATAAACTTTTCAAATTTAAACTATGCCTCGAGAATTAATAGTTTTTAAAATATTCCAGGAAATATATTTTATGCGTTTGTGACATATTAGAGAAAGTACTTGCGCCGTATTTTGATAAGCAACCCTGCAGAAACGGATTCCTCTATTAATATTATCTCTAAAAATTACATGTAGATTAAAAAACAGATGGACGTTTAAATCATTCAGTCAGATCTTGTACTAATAGTATTCTTTTACATTACTTTCCTTCAATATTATAGGGATAAATATTTGCATGGAGGAATCTTATGAGCCCGCTACTCGCTATGCGGTGCGTTGCGTCAATGTGATTCGTTATTGTTGCCTAATTCAGCGAATTGGCTCATATTGCATCCACACAGTGAATTAATATTATTTACGGTTTATTCATCCGAGCCGAATTTAGTTAACAGCAGGTAACAAATTTATTCTATAGTGTTACTGGAGAGAAGAAAAAAGGAGTTTGGTTAGGTTAGGTGGAACGGTTCTGACTTACCACCAAATAAGTTGCCGGAGCGCGACAACGCGATGGCATCATCCTAAAAACTATATCACTTTTACTATCTGTTGTTACGTTGGAATAATTAAGAGAAATGTTGTTTGTTCAAAAAGTCTTTCTTTGTATCTTCAGTATAATAATATCAGTTAAATATTCTAAATTCCGCGTAAGAGAGGTAAATTAATTTTTTTTTATTTATGGCTTTTTAAGAGTCTTGGGATTGAATTCGGATCATACCTTTTTGACAGGATATAATTTACCCTAATACCCCATTTGTCTCCATGAATTTCTACCAGAATGAGTAGACAGAATACAAAAAAAAAAGTATTTATTGGTTCCCAGATGCGTGCATACTTTGATGATTCGTCCAAAAATCTACTGCTGCCGGAATCGCCGAACCAAGATTCGTATGGACGAACCGGATCCTCCACACTATGCGGATATTTGCAAATCGTTGCGTCAAATCGAGGCATCTACAAACTTTAGTTTTTATTGATTTTAGTACCGAATGTCTTAGTGTACTATTATTGAACAGAAGTAGACGGTACTTGGTGGAAATATATATAATATATATATATATATATATATATATATATATATATATATATATATATATATATATAT
The DNA here is from genome assembly GCA_030620095.1 of Kuschelorhynchus macadamiae. Taxonomy (NCBI): domain Eukaryota; kingdom Metazoa; phylum Arthropoda; class Insecta; order Coleoptera; family Curculionidae; genus Kuschelorhynchus; species Kuschelorhynchus macadamiae. The sequence goes on from JAUTXW010002487.1 coordinate 6,858, forward strand.
ATATATATATATATATATATATATATATATATATATATATATGTCTATATATATATATATATATATATATATATATATATATATATATATATATATATATATATATATATATATATATATATATTCTTGGGTATAGGTTTATTTGCAAAATCAAACAATGGGATTAACTTGACGTTTCGCCTATCATAGTAGGCTTTCTCAAAAATTGCTCATTCCTTTATTTTTTTTTTTGGTATATATGGCTTTCCTTACCTATCTACAATTAATTTAAAAAACATTTAGTGGTCTAATTATAAAATGACATTTACAATTTTTCTAAAACTGATTTAAAATTTTATACTATTGACAATAATTATTACATTAATAAAATAAGGCTACATACCTACATATTTTTCGAGGTAATAATTATTGTCAATAGTATAAAATTTTAAATCAGTTTTAGAAAAATAGTAAATGTCATTTTATAATTAGACCACTAAGTGTTTTTTAAATTAATTGTAGATAGGTAAGGAAAGCCGTATATACCAAAAAAATAATAATAAAGGATTGAGCAATTTTTGAGAAAGCCTACTATGATAGGCGAAACGTCAAGTTAATCCCATTGTTTGATTTTGGAAATAAACCTATACCCAAGAAAGAAGTCCAATTAATATATACCGGGTTTAAGAAACAAATTGAATAATATATATATATATATATATATATATATATATATATATATATATATATACTGTCTTTTAAAACATTTTTATTCGTCGCCATTTTGTTAAGTTATGTTGAATTCGTACCAGTCATCCCCATATCAAATTTAATTTTTTTAAAAATTAAAATTTAAAGTCAAGTGAATAATATTTTTTTACGTTGATTTTTAAAAAAATATATTTGAACGCCATTTTGTTCCGCTATCTTGAATTCGTACCACAATTTTACTAGTTTATCTTTCTATCAAGTTAATGCTTGCACAAAATTTTATATTAATCTAATAAGAAGTGTTTTCAGCCTGATTTTTTAAAAATATTTTAAAAGGCCTCAATTTTGTTTCGCTATCTTATATTCATAACAAAATGTTACCAGTTCATTCCTGTATAACATTTAATTTTTGTACAAAATTTGAGGTAAATTGAATAATTAGTTTCTTCAGTAATAATTTTTTAACATCTTGCTAGGCCGCCATATTGGATTTTTATCAAAATATTACGAGGTCATCCCCACATGACCCTTAATTTTTGACCAAAATTTGAAGTCACTCTGATTTTTTCACGATTACAAATATTATATTTAGCCGCTATTTTGTCCAGTCCTCTTGAATTATTGCTACCAGATCATATCATATTTTAATTATATATTAATTAATATAATATATATTAATTTTTGATGAAAATTTGAAGTCAATCGGGTAAGCAGTTTTTAAGCTATGCCGTGAACTGGCAGACAGACAGACAAACCGACAGACGGACCGACGGAATTGATAAAACATATTTTTTGGCATCTAGAGACTCTAAAATGTAAAGATATGTAAAACCAGAGAGGTGCGATTTTTCCACGATTACAAATATTTTATTTAGACCATTTCGTTTCGAATCTTGAATTACTAGCACAGTTTTACTAATTCATCTGTAAAGATCTGAAAAACTCTCGGAGATGATTTTTTTACGATTACAATACTTCCCTTTTACGAGGAAAGCAATAACCTTATTATTGGCTTGACCAGGGCTTCACCTACTTGAACCAACACATACTATAAAATAAAAGGAAAATTTAAAAAACGAGAAGTAGAATAATTTGTGGTTTAATTGCCTTTAATATATGTCCGACCCGGCGTTAAAGTGCATTTTAACGCCCGTGTTTGAGAGTGAAAACTACAACTTTTATGCCCGAGAGCTACTTTAAAGCTGGATTTTAAAATAAAGCAGTTTTTTTGTATTTCTTTTCATAGAATTGATAACAAAAAAGCAGGGTTTAGTTCTTACAATTTTTATTATGAAAACTAACATATACAAGTAAGGTGAACATTATTCAAACTAAAAATTAAAGATGCACTTGAGGTAATTAACGATACTGATAGATGGATGCAGCCTCGCCACTTGCACACCCTGATCATAAGATGTGGAAAACTGGTTGTTTGTTTTTGGTACCTTAGTGTCATGAAGTTCCTGAAGCCTTACAACATGCACCTGACAATATTATTTTTGCAATCTTTTCTCTAGAAATGTTGGTATTTTCGATATATCCTTCAGCTGCCTTAGTTGACTTCCATCCAGCATGAAGTTTTATATTCGTAATATTTTATTCCGCTTCGGCAAGAAGGGTGGCAGATATTCGACGAAAGCAGTAACCGGTAAACCGTTCCGCATCGGGTAAGTTAAAAAATTTGGCAATTTTTCGAGGCATTTCTAGGAATAGTTTTTTTACCTACAATTTGCGTAGAGTACTTATCGTTCTTGTAAAACAAAAAAATCGGTTCACTAAGGCTTGGTCTTAGAGCTAAATATTTTCTATAAAATCCAATAAAACTTGAATGATATATCTTGATTTTAGATGGTTTTATGGATACCAAAAGAGAATCTTGGAGCTCCGGAATGTTATCAACCTCGAGTCTAGAAAGTTCCTCACGCCTGGTGACGTCACATATTCCAAAAATCAATAAAAATTTTTACTATCAATCTATCAATCAAAAATATTTCGTTAGAAGCATTCATAAGAAATGTTTCAAAATCATCTCTGCTTAAAATTTTAGACTTTTTTGGTTATATGGATATCCGTCGCTCTTGCGATTTAAAAAGGCTATACGTTTTGCGTACTTACTAATGTCGATGTTATTTAAATTAATTGTGGTCTTCAGCAAACTATAATAACTTCAAAGGGAAGACAGCTTGTTTCGTTTTACTTTTTCATTAAAATATGCTAATAGAGTATCTACTTTTATGCTCCACTTTCAGCGATATTCTTCCCAGCATACCACAAAACGATTTTTATAGGTCTTTTCATACAGTTTTCTGGATTTGGCGGGCAAAAGGTCAGTTTTGGTCTCTTCAGCAGCTTCCAATATTTCCAATATTCTCTGGGGAGATCTATTTCATCGATTCGATTGCAGGTATTTCTAAATATAAATATAAGTCCATTGGGAAAAAATCAACTGCCAAGCAAAATAAGCAGAAAGTTATAATAACAATAATATACTAATACTATTTTTTACTGTAACAATTTTTTAATAGGGAAAGATGTAGCATTTATCTAATTTAGAGAGTCAAACTGTTTTATTTTGTCCGCGAGCATGTTTAAGTAATTAACATTCATACTGACAGGTGGTAGCAGTTATCATTCATCAGATGACGACCTTGGGTAAAGTAAGAAACTATACTCAGAAACATATTTAAAAACCGTTAAATAACTTAGATAGTATTGAGAAAACTGTTAAATAATTTATTAATGAAAATTTTAAAACCGAATTATGTAACAATAATATTATACTTACTGTTTGGAAACTATTACTCAAACAAATTCTAGTGTCAATTTAAAACCCAAATTAGGATGATTAGGATAATGTAACATGCATTGTTCATCTATTAAATATTACATAAATTTACCTAAGGCAGACAACAATATGCAATAAATTAATTTTGAATGCAGAATTATGCATATTACAGTTATAGTTTGAAATAGCAAATGGTTCTATTTGGAAACAACCAATTTGTCATTAATGTATAAAGATGTAGTTTTTCAATTTTCATTTGCGAAAAAGTGAATTAGATAGACTAATAAAAGTTAAGTGCATGTCTCAAGACCTAACGTAACTAATTTTGTCATAACTAATACTGATGTGGAAATATCGATTTACATTTCGACTTAATAATTAAGTAAAAGACGAGCTGGATTAAATTATAGTTAATTTAAAAGCACTAAATTAAGTAAATGTTATGAATTTTTTTTCATATTTTTAGAGCAATTTTTATGAAAGTCAACAGTTTTTGCGAAAGTGTCTAATATCCATAATTTAATGTATTATCTTTTATTAAAATACCAGCACACAAAGTTTACGTAATACGTTTAACAGTGTCAATTTTGTTGATTTACAAAAATGAATCATTTAGCTGAAACCCGAAGTAATGAAATCTTAATTATACAGGGTTATGGGGATAGAATGCGAAACCTGCAAGCTGTTTGTAACATTTTTAATGTCAAAATGTCAAACTAAATCTACCGTAAGTAAAATTAACAAACAAATTCGTCAAACTGGAAAGGTAAAGGATGCTGTACATTCTGGCAAACCTAAAAGCGCAGCAGATGGTGATAATGCTCTCAATGTTTTAATCAGTTTAGAAGAAAATCCGCACCTTTGTACCAGAAAATTAGGAAGAGAAACTGACATCTCACACATATCCGTAGACCGACTTCTAAGAACCGAAAAGTTTTATCCATACAAAATAACTTTGGTGCAAGAATTTTCTGAGGATGATCACGAAAGGCGCTTGGAATTTTGTGAAATTATGATGGAACTTTGTAATGCCCATCTAAATTTTTGTCAACCAAATTATTTTTTAGACGAAGCAACTTTTTTTGAATGGATAAGCATAATTGTCGTATTGGACCAAGAAAAATCACATTGGCTACGTGAAAATCATACCCAATATCCCCAAAAGATACATATTTGGTGTGGTATAAAGGGTGCAAATATAATTGGTCTCTTCTTCACACATTAATTGGAAAAAGATATTTGAATCTTTTAAGGACCGAAATTGTCCCAGTTATTGCCGAACTATTTCCGAATAACCGTAAATTCCTTACCTTATCTGCTGTAGTAAGTATTTAAAATTGAATTTTTATAGGTAACGGTGCACCAAATGATGAAATATGGTTTCAGCAGGATGGTGCTCCACCTCGTTTTGTTCGGAATTTTCGGAAATATATAGACAATGTTTTTTTTTTGGAAGATCGATTGGACGTAGGGAACAATAGAGTGGCCAACTCGGTCTCCAGACTTGACGCCCCTCGACTACTTTTACTTTTCCAGTTTCACGAAATTTTTTGTTCATTTTACTTAGATATAGTTATTGGATTTCTGTTAGGACATTTGTCATTAAAAATGTTACAAACATTAAAAAATTAAGAGTTACGTGAGGATGGTAATATTTTGGTAAAAATCCATTATGGCCAAAAAAATGGAGGCCTACTGAAATGTAAAAAAAAATATTGTTAAAAATTATTTATTCAATTTGCCTCAAATTATGCATAAAAATCATATATTACGTAAGAATTAACTGGTAAAATTTTGGTACAATTCCAAAACGGAGAAAAAATACCTGAAAAACTACTTACTATAAATTGATTTCAAATTTTGTGCAAGAATTTCTTGTAAATCAGAAAACTCGTAAAAATGGCGGCCAAATAAAATTTTTGTATCGTGAAAAAAACAACCTCTCAGGTTTTACATAACCTCACGTTTTAGCGTCGGTCTAACTGTCAGTAGGTAAAAAACTACTTATCCGTTTGACTTAAGCGTCATATGGGGATATCCTGGTAATAATTTGGTAAAAATCCAATGAATAAAATGGCGACCTCGTGAAATGTTAAAAAAATTATTACTTAAAAATTTTGCACAAAAATGCTTAAAGAAAATAGAATTAGATAATTTGCGAATATTAAGGATCTTCAAATAATATAATGGTATTTGTCAATGATACATTAAGTCATTAATCAATATTGCCAGTCATAACCGAATGACATAGAAAACCCATTTAAGTACTAGAGCGTTACCCGAGGCGGTACTTCTTGGGTTTGTGGTAACTCGCGCGTATGTCTTGCGATTTTCGCGATATCAGTCAGTTGTTTTGCTTTCACTAAGAACGGCCGCACGTGGTTTCAATACGGAGTGATTGGATAGACCGGTACTTTGACGAAAAAAATATTCTGCAGAAATCATCGGAAGAATTTGTTCAGAAGAATTATTATTACCGACACTTCATGAGAATAAGTGTATTTCGAAATGTCGATTTAAAATGGAATAAAATGATAATGTTATGTAAGTCTGAAAATTTAACTGAAGGACTTTTCAATTTTTTCTAGTTGCACGTGTGAGAAGCATTCAAATCTTGGTCGACTTTGACTGAAATCAAGAAATATGTATTGCAAATAAGCATTTATACTTTTGTATGTTGTATATCAGAAACTATTTAAAGTTATAATCCCAATATGTCTTTAATTTTATGATTTCTCTCAAAAGACCTAATTTTATAAAAGTGTTAGATTTTAATACCTTGTCTTTGCATGTGAGGTACCTAAGGTGTAATTATTAATAGATCCCGTTATTAAAATAAAATAAATGACTAAAAGTTCTCAATATACCAACAGGGTAACCTAAAAAAATGTCAAAATAATTTTTAAATGAAACATTATGAATGAAGTATATCCTATACTGAAATTCAACAATTCGTCAAAGTTGCAGGCAAGTGTGTTTAAACGTAAATATTTAACGTTATTATGGTTACATGAGCAGAAAAAAATGCTTGATTTAAAATTCGCATAATTTTGACAGGAATGTAAAGTATAATGAAATATCTGAATTTCTCATAACTACCTCGAACAACATAAAAAACGTCAAATGGTAGAGTCTTCAGACATGAACACTGTATGGCATGTCTAAAGCCGTATTAAATTGTTATACTCTGAACATTTGAGATTAGCGTAATCAACTTCATGAGAATTTTCAAGAACTAACTAATGCAAATGGCAGCATTTTATTAATAAGGCCCCTGTTGGAATGCGAGATTGCTTAAGGCTGAAGAAGGTTTAACACATTATTAATTTCCTTTTACGTTTTTAATTATTTTACTACAAGTTTATTAATGTATTAATGAAAAAAATGTTATTTTTTTTTATAATCTAAAATACACAATCTAGAATTATAACAAACGATTAAGAGAGGTAAAGTCAATAATTGAAAACTGGTCCAGACTTCCAGGCGACATTAAGCATTTTGAGAGCAAGAGAACATAGCCTGGAACTCAAGCCCCTAGAGAACGGCCTTAAAAAATAAAAATCGGCGATTAAATATACAAGATATATATAGGCATCCCGCCCCTATTGGAAACAATAGCCGCTAGAGTCTGACTTGATAACTTGATTTGAAAGTAAGGTTTCATACCCATATTATATTGTCATTTTCGACAGTGTGACATCAGTCAATTTTAATCTAAAAACATATATATCCAAAATACTGTGCAGTACGCAAAATCCTAAATAGATACCTTTTAAAACAATGTGTAAATGTTGGACGAAAAATTAGCTTTGTCAACAAACTGTCAAATATTTTTATAGAAAACATCAAAGATTCTATCAATTATCGAAAATTCAGAATCAATATTTTAAACAATTTAAAAATAAGATTAAAACCATTTTGGCCGTCCTTACATATTATATATATTTTTCTAATCACTAAAGAGCCCATCTAATCAAGAAATCCCAAATCGATATGCAAAAAATATAATAATAAAATATTTGTGTTTTATTATTTTTTAAAAATATTATTAGTTTGTGAAAATTATTTTCAAGTAGCCCCTGAAAAAATGTTTTTATAAAAAAAACTAAAAAATACCTCTTTTTTTGTATATAATAATAATTTCTTGGATATCTTTTTGGTTTTCAGGAGGCTGCCTCATAATTTTAGATCGACCTTGTATAATGAAAAAAAGTAAAATAAATCTGAAGTATCTCGCCGTTTTTCGAAATATTATAGTTAAACGAAAAATGCAAGATCTACGTCAATGACTTCCACAAATTTTTCCATGTCAAAACAATCACCTCAGCTATATAATTACAAAAAGCGGCGACTTCATAATCCCAATACTTAAAGGCAAAAATTAAATTAAAGCTGCTGTTGAATCTCCCGTTTACTGGAAAATACCACTACTCCGAACCGGATTGCTTTAACTCCCCGTATATAGATATATAGCACGAAATCATAAAACATTCTAAAGTCAGCGACACTTTAAATATCACATAGGTATAAAGCAAAAAATAAGTATACCTATATATACTACTAAGTCCTGCGTATATCGAGAAAAGCGATAATTATTCTGAATTTTCTTACTTCGACTTTACCAGCCGTTACTAAACATACTGGAAGAAGTAAACATTGCTGGTTATTAACTAAAAGGGAGAAATCACTTAATATTAAAACGTAAATATACATACCTATAAATCTCCACACTATCCATTCATTTCGTATATAAAATACTTGCTACAAGTTTATTTGGACAGGATTCTTGATATTTCTATTATTTTTATACTTTTGGGGTTGTATATCCATTTTCACTGCTGCTCAGATAGATAGATCAATAGGTATTTGCAAATTTTGGAGGCATTTCGGATTAAAAACATCGCTACTCTGTCAAACTGCTTATTACGACATGTCAATCAAGGCTATAAATGCTGGCAGAGCCAAGCCAACTTGCAAATGAAAAATAATGTATTTTTGCATGAAACTAGATTTTACTCAATTTTTCGACTTCAGATAAAAAAAAATGTCTTGTAAAAAAGAAATTTATTTTTTGACATATTTAGTCGTTTTTATCCCAGGAGGTACCCATACGGAATTCATGCAAGCTACAATTCAAAAATTTCTTAAAATTCACCCCGAACCCTGATTAAGGTGTTTTCCACACCAATCTCTAGAAGAAATAAAGGCGTTTCTTTGCGTATATGAAGCACCCATTTATCCTCTACGATCGGACCCATAAAAGCGTAATTTGCAGCAGCTACTAAACTGTCTGAGTCAAATTAGACTTAGAGAATCACCCTTTTAAATGCTGGCAAATATAACGTGATCGGACCTCGTTTGAACTTGTAATAGGATTTCAAAATAGGTATTTTTTATCGGCATGGAGATACTGTTATTTATTTGTGTAAATTCCCTAATTAGATACTTGTTTTTTAAGTGCCATACCTACTCGAATTCGAGCAAAATAAAATAAACACATCTGACCGATGATCATTTTTATTCGTGAGTTACGCCCAGTTATTTTATATTTAATTTTAAATCCAAATATTCAGCTTTGTTTTAAGTTTCAAAGTTAGATACAACAGAGCATCCATTACAAAAAAAAAATTAATATCTTAAAACAGAATATTAAAACTACTTTCTGGACTGCTAGGGCATATATCTATACTTCCACAGTCTTGTTTAACAAGATTTTTTTTCATTTTATCTCTCAATGTCAAGTAAATCCCCACCTTAAATATTTAATTACGTTTAATGTTTTCGGGATCTTAAAATTCCTTATCAATTCCTTAAAATTCCGATCAACTCTGTTTTTATCAATACTGTTTTTAAATAATCAAATAATAATTTAATAAGCAAAGTGTTACATCGACTAGCAAATTAGATGCAGTGAAAATTATCAATAATCGACATACTAAACCACTTTAACCACCTGAAGATATACATCAGGCAGTACCTTTTGCAATACCTGGCTTGTATGTCTTCGATATTTGCAAAACCCGTCAGTTGTTTTGCTTTCACTAAGAATGACGGTGTATCGGTTTTGTGGTTTTAGTACAGGGTGAATGGATAAAGCGTTGCATTTAGACATACGAAATCGGAGAAAAGTTTTTTTTTATGAAAAAAAAATTGTTTTTGATTCTAAAACAATATTTATTGTTGAGGGCTGGTATACTTTATGGATGTAAAATATTCTGGGATCCAGTTCAGGAACATCTGATTTAATGTAAGCTAGTTTAACAGATTAAATACAATAATATGCTAAATAATTAATTAAGCATTTTTATCAAATTTAAAGCTTTTAAAAATATAGCTTCTCGCCGCGTAAGGTAAACTTACTTCTTTTTTTTTAATTAACAATAGCCCGTGGCAGTAAAATTTTGTTTTTGCTTCGCACCAATAAAGCTCGAGTTCAAGTTTTGACCAGTTACGATCTCGGTCATAACACACGGACCAACTAACAAAGTACTGCTTTCTAAAACTAAACTAAATGTTTATTATTATTTTTATGACCTGCTAGAAACTTAAAAGCTAAAAATAGGACAGGAATATTAGCCCATGGAGCCTTTATTAATGTTTTAATGCAGATGTACTAGTAGGACAAATTCAGCAGTTTCTGGTTTTTAGAATTATTCTCGAATTCAAAAACTCCAATATGATATTATTTTATTTTAGTCTACTAGCACTTTTATAAGTATAACTAAAAAAATAATGAAATATTTACTTGCAAAGTTTTTAACAAGAATAAACGTGATACCTTTCAGATATTGGGTGATATGGGGGATGGTTTTAATTAATTTTTTTGGGAAAACTTATATTAGGTTACGCTGATCAGAGTGCGATGCCACAGAAATGTTTAGGGTGTTTTTTAGAAATATATTATTGGATCAATCAGAATCTTTAATACCAGCCGAACTCAAAATGGATTAACGATTTAGTTGCATTTCAGGGACATGTATAGTATTACATTTTTATAACCTTGAATACATTATTATGGAATTATTTATATTATAGAAATTAAAGCCAGTTTAAGTTTTCTATTGCACCATCTTATACATTATAAGCAATGATTGGAATATCTTATCCCTAGTATAAAGAACATCTCTTGAATAATAAAATTAACTTACACCTATTTACGGTAGTAACATACCGGAGTCAATCAGATCGTTCACATAATTATTAGACAATTCTGTAGAAGATAATTCTTCAAATTTTGTTTCAACATGCGAAAAATTTACTCCACTCTAATTTATTGTAATAACTACAAAATCATTCAAACCAATAATGTATGACTTCAGTTTTGATTATAAAACAACCAGATGTTGATTAACAGTAGTATTAAAATTATTAGAAACTCTGGAGGCTATAACCACGCCCGGTACGTACGCTGCATTGCTTTTGTATCATCCGTGGTAAACTTCGTTGGGCCTCGATGCGCATGTCAAAGTCGTCTAAACTAATTCACTCACAAAATAATGATGTCTAATTTATCCTGATATTGTAAGTATGTTGGAGAAGCCACATTCTATTTGGAGTTCATAACACATAAGAAAAAATAAATGTATACTTTATGGCAACGTTAAATTAATTAAAGCATTTATACAATTACTATAATTCTCAATTTTAAATTTATTGCAATTTTAACAACGTTAAAAACCATTATAACGTATAAAGTATTATGTACTCCATAAGAACTCGTTAACAAATTAAATACATGTTAGATAATAATATCGGGACGAGATAATTTAAGAAATAAAGATACAGTTTTGACATAAAATTTGAAATTAACGATTAACTCGTGCCATTTGCTAAGGAATTCTATGAGAATATAAAAATGTTGGCAAAATTTAAAGATGACTGATTTTTAAGTAATATAAAATAGAAGAAATATCAAAATACGGTAAAATAAAATAAGTATTATTAAATGATTTAGGTCAGGTAAAAAAAGGGCGTATATCAAATATAAATGAGAAAAAATATCATTCGAATAATTTCCACTTATAGTAAAATAGGACAAAAGTTTTTCACGAAAAAACATGTAAAATATTAAGAAACTCCTTATCCTAAGTTAAAATATTTCACAACTACCATGTAAAGCAGGACCAACTAGTAGAATGTTGTCATAAATGGCATAGGGATAAACTGGTAATATTTTGTTGATACCATTATGGTAAAACAAAACTGTGGCCTAATTAAGCAATTAAAATATTAGTATCAAAAACCTACTTTTCCAATTAAGTTGAAAATTTGCAGCGCGAAATAGGGATAAACTGACAACATTTTGTCAATTCTACATGGCAAAACAAAATTGCTAATTAAAAGTTTAAGCCGTAAATTCAATTTCTTAGAATAAAGACGTATTTTGTACAGTTGAAAATAATATAAACATCAAAACCAAAATAAATGAATAACAAATAAAAACAAAATTTTAAAAATGGTGTATTGGAGTATCGAAGTAGTATTATTGAAATAGGTATGATAAGTTAATGAACATTTATATTTACGTATATATGTATGTATGTATGTTAAATCGGGACAATAAAATACGTGGGGAAGAAAAACATGTATTTGTTTCGACCTGAATGACAGAAGTATTGTCATAAATTCTTATATGCGCAAGCGCAATATAACTATTCAAGAAAAGAATGTAGCAAGAACGGTAAAAACTATAAATAGACAAAAGTAATGTAATATAGAAAAATAAATTTGAAAAAATCGGCGAACCACACACCGGCAACTCTATATATATATATAATATTTATTTGGCGATAACTTTATAGTTATTGTATACATTACAATAACACGAGAGTTTTATTCTAAGGTAACTTCTGGGTACTTGGGTACAAAGTAGATACAGAACTTTCCTCATAATGAAATTTTCACTTTATCAAGAAACGTAACATATATTAGTAAATTATATAATGTGTATAGAGTTATTACCAAATAACTATATGTATATATAAACTGTGCTACATGTGTAGGTGGTGGAATATGTTACGAGGAAAGTTTCGGATGAACCGACTTTACTTCTTCTGAGGTATTTGTTTAACCCCATTCATATCTTTATTACCTACTATTACATTCAAAATAAATGAGAATGTACACATTTAATATTGGTCAGGAATTAACATACAAAAGCATTGCATTTCATTTATTTAACGAAATAACTTAAACAGTAATAATATAATACTTGAGAGAATTTAATTATCTTCAAATATTTAAGGCTCACTATGTCACCTTAAAAGTGAAATGCACAGAAAAAACGCATTTGAACTAATAATTATAAAAACTATAACAGCTTTGAAAACATTTTAATAATAACATATTTATATCTATTGTAATGTATTTCAGAATAGACAAATCCCTGATTTTTTATATGTTGTAGTTCTCGGTCTCTTGAACTAAAGACACCCTGGGCACGTCAAAATGGTACGAGCTGTTTCGGAAATATAGCCCTTCAAAGAGTCCAAATATTAGTTTTAAGCTCGTATACCAGCAAAATTTGATCGGGTTGACTTCGTTTTAACACTTTTAAGATGGGTAATGATTGGATACATTTTAATCTGAAGTATACATGAATCCAGGAATGGGCTTAACTAAACTGCTGAACAGAGCAAAAAGGACAAGCGAATTTTTAAAACTACAACCTGAAGACAAATATTTTTAAAACGAGACGAGATACTGGGATGCGGTTTTCAGCTATGACTTGCAAATGTTATTGCATATTATCAATTTTAAACGTAAAACTTACCTAAAGTAAAAAGTTATTTACACAGGGTGTTACACAAAATTCTGCAAATTTTCCAATATTTTATTTGTTCCGAAAATTTATATAAACGATTTTTTAATTCTAATTGCGAGATAAGCTTAATCCTCAGTGAAATTATAAAAAACTATTTGGAGCGTTTTTTATTTTTTTTCTTACATGTTAAGCTGTAATTTTTTATTAGTCGTTTCCAGTATATAGTATTCTTGCTAGAGAGCCCTTAGCCCTTCATTTTGTTATAATCTGTAAGATCTGTACAACACAGGAAATATATATTTCGGCACTGTGTAGAATTAAAACAAATTTAAATTTAAAAGTTTTTATTTAAGTTTTAAAGACTGCTGAACATTTTCTCCAAACGAGTTTTTGACATGTAACACGCTGCCATTTTCTAGTTTTCAAAATATCAATTTGAAATTTGTGACATTTCTACGACTCCATATGGGGCAACTGTCTTATGTATATATATATATATATATATATATATATATATATATATATATATATATACATATATATATATATATATATATACAAATATATATATATGTATATATATATATATATATATATATATATATATATATATATATATATATATATATATATATATATATATATATATATATATATCTATATATATAGATTATCTCCGTTATCAGGAAAGATAGAAAGATGCGGTTTCACAATCATGTGTGCTATTTTTTCTGTAAAGCAAGATACCTTTAACAAAAACTCCATTCTCTAGTTACTTTCGTTCTTGAGATATAAATTATACTTCCGGTTTTTTACACCCAAATTTGGACATCCTGTTTATTTTGTACTTTTTTCGTATCTCTAAAGTTATAGGCGAGATAGATTAAGCATATGTCAATACATAAAGTTTTTATAATCAATAACCATGTACTTCACTCGAAACTTTCACATTACTAGACTCTGTAGAAAACTTTTAAGGCAAAAATTAGATTGAACATTCTATAAGCAATAAAAAAGGCATATCTCTAAAATCAGATGCCTAACAAGGCAGTAAACTTACCAAAAAAGTATGTAAACAAACTTGAAATAACGTTGTTTGCGGTACTAGCGATCTAAAATCAGTCAGCATAGCTGATTGTACCCAATATCATTAATCGCGCAAGACGAAGTCCGAGCATTATTCATTCTTGCTGGATTTATTTATCATATAGATATTTAACGGCTATTTTTTGTTGTTCGTACAATATGTTTTTTTCATCAGGATTTTAAAGTAAAAGGTATAGTTCATTTATTTGTAAAATAGGGGCTATAATTATAAATTAACCAATAAATTGACGCGGTTTTATTCTGTTCTATTCAGTTACTCTCTCAATATTTGACTATTTTCAGTATTTAATAAAAAGTTACATAAGAGTAAAAATTTTCTTATTGTGTCTAGTGACTCCCACCAGGCTTCCACTGAGTTCTACTGACATCCATTTGTACACCAGATTTCTTCAGCGGTTTATCTCTCGGCAAGGACCATCAATGGCAAAAAAATATCTGTTATACCTTTTATTTCAGACAAATTACATTATTTAGCAAGCAGTCGTCAATCTTATTACAAAGCCAAATAATTACATAAACACAAAATTATAAATCCTCATGTAATACTTATATTACTTAATATTTCTAAAATCATGATTCTTAAATGAGTTAAAATATGCGTTTTTATTTCATTTTATCTCAAATTGATGCTTATTCAATAATAACGCGAAGCCAACCTGTCGATCCATTACAAATAATGTATGTCAATGTCCCAGCAATTCTTTATTTATGTTATCTAACAACCCGCTAGTGTGTAAGTAGAAGCAAGTTCACATCAAGAAAGTCAATTTCACCTTTTATTTGTTCCGTAAACGGCACTATTTATATAAAGCTGAATATCAAGTTCAACTAGTGCATGTTTGAAACCCGAGATTAATAATTTAATAAGAAAAAACAATATGGTGCTTATTTCCTAGATCTTTCGGCATATTGATTTTACCAAAAGAATATTATATAACAAGACCTTGGAAGCTTGAATACTGATCAGCGAAATGCTTCCGTTGGTTTATTGGCGACATACATATAATGAAAGCTTTCATTGGCCTTGGTTGACTGGAATCCCAAATCTTGGTGGCTTTGTTTGAACCGAGTCAAATTGAATTACTTATATGTATGACACATCTTTATTTTCTAGGTGTTTTTGGTAGAGACGTTCCATAAAATATTTGCGATCGAAATAATCTCTTAGATTGTAATTTTCGCAACAACGTTGATTGTTTGTTATACAGGGTTCCCCATTTTAATATCTGAAGTAAAATTCGATTAGTTAAAAAGATATAAACATTTTGTGGCTAATTGAATCCTAAGTTTTAAAAATTACGTCTTCTAAATGACCTCCACAAACTTCAACATATTTTTTAATATTATTCAAAAAGTGGTTCATTACACGACCAAACAAACCTTTCTAGATTGTCTCTGCAAAAACTTTGGCCTTTAAATATCCCCACAGAAAAAATCAAGCACAGTGATGTGGGGGGACCTCGAAGGCAAATCTCCATCGAGAAATGAGTCGGCCATTAACCATTTCTCGTAGAACCCTCATAGAGTTTCTGGGGGTATGAGCTATTGCTTCAAATGGTGGAATACGTATTATAATTTAGTAATTCTCATCTATTTACTTCTGGATAAGGAATGCCTCTAGCATGCTTTCGTAGCGCTCGGATGTTACTGTTACAGGACAGTTATTTTCATCCTCAAAAAATATGTACCAATGATACCAAATGACCCTAATCCACACCACACAACAAGTCTTGAGTTATGGAGATTTTATGTAAAATGTTCACGAGGATTTTCATTTGACCAGTATCTAAAATTGTGTTCATTAACAATGCCGTTCACACATTAGAAGACTGTGGATTATTGCTTGATGTAAATCCAAACATTCTTGACAAAAGGATAACCTGGTTAACCTTTCTTCTTAATCTTGATTGTTGACTGCGAAGATACAGTGCCATTTGGTATTTATAAGGATGAAATTCTTTTTGAAGGATTCAATCTAGGCTTCCCTTTGATATTCTTAGAATAAGGGATTGTCGATTATTAGACCTTTTAGGACTTTTCGTGAACGCAATTCCAACTCGTTCAATATTTTTCGGTTTACGAATTTACTTCGCCGACTTCTTAAAATTTTGTACAGAACCATTTTCACGCCAGTGATGAACTCATAACCAAACAGTTAGTATTTGGCGCGAGACCCGTATTGTTGATATTAAACTGACGTCGTCACGTCTATGTTTTGTATGCAATTTCTACACAAAATTCACATTGTTGGATTGAGTAATCCATTGATGTTAAAAGCTGCTCGTAGAAAAATGACGTTTCACCAAATTATTATTTTAAAACTTATTTGTGAAAGGCGTCTACTTGATCAGTATAGTTTATCTTAAATCCCAAAGCCTAACTTATTTAATTTTCTCGTAGGGAATTTATTAAAAAAAGTATAATCTATTATGGAGAATCCTGTATTTGAGTTTGGTTTTACCCATAACTTTAAAGAATTAGTAATAAGTACATATTTTATTAATTGTATTATCATTTACGTTCCTGTTAAAAAAGAAGAGTTTATCATGAGGCAACCTCCGGGTGATTAAGTAAAACCGACCTGAAAAGAATTTAACCGGAAATTTCCTTGTTGAACAGGACATTAAAAGATAACACAAATTGTATGGCACTATCCATACATATTATAAAATAAATGTAAAAAAATTAAAAAAAACTTTTATTTATAAACTATTGAACTGAAAAGTAAATAATAAACCTCAAGTTTTTAAGAAAATATTAAAATTTTTAAAAATTCTGTGTTTATGTAAGTTTATTACTTAGTTATTAGCCAGTAGACGATAATTCGTGCTCCCATCGAGCAGAATTATATTTTCACTAGAAAAACGTGCAATGGATTGATTGACTAGCGAGGTACTCAGACATGAACATTATAGGCATACCTGGGCCCGCCTAAAATTGATACTCTGTCACCGTGATCATCATCCCGAAAATTTGCAAGAATTTAGTAATCCGATTTTGGACGCTTGTGAGCAAATTTCCCAAGAATTGGTTAAGTTCAGTGTTAAAAAAGCCAGATTAAGGCGCAGAACTTCTACGAGTTCGAGGCTACTCAACCTTATATTAATATTTCTTTTATCTTTTTTTACCATCTATTTTAAAATTGATTTTTAGTGTAATGTTTGTATATTTTGTTAATAAAATTCTAAAAATCCTAACTGCCAAATTTGTCTTAACTATCAATGTATAAAATCTTACTAGGTGTCCCCATAGAGATAAAAAATAGTGCCAGAATTGTATGGCTAAACTAAAATTAGCAATTTCTTGTACTCTTGTAATAATAAGAACTACCTAAAAGAATTAAGTTTAAACATCCATGCCTGCGTCTAAAACAATGGGATTTAGGAATAGGATATACCATATCAAGTGTGCTTAGAATTTCATTCAGGATTATTTCTTTTTTGGGACACTCTGTACAATAAATTAAAATTATTAAATCAGAATTTAATTTTTTTAGCGAACTTCTTAAAAATTATTTACAGAAACCGTAGAAGCACATATAAGGTGTTAAAATTCAACAATTTGATTTAGGTTAGGTTACTTTTAAAGAAATCATAAAACTTCAAATTCGGCAAAACCTCTCGAGGTATGAGGATGAAAAAACAAAAAAGACACCAATAAATAAAAATGCCCGGATAAAATAGCTGTCAAAACCGGTAACATATTGGATGCTCCATAAAAACAATTCAAACATATCTCATTTTGGGACATCCTGTATAGTAATTATTCCCTACTATCATAGCAGCATCAAATGCATATACAAAGTGTTTAAATTCACCACATTTATAGAATTAGATTATCTTTTTAGAGAAATTATAAAATTTTAACGTCTCGAGGTATGACCCTAGTGAATAAAAAATATAACAATTGAATGACCTAGAATTCATTAGTTAAATTTAATCAATTTGTAGCGGTGTTTTAAACACTCAGTTTAATAAGCAAATAAATAAAAATTTGATAAACATTTCGACTCAAACACAAACAATCACCCTTTTTAAAGCCGAAACTACGTCGAGGTTACAAAATATGTCATTTTTTTGTAGGGCCGAGCAATTGTTGAGCACCTTATTTATACATTTTCCAATAGCGATGTATCTCCGATCTTTATAATAGAAGATAAGCAAGTCCTACAAGCGAATTCTACTCAGTCTGGTATAACTTCATTATTACTTTCACAGACATTCATTTTTCTTTCATATATATATATATATATATATATATATATATATATATATATACAGGGTTATTCACGCAACCCGTTCATTAAAAGTTTTTGATGATGCCATTTAGATAAAAATTTCAAACTTTGGGATTAAGGTAAGGTCAAGGGGTACTTCTTCTTTGAAATATTTTCACCTTCCTGTCACTTCCGGTTTAACCGGAAGTTGGTATCAACTTGCTTATTTTAAACGGAACACCCTGTATTTTATGATATTTTTGGATTCTACGGAGAATTTTAATGCTATTTTATGTAGCATGTCCTATACCTAGGTTCAAGCCTTCTTAAGATACTTGACCTTGAACCAAAAATGAGCCTCCGGGGTACCAAATTTTAAAATCTCATATTTTTGTAAATTTTGAAAATATAATCTTCATACTTTGCAGACGATCGGTAAATAATCTTAGGTTTCTATTTTTTTTTATTGAATTTGTCTATTTTTATACAGGTTGTCCTAAATTCAGCGGCAAACATTCACATTTTCAAAGCCGCTAAAGTCCGTTTTTTTAAATGGGACACCCTATAACTTTATACACTATCAAATGTAGAATTTAATTTTCTATCGAACTGTATTAAGGTTCCCTATACCTATTCGTAACCATTTTCGAAACAATCAGGTTTTTATTAAACTATCATATGTATTTGCTAAGTGCTTACACCTTCCCGTAGTATGCCATGGAAAAAGAATTGTTGTGCTTTTCTATTCGACATGGCAGCTGATTTGAAACTTTTAAATTAAAATAAAATAACACTCAAAAGCTGATATTCTCAATTTATTTTATATTCGCGGAGAATGTTACAAAATATTGGAGAGAACGTGCCATGTTTTTAATGAAAAACATCCTCATTTATCGCTAACTAAAAGAGAAAATTGAAGAGGACTGAAACGAAATTTATTCGTTTCGGAAAAGTTAAAGCTATAAAAAATGTAATAAATTGTTTACATTATTTTTAACCATATCTACTAAGTTCGAGACTGTTTTAAACTTGTTTTATTGAACTTAAAAATTATAGCAATCTAACAATCAACAATAAATAAATAAAATAATAAAACTGAATTATAACAAATGTTCTATATGCTGTCCGTTCATTTGAAGACACATTTCAATTCTTGTTTGTACAGTTGCTGTGGCCCGTTGAATTTGTCTTTTTCTAATTCGGCAAAAGCTGTTCGTATCCTGTCCAGTAAATTTTGTTGGTTATTTACTGGGGAAGCATAGACTTTACCTTTGATAAATCCCCATAAATGAAAGTGTAGGGGTGTTAAATCAGGGGATCGCGGGGGCCATCTCCAAGGGCTATTGGGACCAATCCAGCGATCTTCAAAAATTCGAGATAATTGGAGATAACTGCAGCGTAATTATATGCTGGTGCCCCATCTAATTGATACCAATAATTTTGCAGCTCACCAATAGGAATTTCTTCTATAAATTCAGAAACCGTCCCTCGTAGAATTTCCAAATACTTATCACTGTTTAAATTGTCTTCATAAATACAGTACCGCACCTGATCATTTAATACTATACCGAAAACATTGAAGCTAAACCTCTCTTGAGAACGCGTTTCGCGTAAAGCGTGCGGATTTTCTGCTGCCCAGAAATGTTCGTTTCTTCTATTTGTTATTCCTTCTCTAGAAAATTTCGCTTCATCGGTCCAAAATATTTTTGAAAGGAATTGAGTGTCCTCTTGAATTTTCAAAAACATGAATTCGCAAAATTCTACTCGTCGCACGTCATCACCAGGTCCCAAGGCTTGCACGTTTTGGAAGGAATAAGGGTGCATATGATGTTCGCTCAAGATTCTTTGGACAGATGAAAAAGAAATTCTCAAATCGTTTTCTGCAGACGGTATTGAACTTTGCGGGTTTGCGTGGAAATAAGCTAATGTATTTATTACGTTATTCTCCGCATTTGTCACTGGTTTCGGAACATTTTTTGTAACTTTAACCTTGCCAAAACGCAAAAAGTTCGTTTCAATCGTCTTGAATTTTGACTTGTTCATTGGCGGCAAATCAGGGTGGCGTTCATTAAACACACGACACGTTCTCTCCAAAATTTTATAACATTCTCCATGAATATAAAATAGAATGAGAATATCAGCGTTTGAGTATTCTTCCATTTCGATTTAGAAGATTTAGTTTATCACTGAGAGCTTTCGATAAATAACGCATACTAATCATCTGTCATATTGGATATTGGATCTCAATTGTTTTTCCATGGCTCACCATTGGAACATGTAAATATTTAAGCAAATACATATGATATTTTTATAAAACCCAATTATTTCGAAAATGATTACGAACAGGTATAGGGAACCTTAATACAGTTCGATAGAAAATGAAATTCCACATTTGATAGTGCATAAAATTATAGGGTGTCCCATTTAAAAAAACGGACTTTAGCGGCTTTGAAAATGTGAATGTTTGCCACTGAATTTAAGACACCCTGTATAAAAATAGATAAATTCAATTAAAAAAAATAGAAACCTAAGATTATTTACCGATCGTCTGCAAAATATGAAGATTATATCTTCAAAACTTACAAAAATATGAGATTTTAAAATTTAGTACCCCGAAGGCTCATTTTCGGTTCAAGGTCAAATATCTTAAAAACGCTTGAACCTAGGTATAGAACATGCTACATAAAATAGCATTAAAATACTCCGTAGAATCCAAAAATATCATAAAGTACAGGGTGTTCCATTTAAAATAAGCAAGTTGATACCAACTTCCGGTTAAACCGGAGGTGACAGGAAGTTGAAAATATTTCAAAATAGAAGTACCCCTTGACTTTACCTTAATCTCAAGATTTGAAATTTTTATCTAAATGGCATCATCAAAAACTTTTAATGAACGGGTATATATATATATATATATATATATATATATATATATATATATATATATATATATATATATATATATATATATATATATATATATATATATATATATATATATATATATATATATATATATATATATATATATATATATATATATATATATATATATATATATATATATATAAAATGCATTTTTAAAGTACAGATATTTATTTTCAGTATAACCTGACATGTCTGCCCACTTAAACGAATGCAGGTCAGAACATTTTTATAATGTTTACCCACTAACTCTTTGCTGACACCATAATATATTGACATAATAAATATTCTAAAATAACAATAAATATTACTTTCAAGGATTTTCGTGCAAGACCGGTACCTGAATGGTTTTTCTTGTACATATCTTGGCAAAAATTACTTTAATTATATATAAACCATTCTATAAAAAGTTACAAATAAAATAATGACACATTTCTATACTGCGAAGGCGGATTTATTTTATTCCTATTTGCTGGTGATTTATAACAGCTTTTAGGGTAAAATATGATATTTGATAGTTTGAAGCGAAACAATTTTAAAGTAGATTTAATTGAGAATCGAAAAAAAACTGGTAAATTCACTTTTACCCACAACTTCCCTCTTTTATAACACAGTCTATATATGCATATAATTATTTCGTAATAACTTTATACAAATATTATTTATTATTTTTATTATTATTACTATTTATTTACATCACTTTATTTATTAAATAGATAAAAAATAAATTATGTTCTTTATTATTTTCCTCCATTAAAAGAAGGTTTTATTCCTGAAAATGGAATTTCACCTATTTAAACGTTTTATTAGGCCGCCATTTTGTTCTGCCATGATATATTCACAGTTTACCCCTATATGACACTTTATTTTTGTGCAAATATAGAAGTCCATCCGATAAATAGTTCCTTAATAATGTTTTTTTACATTTTGTGATGCCGCCAATGCGTTCTACCATACTGGATTTTCACCAAAATGTGACCATTTCACCTCCTTATGACATTTGATTTTTGACCAAATACTTTTACGAGGACAGTAAAAAAAAGCCAGTTCTGAAAAAAGCGATAGGGATATGCCAAGAACGGAAGATTTGGTCATTTAAAATCATGGTTCTTTGAATTAGATCGTGTCAAAATGAAGGGACTCGGACATTTCGCTTTTGATTTCACGAGTGAGAGAGGGATTTTTATTTCGCGGGATATACCTGACTTGTGCCCACTGAATTGTGACTCGGTGTCCACGGTCTACATCACATGTGCAATCGAAGGCGAAACGTCGGAAAGTAATTCAAATCCCAAGAACCATGATTTCTTGTAAGGCATATTATTATTTTTGTTAAAAATTTAGTGAAAATAGACACAACAATTTTCATCCAAAAATACTAATGTACATACTTTAGAACATACATACAGACATGAATGAAGATTGAAAAAAAAACGTATTTTTTATTCGTTTCTCTATAACTGAATGATCATGGAAAAGTTTTTCCGAGGGCTTTCTAGAATGCCAACATTGCCAAGGCTTTTTTCACAGTAAAAATGAAACAATCAGCAATTAAAGTAAAAAGTAAGAAACTACAATAGACAAACAAACTGTTCACGTCACTTAAAAATGTTGTACTAGAGACAACGTCTTTTTTAAAAATACTGCGGATGAGGTAATGCTGCCATGTACAGCTAATGCGCTGGAGAGCTACAGACAACCAAGAAACCCATATCTGTAGTTTCAAAAAGATTCAGTCGATAAATTGGTTTTTATCCGGAACTTTCCTGGTAACGCATTCCACCACACATGTATGACATAGTTTATAGATAGTTATTTCGTAATAATTTTATACACATTATATAATTATTATTCATATATTTACCGTTTTTCTTATATTTTTATATTGCGCTTGTCGAGGTTAATAACCGTTCTCTTGAATAGTGCGAAAATTAGAATTTATGAAAATACATCTGTTTTATTTATATATCTAAAATATAAATTTTTCATTTTTACATCTCCTCTCGATCTAACATGCATACATACATATATACATACGAACACAGAAATATTTATTCACTTACCATACTTATTTAAATAAAACCCCTGCTTCGATACTCCAGTATACCATTTTTTTAAATGTTTTGTAACTTTATTTACGTAATCTATGAAAAAACAATTATGACATTTATCATTTTCTTCCGTAAAAGGAAAAACGGATGCCTTTAAATAGATGAAATAACCCTACGTAAGAAGCAGCTGGGAAGTTTGTGACTTTCAGCTTTCAACATAAAAAATTCAATAGTGGATGGTATAGAGATATTGGACATTTATCACGCCCGGTTTGTTGAGATATTCGTAGTTAAACAGGAAAACAAATTATATATGTTAATATTTCAACTTGGGTAGGAAATTCATTTGCTGCAGTCAATATAGGATTGGCTTCTTACTCTTTTTTTAGCCCGTAATAAGGAAGGGTGGTTCATTACTAGGCCCCATTGGGTCCCTTTTACACCCTTCTTATAGGAATACTGCTTAATAAAGTCCATAGAGTTTTCCGTTCGAACGTTCTTTCCATAACTAAAACAGTCAAAGTACAAAGTATATGTGAAACTGTTAATTCATCTGCAAAGAGAAGTGTCACATTGTTAAAATTATAAGTAACATTGTCGCTTTGTACCTAACGTAAAGTGTAATGGGGACTATTCCTTAACAGAAGTTATACTATTTTCTTTTTTCCTTGGAATGGAGAAAAGACCCCTAGATAAAAATGGGGTCGTCAGTTCTCTTAGAAGAGATTTCAGTCTATAAATCCTGCATAGTTTCATTTGGTTACACTTCACCAATCCGACTGTTTCATTCATTAATCAGAAATAATAAAATTAACTAGCATATTGGGCAATAATAATAACTATAACATAACAAGGTTTTGTTATTATTGTATGCAAGGTTACGAAACCGATGTAAACAATATAGCATTAGACTAGACATTATAACAAAAGACTGATATTTTTTACTTATAAAACATGATGCTATATCTACTGTTTAAGTATATACACCGTATAGATATCAGACTCCATTTACTGCATACATTTTAACACGTTTTCGATTACTTGATGCACACAACCAAAGTATATATTCCAACGGTAGATATATATATATATATATATATATATATATATATATATATATATATATATACTGTGACACAACCAACCCTATCGTGTTTTTGCACGACCGCGATAACTTTAATATAGTTCCATGTCTTCCCGCTATTTCCGGTAAAAGCCTGTGCTTTATCTATCATAGGCGGGCCTTTTAACATGGAAACGGACACGTTATATAACTTTATTAATTTTAATTAGCGAAATGTAAGTAGACCGCGATAGCTAGTTTAATATTACTAATAAATTGTAGGTTTCTAGGTGAAATACGAAATGTGTTTATAAATCTGCTGTATCATTGCACGTACATAATGTAATCATTTAAAAGGAACTAGTTAGTGATAAGGAACCGACATGTTTAAGAAACAGTTTCAAAAATTTCGGAAAACATATTTGGACAATCGAGAAACCCAAATAAATCTCTTTCTTTCTTTGAGTATATTTATAGAGACTATCCTGGAGTTCAGTTGATATAACCAAAATAAAAATAAAAATCAAGACACACACAGTAAAGTAAAACTATATCCTAAAATATTAGAAAAAGTTTAAAGAAATTATGGGATAGAGCTTGTAGTAAACATCATGATTCCATGCAAGTAGTAAAAGGCAATATAGAACAGATAGTAAACATAAGCAAAAATCATAACAATAACTAGTAATGAACGAAACTAGTGATAATAAAAAATAAGTTAGGAATTACGACTATTTCTACTTCTAAATAATCCCTCCTATCTGCCTGTATATCGCCTAGTATCAACAAAATTGTAATTATCCGTAGTCACTGTTCCATTTATTAGGTCTTGTGTGCACCTGTAAGATTCAATATTCAGTTACCCCTACATCATTCCTGTGAAAAATAAATAAAGTAGCTAAAAGAGCTAAAAAGAGAAGAAAAACGCACATCTAAAACTCTGCAAAACTCCAAGAAAGTAATAAATGAAAACCTCAATAGCGACGACGCACAGTGTTTTATAGAATACGGGATGTGGGACAAAAATCGAAAATCTTCCTAAATGTAAACAAAAGATAAAAATAACCTACTAGTTATACTAAATACTAAACTACTACTAAGTACAACATATCAATACAAATAATTGAAAAATATATTTATATATACAGGGTATGCACTGTTATAAGTCTAAAATAAGTATATAAAATTATAAATTAGGAGAAGGGGGAACTAAAGAACACTAAAACATCTAATTCACGACGTTTCGTGGATTTATTCTCGTTTCTTCAAGTGTTGATAAACCGCGTTCAACTTTTTGGCCTGTATAACCCTTGCTATCTTAAGCACTTGAAGAAGCAAGAATAAATCAGTGAAACGTAATGAATTAGATATTTTAGTATTTCACTAACCCCCCCCCAGTCCTAAATCTACAAACCTGTTCGAACATAACTAGTGTTTTAAATTTAAACAAAACACCTTTTGAAATAGTTTTTTTTATTTAATAATAATTTATATTATTAATATTAGTATTTACAACGTATAGATAAAAAAAGATTGCAATACTGTATTAAATCTTCGAAACGTTTATTATTTAAAATTTCTACTAATTTCATTATGCAGTATGTCTAACTAAAATCTGGACTCCTCCCCTTAACTTTAGATGGATCGGTATAATTTTATGAAAATTTGAGAGTCTTAGTAAGCAATATAAACCAACAACAATTTTAAGCGAGAAATGACATATAAAAATGTCAAACTGACAGCTTAGCACCATTTTGAGAAAACAAAATTAAATTGTAAGGGATCGAGTGATATCTTATTTGTTGCTTGTTCGCTGTTATTATATCCTTCCAGTTTGAAGTCGCTTTCCCAAATAAAATGGCTCCATGGATTTCTAAAATTTTGACATGGCGCCATTTTACTTAAGTGACATCGACTGCAAACTTGCAGACTATAATAAGGGTAAAAAGATCTTTCAAATAAGGTATCACTCGATCCCCCTTTCTAACCAAATGATTCGAAAGTTAAGGGGCTCTCCTGACTTTAGACACGCACTGTATGTACCAATTCGTTATTTTCTATGTATGTACCTTATTCGTTATTTTCTTCATCACTTTTTAATAGCATTGAAAGGTCACAATAGCTTAAGATAAAGATCACATAGCTTAAAGATATAGATCTCCAAAAACCCTTTTGGACCTACCTTAAGATTTTTCAAGATTATTAGTAACAACTACAAGTTGTTTTAATTGCAATTTATTCATTAAGTTCTGTGGTAAGCTACTTGTATCGTTTAGTCAAGCAGCATGTCGTTTCTCGAAACGCGAACGAGTTCTATTACAGCCCTTGTGGTATTTAAATTAACCCATATTGGTATTTAAATTAAAACAAAAATATATGCTAATACTTTTCATGTATTTTTCTACCTCTTCGTTATTCTTGATATAATCTTGGCTATATTTAAAAATTCTTTTATTTTGCATTTTTTTTAAGTTGCATTTCCCCAAAAAAATTATTTAAATTTTAAGGGCAGTTTGGGGCAGATTCTCATTGCAAAATTAGAGAGTATATATTACAAAGCTTTAAACAAGGCAAAATTCACCGAGGTGTTTTTGAAGGTATTTTGGAAAAATCTTGATTAGTTTAGAGTTGTTTATTTTTCATTTAATAACATAACAATAATTAACTGTATTCATAAAAACCTTACGAAAGTATTTTTTCCTTAAAACATTATAATAATAAAATGTATACCTTTGTTAATTTTATCCATAATTTGCACAATTAAATTGAGTACCTTTTTTACAATAAATCAACAGGTTAACACAAGCAAATACGACAATCGCCAAACAGCAGATGATGCAAAGATAATTGTAATATTTTGTCAGCCTACTACGACAAACCTAGCGGGTTGCTACGGCAAATTTTAATCTTTTCGATATATTTGGACTTATTTTTCTCTAGATACATTAAAATTTAGGTGGAAACCGATGATAAATTTTTCGACTTTTGTCCATTGCATGAAACACTGTGCGACGTAATTAAGGCGGAGAATGTTTAAACAACATATTATCGGTAATACAAAAAAAATAAAATACTTACACGTCCATCTAAAGCACTTTGATTTTTGTATTTCCAAAAAAAATGGTATTTTGAGGGAGGATTGAGAGCATTTAATGATACTTAGAAGAGAATATGAGTTCCGAACAATATGTCTATATTGCTTGTCCAAAAACAAATAAATGTTAAAGTTTGCATCCCTTAAAATGTTTATAAGCGTTCTGTTGTCCAAAAAAACACTGAACTTTTTATGAAGGGAAGGGGATGCAATGCCTTTATAACACCCGTGTGTTTATTATTTCAAAATCAAAATATTAAACATTTATTTAAATTCTATGTTCAAATAAATGATCTTTAAAAAAGTCCTATGTTATTTTTTCATCTACTTGTTCTCTAATTAATTATTACAAAAAAATAAATATATTTTACTCCATATTAACGATAAATTATATCTCCATATAAAGGTTAAGTAGAGTAGCTCTTAGTAAAAGTTCGCCTTATTGTCAACCTTATACAAATTTTATTGGTGTTCTATCACGATAAAAGCCCTTTATTATTATTATTAATCAGAAATCAGACCTGAAGCCAATACAAAAATTCTTTTTCGTTTTGAGCAACAAACAAAAAGGGGTGCGAATTAAGTAGGTATTATGTTTTCTTCAGATCCAGACTGTTAGTAACTGCTATTGGGTGGATGTATTTATTACCGACTAACACCACGTTTTTCTGCATTTGTTCCAGAAACAATTGTAAGATACTTGTGATACATTTCTGTGCAATTGAGGGCGGTTGCTCTCAAGGACTCCACACAAAGGAAAATCATCCACTCGTTTCCTTCAGTAGAGATAAAACAACAGATGGCAAAATGTAACTAAATTAGCGAAACTGAGACTATGGCCTAGGGTAGTGGATCTTTAAAAACAATAGTTCATCGATATATTTCAGCATCAGTCATAACAAAGAACATTGAAAAATGTTATTTCTGTTCCAATATAAATATTTTAAAGAAAAAGTCGGAAAATTTCTCTACCTACGAATATGACCGATAATTATATATTTATTTAACTTTCAGTGTACCAAGCCATTTACGTTAAGTTCGGGAAAGTTACTATCAACCTATTGTATTACAGAGGCGGAAATCTGCAATAAAATAAAAACCCTTGATCTTTCTAAAAAGGCTGGTCCAGAGAGAGTTCCCACTATTTTATTGGAACGTTGCTGCGAGTCGTTGTCTCGGCCCCTTTGTAAAATTTTTCAGAAATCTTTTAATCTGGGTTCCTTTCCCGAAATTTGGAAGTTTTCCACTCTCATGCCGATCTTTAAATCTGGGGATAAGAGCTATATTAAAAACTACAGAGGTATTTCCTTGCTTTCGCATATACCAAAGCTGTTTGAGGCAATTATCACGGATCATATCTTTGAGTCTCTGAAGCACTACATCACTGGTATGCAACACGGTTTTTATAGTGGTCGCTCAACAACTACAAATCTTGCAATTTTCCAGAATTACTTAACAACATCGGTTGAGGCTGGTCAACAGATCGATGTTATATATACTGACATATCGAAGGCTTTTGACAGGGTTTGCCATCAGCTTCTGTTATTCAAATTGCAGCGAATTGGTTTTTCTGGAACCTATCTGCAATGGATAAAATCGTACTTATTCAATCGTCGTCAGCGAGTTAGCGTATGTGGTTCAATTTCTAGAGAGGTTGTTGTGACATCTGGTATCCCACAGGGCTCTCATATTGGTCCAATTCTCTTTCTACTATTTATAAATGATATAGTATCATGCTTTAAAGTGTCTAAGTGTTTCTTATACGCAGACGATTTAAAATTCTTTTCACCAGTTTCCTCTGAATCAAATCCACTGCAATCGGACTTGGAAAAGCTTATCAAATGGTGCAACATTAACCATCTTCTTCTTAATGTTTCTAAATGTAAAGTGCTCCGTTTTCATAAACGCATTAAACCCATACTCTCCTCCTACTTCACAGATAACGTGAGTCTTGAAGTTGTTAGTTCCTTTACAGACCTAGGCGTTATTTTTGATGAGAATTTAACTTTTGGTCTGCACATTGATAGTATTGTACTGAAGGGTTTCAGGCTGTTGGGCTTTATAAAGCGGCAAACAAAACATGTCACAGATACTAAAGCAATTAGATGTCTTTATAACTCACTTGTTCGCAGCGTTCTGGAGTATTGTTCTACAGTTTGGAGTCCATCGTATCAGTGCCACATCGATAAAATCGAAAAAGTCCAAAATAGATTTGCCAAATACCTTTTGTATAAGTTTAATTTTCCGTACCAGGGTTTAACATATAATACCAGAGCTCTTCTGTGTGGCCTTCAAACACTTGAGTTTCGAAGAAAGAAGGCACTTCTAGTTTTTCTTCACAAACTGCTCAGTGGAGATATTGACTGTCCGATGTTGCTTGAGTCGGTCGCATTTCTGGTTCCTATTAGGAGAACAAAGCAATCTCAACTCTTTTTTGAAGGATACCATCGTACAAATTATGGGCTTAGCGCATTTGTCGATCGACTGGTACGCAATTACAATCGTCACTTCCCTGATTATGACATTTTCAGTTTAAGCACTTTACAGCTTAAAAGGCGGTTAAACGAATTGCTTTTATGATCGTTTTATATCTATATATACTTTGTATCTATTTTTATTCACTTGTATTTTAATTATTTATGTATTGTGTTGATTTTTTGACGAACTATTGTGTGTTCTTTTTTTTTCTTTATTTCTATTCGACATGCCTCTTAGGGCTATTTTACTTTTTACTTTATCTATTTGACCTTGCATGCGAATTCGTACCATTTGGAATGTTTAGCATTCTGTAGTGTACGTTTCAGAAGGGCCACTTGTCCGATGCGTGCATCGGCTAAGTCCTTACAAAAAAAAAAAAAAAAGTTAAAAATGACAATAGAATATGTTTTCTAAATATTACCAAATTATTTCTAGAGATAATTTAAAATGTTTAATTCTCTATGTATGTCTGCATTTCCTTGTTGGGCTTCCTATTCATAAGAAAACAGCCATCCTATACAAAATGAGGATCCTATAATGAAAAACCGCCCTGGACCTGAAATACTCTTAGTCCGTAACTGCTCGTAGTGTTAAAACTGACCAACAAAGTATAGGTTTTAAATTAAACTAAATACCTTAAAATACGTTCCATCAACTTAAATACTATTTTTGTACATATGTATTACAGAGTAGTATTATTTAGTATTTATATTGCTATTGGTTTTGACGTAGGATTAAGTTGTGCTTTATTTGAATATTATTTCAACGCAATGACTAAAGTGTCAACAATGTGACACATGGATGTATTTTGTGTCAGTTATGAAGTTCATAGTAATAAAAATTGCACAAGCAAAATATTTTACGTTAGAGATTTAAATAAAGCCTCACTGGCTCGAAATGAGACACTATCCCATGTAATGCCCAATTTAGTTCAATATGTCTATTACTCTAAATTTTATTTAGATCTTAAACTGCAAAAAAAAATATTAAAAAACTTTAGATAGTAGATAATGATAAGAATTCCACGTATTTTAATCTTATTTAGATCACCCTGTATAATATTTTTATAAAAAAATTGGGGACTGGCTATAGTTTTTTCGGCATAGCTTTATTCCATTGGTTTTCTGTCTGTTCACTAAAAAAACTACTTACCTGGTTGACATCAAACGGTGGTCAAAAATGAAGGATCTTAAGGGGGAGACTTTACTTTTTAACATTTTATTTTTACTAAAAAATTTTACATTATTGAAAATCTAATTTGAGTTTACTTCAAATTTTTTTGGTACGAATCCAAAGTGCTGGAACAAAATGGCCTAATAAAATATTTAAGCCTGAATCCCTATTAGATTGATTTCAAATTTTGTTCAAGGATTAAATAAAGAAATGAACTGGTAAAATTGTGGTACGAATTCAAGATGACGGAACAAAATGGCGTCCAAATAAGATATTAGTTGTGAAAAAAAATCACCTTTTCAGGTTTTACATATCGTCACGTTTTAGCGTCTTTAGATGCCAAAAAACATGTTTTCTCAATTGCGTCGGTCTGTCTGTCGGTATATCTGTGTGTCTGTAGTTTACGTCATAGCTAAAAAATTACTTACCCGATTGAGTTCAAAATTTGGTCAAAAATTAAGGGTTTACCTTAAATTTTGCACAAAATTAAGTGTCTGGTAACATTTTGCTATGAATCCAGTATAACTAAACAAATTAGGAACATGAACAAAATCAGCCTGAGAAAAGCACTTGTTACATTGATTTCAAATTTTGTGCAAGCATTAAATACAATAGAGATAAGCTGGTAAAATTCTGGTACGGATCCCAGATGGTGGAGCAAAATGAGAGTCACAAAAAACCAATGTAAAAAATATATTCTTATTCAATAGACTTTAAATTTTGAACAAAAATTAAATGTGATATAGGGGTAAACTGGTACGAATTCAACATGACGAAACAAACCTAAACTTAAAAAATTATTGTAAAAACTAATTATTTAGTTTATTTTAAATTATGCCAAAAAAATCAAGTGTGGCTTAGATAGAATTTATTTAGAAGGGATCCAATACGGTAGAACAAAATAGCGCTCAATAAAAATGTTTGGAAAAACAGTATATATAAGTGTTAATAAATAAATGATTAAACTGGCTCATACTTCACTATTCCTAATAAAAGAAAAAATTCATACGGAGGAAAGTTCCGGGTAAACGAAACTTACCGATTTTTAAAGAGCTCTTCTACTCTTTTTGTCAATTTTAACAAGTAGGCCCACAAATTCCTTCCATGCACAAAAATAATGATAAAAAGGCAAAATCGTTTCGAGAGAAACACTCGAAAAATATTATAATGGGACTAAATAAGAAAAAAAAAGTTTGCAAAATTAGAGTCATGTTGAAATTTGCATCTAACAAGAAGAGACAATTTTTAAACAAAGCCTTATAAATTCTAGCTTAAGTAATGTAATCTATTCAACTATACAAAAAACGCATTTGATTTGCTTTATATGAAACAGAAATATTCAATTTTAAAAATAGTAGCAAAATTATAATTATCCTAGCAATGATTGTGGGCTGTAGCAGCTCATTTAAACTAAGTTCTATGTTTTTATACCAAATGATAATAGTTTATGGTACGTTGCATAAAATAGAGGATAAAGGAGTGTCTTTCTGATGCTTGTTTAGTGTAAAAAAAAAAGGAAACCTATTTATCACACCTTCATTTATATGGGCTTCATAAACTAATACCGGTTATTTAGTATTCTATAATGATATATTATCTTCAATATAAACTAGCAGTAAATAAGAAACAAATATGTAGGGTATGATTGCTTACACAAGTCATATTCATTATTTTGCTGTCTTTGTTTAGTATCTTAGATATATTATATACTGGAGCCCGTTTTATTCGACTAGTTGTCTTAGAATATATTCCATATTTAGAACGAGAAATTGTATTTTATTATTTTTAATGGCATCTTTAAATTTTTGCATCAAGTGAATTTTCAACATTTTTGTTTGATGGAAAAAACTATAAATTGGTTTGACAACTAAAAATCTAACTAGAAACCCAAGACACACTGTAAGTTTTATGAAGGGATAAGAAAGTTCTTACCGCTTATCTTAAAAAGCCTCCTTATATCTTCTTCTATCATAACAACTTTATTAAAATAATGATAAAACCTTCTTAAAACCTAGAGGTCTCACTCTTAAGAAAGTTGCTACATCCTATTTTAAATGCCATCATAAAATCCATTGGATAGGTTGTAAATCTATTTTAAAGAATCAATAAACCGTTCATAAAAACAAACATATACCTGCTTAAATCGTACAGGTTTTATCGAAAGAAATTTTATCATTTCATTTTGTTTGCTTGCTTAAAGTAATTTACATCTGGAGTAGAATTCCATAAGATGAGTTGAATTTATTAAGGATCATAATTATTAAGATCATATTAAGGAATAAGAGAGGTAAAGATTAACGCAATTATCTAATAAAGTTTTCAAGTATGGAAGCAATGTTGAGGAAAGTAAAAACACAAACGAATGACACTTTTTAGGTAAATATATTTGATATACGTCTAAAAAATACGCGCACCCTGGAAATAACGAATTTTAGCAAATATTTTTTTAACGAAAACAAAATTGAAGAAAATTATAAATGCATTTTTATACCTAGAAAAATAGGTTATTTATATAATAAGTATACGTGTACAAGAGTCAGGACAGACTCGTAAGGATAGGTAGTGTGACCCTTGGCGGTGACGCGCTTTGAAGAACGTCTTAATATCTAAAAACTATTGGGTTTCTTTCCTAATTGAACATTGATGTCACCCAAATTTTGGTTTTTCCCTTCCCGTCATTTTTTCGCAAATATATTTTGAGAAATCGATAGAGAAGGTTATCGCTCATCTAACGAGTCCAGCTACGTCATTTCGTTAAGGCCCTAACGACAAATAATTATATCTCAGGAACGGTGTAGCCCATCACCACCAAACTTTTTAAAAATAATTATGACATCTTGCATCAGTTTCTGTCCGAAAATGATAGTTTTGACATTGTCAGATGACATGTGACAGGTGATTAGTTAGCGTTTGTGTAGATCTATGCCTACGTGGACGAAAAATGCTTAACGTCAGAGATATGGAGATAAGAACCTCTACCCATGGACGGTGGTCCAAAACCGCTCCGAGCAGCCGCGCTCATTTTATATCTGCACTTCGAACGACTGTTGACTGCGTCTGTTCCATTAAAGTGAAGTTTGACTATCCATTTTTTAATTATATATGCAGTGTAGAGTTGTGGATCTCGGTGAGTCAACTGCATAAGTTTTCGCGATAATGATGTCGTTACAAGAGATTTGCAATGGCTGAAAGTGTTTTTATTACTTAATATACAATTAGAGTAAAAAATACAATTAAAACCTCGGTTTCATGCAACAGATGCAGTCAGTAGTCGCTCGAAGTGCACGGGCTACTCGAAGCGCTTTTGTTCTTATCTCGATCTCACCCACGTCAGGCATTTTTCGTCCACGTGGGCATTAATTAGTCTGTGCAAACGCCAACTAATCAATGTCAAAAATTACCTGTCAATCGTCATTTGTCAAAAATGTTATTTTTGAGCAGGAAATGATACAAGATACATAAGCATTTTAAAAATGTCTGGAGCCGATCGGCCGTACCATCCCTAAGATATAGTTTTTTGCCATTAGGACCATAACGAAGTGACGTAGATCATGTTTTAGGTGAGCGATAGATCTTAACCCCATCTATCGATCTGTGAAAAAATATTTGTGAAAAGATGTAAGATGGCACCGTAAGAAGGGAAAACAAAATTTGTAGACATCAATGCTCGATTAGGAAAAGAGCCCAATAGTTTTTAGCCATTAACATCTCAAAGCGCGCCGCCGCGCCGTTAAGTGTCCCCCTATCTGTCCTTGCGAGTTGGTTATATATATATATATATATATATATATATATATATATATACAAAATCAACTACAAATTATAATTAGAGACTAACCTAGAACTATAAAACTACAATTATAAAATAGAAACCATAATGAAACCGAGGAAACTTTTAATAATCCCCCTAAAAAGAATAATTTCAGTAATTTTACATAGCGTTAATGTTCCTTATTGTCACCTTAAAAGCAAAATTAACGGAAACCATTGAACCCAAATTCAAACAATGAATGAAATAACGAATAAAAAACTCGTCAGAATTCATCAAGAGTCTTCGAGTAGTTCTCGATTTAAGTTTAATATAGGTTAAAAACAAATGAATATTCAGGTCTTTACCGTTAAGGTAATACTCATAAAATGTACAAAATACCAAAAAAATTCCCATATTAAAAAAAATCTGTAAATTTCCTTTCCCTCGTTATAAATTCATAACGAGGGAAAGGAAATTTACAGATTTTTTTTAATTCCTAATTCCTAATTCCTTTTATTAGGAATAGTGTCACCTAATTTAATTCCCAACATAATGGTTTAATAATACATATAATGTCTTTTCAAATCTTAGTGGGCGCGAATTTGTTTCACCATATTGGATTCATACCGATATTCTGCCAGTTTCCACAATTAAAGAAGCTTATCTCTATACTTTACTACAATTAAATTTTGTACAAACTTTGAAATCAATCTGGTTAGTAGTTTTTTAAGCCTGAATTTTTAAATATTTTATTAAGCCGCCTTTTTGTTTCGCTATCTTGGATTCGTACCAAAAATTTACCAGTTGATTCCTAGGCAAATTTGATTTTGTGGCAAATTCCTGTATGTCAATTTAATTCATTCTATTTAATAAATTAACTGAAAAAGTTCTACGGAAAATATCACATATATAACTAAATTATACCTAAACACTTGTCCTAGCGTCCCAGCAAAAGGATTACTTATCGATCTTCATTATCTTTGGACATAACAATCCGAAAATTGACCACGTTTTAGCATAATCTTAAGTTATTTTTAGTAGGTTTGTACTCGTATCTCGCTTAAAATACAATTACCAATAGTTTATATATTAAATGACATACTGCTTTCCTTTAAAATGCAAATTTATTAAAATGAATTACTTTTAAGCCAAATTAATTTCCTTTGCGGACATTCTCCATACCTATATTAATCTCTTGAAAGACTTCTTTCCTTTTTTGTTCGATATTGGCTTTAATTATTTTACCCAGCCGAATGTTACTGGAATAATACGCACGCACAGGTGATTGCCAACAACCCATATGAATGCAGCACTGATATTAACAAATCATTATATAATAGCCAGGCAGGTTTTGCGAAATTTCGAAACCTAAGCAAACAATTTTTACCAGATTTAAAGTATACTTAAAGATAAATGCCATTTTATATACATTTTGATATCAGCCACTACATGAGAATTTTAAGTTGACCCATTTTGTCTGTTTATTCGAACGCAATTCTCACCTCTTAACACTTTAATGAAGTAATAATGACCGAGTATTTGATGCATTTTGCAGGGAAATAGCTAATTTTAAAATAACCAGTTAGAGTTATTAATTTATGAGCATGTAAATAAATGCGCGACTTTACCCCGGGGCTTCAAAATTTTGTTTTATTTTACACATCTGTTCAAAAAATGATATAATTTATAATTAACACAGTGTTTAGTTTTTATAAGCCAAGTTTCAATGGAAAGATTAAATGCAATTATATCTATCTATCTATACAGTATGAATAGATATAATCTATATATTTACGAATATACTAGACTTATATTTCATTTTAAGGCAAAACGGTACATGAAAAACATATTTCAAATTCAACAGACAGGATGAATGCAAATTATCAGTTGAATATTCAGAAAAATTAAAAAATCCCGTAATTTTCATATTGTGCAGTGAAAATAAATTAGAAAAATACGTGGAATATAGCCCCGCTGTGTTTCAACAGGTAGTCATGTTCTTTCTTTTGTATTTATGATGCAATACATAAATAATAAAAAAATAAATTAGTTAATTTAAAGAAATAGTTAAAAAAGGCATGAAAAGTAAAAATTCAAAATTAGCAGATCTAAAGAATATTTAAATTCTTCTAAATATTTAAATGCTATTTTGGATTTAACCTAATTGTTAAATATGAGGAATTTTTTCCTTGTTATGCCTTAAAATGAAAAAATAGTTCGTTTACTTTTGATATTTAATATTATTGTATTTTCCATGCATCCCAAATCCCTCTATCACCGCACATACTGTATATTATTAACATATTTTGATGATATTTTGCGGGGTACTGTTGTACCAAGTCTCATTAAAACATTTCCTTCTCTATATTTTATTTCCTTTTGTAAATTTGATACATATTTAATATATTCAACACTATTTTTTGTATTGTTTTATTGCGTATTTTTTCTATAAAACCAATATATTTTTCTTCAATAACATTTCTGTATGGTGTGGTGAATGCACCCCATATTCTTATGATTCCACTAGAAATTCATCGTGCCATTCCACAAGCCAATTAGTAACTTATAAATTAAATAAATCGGAATGCGTTTTTTGCATAGGATAGCATGTTTCTTCCAAAAGAAAGTTGTATGGTTTTATTTATCTAACATTTTTCAAATTGGTATGTACATGGTGTTCACATATGTCTGGACACCCACTCACAGAGCTTATTATTCAACATAGAAGAAAATGTTGAATATAAAAGTTATTTGGTTTTACCTGAATCAGAATCTGTCAACAAAATAAACCAAAAACAAAGGAAAGTAGAATAATGAACATTGACTTTGATATTTTAAATGGAACACCCTAAATAATATTATTTCAATAAATGGGCGTCCTCTTCCTGATTATAATAATACTAGGTTTAATACATTTATCTTTAAAGAAAACCCAGAAATCTTACAAAAACCCTGCCATAAGGGACAATGTGTTAAAAACAGGGACAACATACACATAAGTAACGTAATTACAAACGAAAACATTGCTTCTTATGGCATGGTTTTTGTCAAATTTCTCTCTTTGAAGATAATGGTAACAAATCTGGTATTTTAATAATCGACAAGAAGATGCCCATTTATTGAAATAATATTACACAGGAATAGTTTATTTTCCGAAGTTACACATTTGTAAATGATGATGTGGCTTGAATTGTTCCTTGTTATTCATGAACCGTTTTGCTAGTTATTGAGATATACTTAAATTGAAAACTATATCACATATACCATAGAAATGTCTAATGCAACCAGAATCTATGTGTGGTCCACTTTTCACTATCTATTTGCAACCTATTCTGTTTCAATTAAGCTTTCATAAGGAAAATATGCCGGGTGCAGGAATGTAGTCCAGAAAGAAAGCTCGTGGACAGGGGATGTTCACAAGAACTTTATTAATAGGACTATTAGCCGATTTCAATTTTACTGTAACTCCTCAATTATATTCAATAATAACTTATATAAAGCTAGTACAAAACTTTTAGTGAGAAAAAGTAATTAATTAGATAGAAGAAAAAAGCAATAGATTTTATAATTTTAAGTGAAAGGCTTTGTTTAAAGGTTTATTAAAACTAATTTCTGAATTATATTTGTAGGATTGTTCGATAATATCATAAATCCAGAAAATTCAATGCCCTAATATAAACTAAACGATAATCTTTAAAACTATTTTTAAGCACGCTGTTATACTATATTAACTAAGTAAACGAAAACACTTCTTTAAAATTTCCAATTAATTAATTTTACAAAAAAAAGAACCACATGACAATTATTTCGCCAACCCTGGGGCTTCATCAGATGTTAGATCTTAAATAAAAATGTAACACAAACTGTAGGTCAGGTATTTAGTTACATTTTTATTTAAGATCTAACATTTGATGAAGCCACAGTGTTATATTATATTTTAAACAAGTATTTTCGTTCACTTAGTTAAAATGGATTTCCATCAAGTAACGGATATTTCTATTCAATATTTTATACTATATTATTAACTGATAAATGCGACAGAATGGTTATTAGTCTCATTTGTCTCATGAAAAATTTGGAACATGTCCTGTTTAGAATTTAGTCTAGTCTATACCTTCTGAAGTATTTGCAAATGCTGATGAAACTTCTGTTAATTTAGTTAACTTTTTGTAAATAGCATGAGAACAATATAAATAACTCAATACTGTAAGACAGAAAGTTCATTTCATTTCAATATTTTCTGACAGTTATTCTATCTCTCCAAAGAAGAAATTCAATTCTTTAACGCAGTCTGACTGGTTACTACAACTTTTTAAAGTTTGTTTAAATATACTTCTTTGCGGATGGAAAATAAATACACACTACTAAAACTCTAAGACGAAGGATTTTGCTGAAATCTCAAATGACATTCTCTACGCTTCTTCGCATGATAAGGAAATGAGTCCTTCCCGCTAATTTTGCACGATGATGATACTATAAAGAATAGTTGTATATTTACTAAAAAAAACATGCTTCTACAAAGTTTGCCTTTGTCGCTTACGATAAACTGCAAAAGTTAAAACTTAAAAATAAATATCTATTCGCAAGAAGCATACAGCATGCTATGCAACTTGAGTTTGAACAAAAAGAGTGAGCTGCCCGACGTGACATGCTTCAGGCTTTCAAGCAGCAAATCTAACATAGCATGCTACTTTTGTCTCAAACCGCCTAAGTACAATAGTTCTAGACTGATTCAATAATCTCAACTAATTCTGGTCAGAATATGTGGAAAATCAAACTACTACTTGTAAGACATTTACGACACATAATAATTTTAACAAATCTAGAACAAAACAAAAATTACAAAAAGTATTAAATACTATAGAAAAAAAAGCTTTAGGAGCGATACATTTTATAATTTTATGTAGGAGGCTTTGTTTAAAAAGAAATACGCGTTTCCAATATTTAGTTTAATTAAAATTATTTTTTGAATTATCTTTGTAGGACCCACATCGAGAGACCAAAAAATCAAATGTATAGCTTAGAACAGTAACCGTTAAACAAAGTTTGATTTATCTGCCGGAGTACAACATACATACAAATTTTCAACATTATTTTTAAGTGCGTCAACATTATACTTAATTGCAATTAAGGAAAATGCAGTAAATGAACTTATTGTTAACGACATGTGAACAATACAAATAACTGAATGCTGATTCTATTTACCTTGTAGGTTGTTAATACGACTTTTTATTAAATAATTGATTGATTAATTATATACATTTGATCCATTGAAAGAAATTGTAATATAAACAGAATCGAAAAGTTATATAATACATTAGCCATTTCTTAGAGAATTTACAAAATCCTTATCGATGTCAAAATAAATTACAATAAATACCGGTTTTTAAACAACTTGTAGAATACCTTAAGTAAACCTTAAATCTGGGTACATTATGAAAATTTAACTCATACGTTTACAGCATCTTGCACATAAATAATAATACCACCGCTTCGGTACAATACAACTTTCGTTACAAAATCAGAATACTATTGCAATTAATTTACACTTTAGTTATATATCTTGCGGTGATAATCCATAATTATATAACAATGCTTGAGCTGATTAATAGGTAATTGCCGTTGTTATATGATATCCTATTATTATATGTCTGTGATATCAATCTTTTTAATAATCTACTTCTAATTTATTTCGTATTTTTTTGCAACTGTTTCAAAAAGTTGTAAGACATATTTTTTATTGCACAAAGCAGATATTCTATTATTTAAACAAAATCATTTGATTGGTGACATTTTGGTCTTGTTACCTATAAGTTTCAGAACGGAATGTCCCACTGTGTCAGAATGTGGCATGACGGTTCTCAACCCAATACCAGATATATATGGACTTTCGCTGAACTAGAGACAAAAACAAGGAATTTAAGCAGGGCTGTTTAAAGAATTCTTAATGTATGCAGACAGCAAGTGCATCTGCAGAAGTTGAAATTGGTACGCTCGTTATCTCGTTCTCCCGGGCGATATCTGAGGTACTACCACTTGGGTCTTTTAGGCCTGGTATCCTCTTGTCCAAATAGCGTTATTTATTATGCACATTAAATTCTTTCCAACAGACAGCTAATAAGAGTGTATCTTCACTCGAGAATAACAATATTTGTAAGATAAATATACGTTAGCCGTCAGATATTTTATATTGTAGTTGAAGTTGTAGTTATTTGAAGGATAAAATAGGTACGAGCAAACGCAGTTGCGTTTAAGGGCGTTCCTCGTCGATAATATAATTTTAAAATTATATATTTTTAATTTAGAAATGTGATCCCGTAGTGAAGTTTATATCAAAAGAACGATAACATATTTGGTAACATTCTGGATAAGCTTAATTTCTCGATTTGATAGATTTTGGGGATCTTACCACAAATCATTTTTGGCCACGTTTCCTTCTTAAATTTTTTGTTACAAGCCTATACTATTTTCCACTTTTTTTCCTTTTTTTTATTAAATACGTCGGCAAATAATAGAAAAAATCGGTAGAAAAGACAACCCAAATTTACAAATTATATACTATTATATTAAAAATATATATTATGAATTATTTAGAAAAGTATGCCGTTCAAAATAACCTGTGTTCTAAATGTTTAAGTTAACGCCACTAAGATACAATATCACAAATTATCTCCCAATACCCACCCGATTCAAATTAATATTCAAATGCTTGAAGACAAAGATCCCTTTAGCCTGGTTGGTATTACTTTTCACAAAGATCTTCACTGGCATAATCAAATCACCTCAATAAATTGGTTTTCCTTTTCCGACCTCGAAAATACCTTTCTTCTTTCAACTTGTATACCCTTTACGCTTCGCAAATGATACCCAGCCTTGAGCATTGCTCTCCCATATGGGGAGCAGCCTCTCCTTCAAACTTAATATCCTTGACTCTGTCCGAAGGAAAAATATGTGTCTGACTGATGATCCAAACATCACAAGGAAGATCATCGTCGAACTGTGGGTGATCTGTCTCTGTTTTATAGATACTATCACGGATTCTCCTCTGATGAATTATCCTCCATTGTACCCTCCTCAGTCATCGATCCACATATATCCATATAAAATAAAACTTAAAAAGGAAATACACATTTGTGGTACAAAAATCGGTGATCATTGGAATTGGAATTAACCGTCCATAACATATTTCAGAAAAGTTTCTAACAGAACACCGAAAAACACATAGAGGAAAGTTAAGTTTGACGAAAATAGACGATATTGGCATTGTGTTCCAAGCATTGGGCCTTCGGCCTTCGTGGTCTGCTCATAATTAAAAAAAAAATAAAGAGAAAAAAACGCGCAATAAAGAAACAATGGCTTGGCCTTCATAGCAGAAGTGGTATTTTTATTCTGTCTAATTCATGGGACTCTCGTATATACCTTTTTCATTTACGCAGATCTTTTGTTGGCAACTTACTTTAAGAAGGCCCTAAGATCGTATCCAATCAGTACTGAGGTGGCCCTTGACTAGTAAGGAGCTATACACGATAGTGCCGACAAATTTCGGTTTTCTGTTTTTTCGGGGATCCGGGAAGCACTCAAACAGCTCAAAGTGAAAATTCTCCCCGTTAGAAAGGATCCAAGTACCGCGAGTGTGATGATTCCTAGTTTTTTTTGGGGAATTTACACTGCCTGTCTGTACAAACATACACACATGATATTGGAAACGTAGAGGCCGTTTCGGTGCGAGGGCTGGGGAGTTTCCGGAGAAATTTGAAAGAATGGGTTATGCGCAAGACCGGAAGCAGGTCTTTGGAACCCTGATGCTGTTAACTGAAAACAATAAGCGGAAATTTGCATTCAGTGGACAGAACCAAGAGTTCGACTAGTGCCTTAGATGCACCTTGGAATAATCTGGCAAACCAGACCATTATGCCAACAACATATACCGAGCTCCATTAGCTTATCCGTCAAATAGAATTTATTTAGATATGAAGACATTGGGCCCTTGATATAAGAAATGACAAGCGAGCAGTCATGTAGGAAAGTATAGCATGCCAAGATGAGATACTACTATCGATATGGATCGTTCAGCCTCCACATTTAGTAGTTTTTGATATATTTAACCCCAACATTCAACCCACAAAGAGAAAATATCACAACAAAAAACAAAACATTCCATTGTATTGTCATCCCTTGATATACAGATTTGTTAATCGAAATTAAAACATTTTTTTACGTTACCTAAAAATTACTGCTGCGGATATTATAATAATATAACGAGTGTTAATTAACTCTTGTAGTCTGAGAGGTAATTTATCTTACAAAAACAAGAAAAAAAGTTCACGTACCTATGGATGTACATGTTTAGCTATTTTGATACCTCGTACATTTCCAAAGATTCAAATGAAAATTGGTACAGTAAAGATTTTTTATACATGGTATAATATAATTAATTTCAATACAGAGACTAAATAAGTTTTAAAAAATTCTACAGAGTGTTATTTTTCTGTTTCGACCCCTTTAACCCTCCCAAAATTTTAAATACAATATCCCTTGCCATTTCTACAACAATCTTATATTTTGGTCTAATTTTCTGGCTTTATACTGCGTTTAAATTTATTTACCAAAATGTCCATTAACGGACATTTTAATTTGGGGATCATAATACTTTAACATTACAATTTTACCTCACATGTATTTTCGACCCTTAAATTAACTAAACATCAATTAACAGGGCGTACCGAAGTAAGAGATACAAGTTCGATTAATTGGAAACAAAGCAGCACATTTAAAAACTTATTAATATATATATATATATATATATATATATATATATATATATATATATATATATATATATATATATATATATATATATATATATATATACATATAATGTGTTTAGAATAGTGACTCTATTGGGACGCGAGAAAGAGAGCTTCGAAAATGCCAAATGTGATTTTGGGGAAACGTCAGCAATCTTTTCAGAACGACAGTAGTGAACGGATGTACACCCGGAATGAACACATTGTATTTTTCCATCCGTGAAGGACTAAGAGTCAAAACACACACATATATATATATATATATATACAAAAGTTTTATATATATATATATATATATATATATATACAAAAGTTTTAATATATATATATATATATATATATATATATATATATATATATATACAAAAGTTTTAATTTTTTTTTCTTGGGGTAGCGGTGTGGGGCTGAAGTAAAACTCGTTTTTTTACATACGCCGAGCTTTAAGAAATTTATTGTTTC
This sequence comes from Kuschelorhynchus macadamiae, assembly GCA_030620095.1. NCBI lineage: Eukaryota > Metazoa > Arthropoda > Insecta > Coleoptera > Curculionidae > Kuschelorhynchus > Kuschelorhynchus macadamiae. The sequence goes on from JAUTXW010002487.1 coordinate 51,220, forward strand.
CTTTTTCAAGGCTACAATACAAAACAGAACTTTACAATATTGCACCAGCTCTCTAAATTAAGCTTTAACGTTTTTTTTAATATTGAAAATTATATACAATGTCTATATAAAGATATCAAGGAAGAGAGATTTTAACATTTCTGTTTGACTGAAAAATGTCTTTTTTTGAATTATTACTTTTATTTTCTATTTTCTGTGCCTACATTTTACTTAACTACTTAATTTAATTACTAATTCTATGTTTTATTTGTGGTAAATTATGCTTCTTAAAATATTAGGATTCTACATTTATGTTCAAATTAGTTTATGAAAATTAATTTAAATTTAATTAATACTCTAGGACTTACGTGCAAGGTGAGTTTTTTACTACATCTAGCTTCTATGTGAAACATTCCAATTTTTTTTTCATTTTTGTGTTATATAGGACTACATATTGGTATATTTACATAAAAATATAATTATTCTACACGTTTACGTTTTAGATTGATCGCATCTAATGAAGACGACCGAGTGTATTATCAGTGGAATTTCTTTCTGTGTTTTTTTACAAACTAGGTGAATAAACAAAAATCGATACAAAGATCTGACAGAGTAAGCATATTTAACAAGTAATAGTATCTCTTTCTGGTGCTAAATTTGAACTTGTGTTCTTTATTATAATTACGTTATAAACTAATTTTGGGTGGCTAACTAATAAGGTGTAATTGGTTGACAATCACAGAATTCTCCCAATCTTAAGTTATTGTTCATAGAAAAACAAAAAGGGTGCATATTTTTTGGATTATTTTTACTCAAATTGTGAATTAGCATCTGACTGTTTTAAAGTCATTAAAAGTTGTGAGTAAATAACACTAAGATCATTAATGTCTTTTTTCTTATTTAGAGATTCATTGTCTAGGAAAATCTCCACCATTTCTAAAAATTTTCTTTTGTTCGAATTTTTTTCTGTGTTTAGAACCTTGCAATTTTGAAAATCTATTACATGATTTGTGTTGGTTGTGTGTTCTGCAAGTGTGCAAGAATTTTTTTGTATCTGCAGTCACTTTTCTGTCTAGTTATTCTTTGTTGTAAAACAGTGGAGGTTTGGCCTATGTATTTTTTATTACAATCATTACATGTAAGCTAGTAAACAACATTTGATTTTTTAGTTGGTTCATCTCGATCTTTTAGCCTGGAGAAAGTGTTGCCTATTTTTAATATTTGTTTGTCACATATTTTGATGTGTAACATTTTCAGAAAGAATTTTTTCTAGTTTATGGCTCAATTCCTGGCAATAAGGCAGAGAGAAATAGTAAATCTGTTGATTATTAGGTACAAGGGCACTGATATTAGTAGGACTCTGATTATTATTTAAAGAAACATTGATCCCTGGAGAAAATACTACAGTTGCATTGTTATTATTATTATTATTATTTATTGTTGTATTAATAGAGTTATGTAAAAATTTATTAAGAAACCATTTAGGGTAGGAATTGTTTATCAATATATAATAGAGTTTTTTTAGATTTTCTCTTGTATAGTCTGGATGGCTTATCTTTTGTATTATATATATAATACCAAATTAACTTTCATTTTTTGTGTATGATATGAATGAAAATTAATATATCTACCTGAGTATGTGGGTTTTGTATACCAGTCGACTTTAACTACGTTATTTTCAGTTCTAATCAATTTTGTGTCCAAGAAGGGGACACTCTTATCTTTTTCTTGTTCCACAGTGAACTGAATATTGTTATTGTAGCTATTGAAGACGGTTAGTATTTCTTCTACGCCACTGGACGGTATGGACGTCACAATGTCGTCCACAAACTTTTTGATAAATGGTAGTTGGTAGCTTAATTTTGGTATGCATTCATTAAGTAAGTCATCCATTATATACTGAGAGGCTATAGGTGATATTGTCGCTCCCATTGGTTGCCTAAGATTTGCTTATAGTAAGTGTCATTAAATTTGCAGTACGTTGTATCAAAAATAAAGTGTACTATCTCCAGAAACTTTATTTGAGTTAAATTAGTATGTTCTAAAATTTGTGGCCAATGTTTAATTATACTGTTTTTAATTAGAGAATAAGATATATTGCTGAAAAGTGACACTACTTCCAGACTAACAATTACAAAATTAGGTGGTAATTGTATGTTATTTATAAATGTAGAAAACGTAAAACTATCCTGAGTAAAATAATTATTATTGCTATCATAGGCTTTTGTTAATATTTCTGTAATGAACTCTGAACTTACTATTTGGGGCATCAATTGATGAAATTATCGGCCTTACTGGTATATTAGGCTTGTGTATTTTTGGTAACCCATAAAATTTTGGTGAAGTATGATTGTAAATAGTAAGTTGTCTAGCATGTTCAGTAGTAATTTTATTAGTATTTTTTAAAGAAGAAACAATTTTATTCGCCTTTTGTTGATAAGTGGACGTAGGATCTCTGTTGAGAAGTGTATAATATTTATTATCAGATAAAAGTTCTATAGATTTCTTTTTTCATAATTACAGTTATGTTATCTTTGTCTGCTCTAGTTATTATTAGTTCAGGGTGTGCCTTGAAAAATTTTTTTGTTTTAAAAAATAAAAATCTTGGGTAATGATTTTGACTAGGTTTTGGAATAAAATTAGTTATAACATTAGTTACTTTAGCCCTAATTAAATTTTGTTTGCATTGTGGATAAAAAAAATATAATGTTTTCTATGTCTGCTAATAATTCTTTAATATCTATGTCCTCGAATTAGGTTTTATACTAAATTTGTGACCCAAAGCCAAAAATTGTTTAATATCTTGCGGAATATCGCATCCAGAAAGATCCTTTATCCAATTTTCTTTGATGTTTAGAAATTTATTATTTTCAAAGTTTTTTAATTTTGACAGCTTTTTGATGTTTTTTTTAATTTTATTAAATATTTTTTCATATGATATTTTTTGAAAAATAAAAAACTGCTCTACAATGTTAGATGGTAATAATTGATTTAGTTGTCTTGTTAAATGTGTATGGGTTCGTTCTAGATGCGTTAAAGTTTCAAAAGTATTTTTTATTTCAAAATTTAGAACCTTTGTATCCCACCTTACTACAAATGTAAAGAGTGGGGTGTGCTAATCGCCCATCTGTAGTTACTATTATTTGAGGTAGGTTTTTTGTGTTGTTTGTGATATGGGTGGGAATAATTCCTTGTGACCTACATTAAAATAAAGTAAATTTTCCTGTTTCTCATTTACTTTTTTTTCATGTAGTTCCCAAGGAATTATTCCCACCCATATCACAAACAACACAAAAAACCTACCTGAAAAATTAGCACACCGCACTCTGGAATTTGTAGTAAGGTTGGATATAAAGGTTCTAAATTTTGAAATAAAAAATACTTTTGAAACTTTGACGCATCTAGAACGAACCCATACACATTTAACAACACAACTAAATCAATTGTTACCATCTCATATTGTAGAGCAATTTTTTAGTTTTCAAAAAATATCATATGAAAAAATATTTAATAAAATTAAAAAAAAACATCAAAAAACTGTCAAAATTAAAAAACTTTGAAAATAATAAATTTCTAAACATCAAAGAAAATTGGATAAAGGTTCTTTCTGGATGCGATATTCCGCAAGATATTAAACAATTTTTGGCTTTGGATCACAAATTTAGTATAAAACCTAATTCAGAGGACATAGATATTAAAAAATTATTAGCAGACATAGAAAACATTATATTTTTTTATCCACAATGCAAACAAAATTTAATTAGGGCTAGAGTAACTAATGTTATAACTAATTTTATTCAAAAACCTAGTCAAAATCATTACCTAAGATTTTTACTTTTTAAAACAAAAAATTTTTTTAAGGCACACCCAGAACTAATAATAACTAGAGCAGACAAAGGTATTATAACTGTAATTATGAAAAAGAAGATTATATTTCTAAATCTCTAGAACTTTTATATGGTAATAAATATTATACACCTCTCAACAGAGATCCTACGTCCACTTATCAACAAAAGGTGAATAAAATTGTTTCTTCTTTAAAAAATCCTAATAAAATTACTGCTGAACATGCTAGACAACTTACTATTTACAATCAAACTTCACCAAAATTTTATGGGTTACCAAAAATACACAAGCCTATTTTACCAGTACGGCCGATAATTTCAGCAATTGATGCCCCAAATAGTAAGTTGTCAGAGTTCATTACAGAAATATTAACAAAAGCCTATGATAGCAATAATAATTATTTTACTCAGGATAGTTTTACGTTTTCTACATTTATAAATAACAAACAATTACCACCTAATTTTGTAATTGTTAGTCTGGATCTAGTGTCACTTTTCAGTAATATACCTTATCCTTTAATTAAAAACAGTGTAATTAAACATTGGCCACAAATTTCAGAACATACTAATTTAACTCAAATAAAGTTTCTGGAGATAGTACACTTTATTTTTGATACAACGTACTGCAAATTTAATGACACTTACTATAAGCAAATCTTAGGCACACCAATGGGAGCGACAATATCACCTATAGCCTCTCAGTATATAATGGATGACTTACTTAATGAATGCATACCAAAATTAAGCTACCAACTACCCTTTATCAAAAAGTTTGTGGACGACATTGTGACGTCCATACCGTCCAGTGGCGTAGAAGAAGTACTAACCGTCTTCAATAGCTACAATAACAATATTCAGTTCACTGTGGAACAAGAAAAAGATAAAAGTGCCCCATTGGACACAAAATTGATTAGAACTGAAAACAACGTAGTTAAAGTCGACTGGTATACAAAACCCACATACTCAGGTAGATATATTAATTTTCATTCATATCATACACAAAAAATGAAAGTTAATTTGGTATTAGCGTTACGCAATAGAATACAAAAAATAAGACATCCACACTATACAAGAGAAAATCTAAAAAAACTCTATAATGTATTGATAAACAATTCCTACCCTAAATGGTTTCTTAATAAATTTTTACATAACTCTATTAATACAACAATAAATAATAATAACAATGCAACTGTAGTACTTTCTCCAGGAATCAATGTTCCTTTAAATAATAATCAGAGTCCTACTAATATCAGTGCCCTTGTACCTAATAATCAACAGATTTACTATTTCTCTCTACCTTATTGCCAGGAATTGAGCCATAAACTAGAAAAAATTCTTTCTGAAAATGTTAACATCAAAATATGTGGCAAACAAATATTAAAAATAGGCAACACTTTCTCCGCTAAAAGATCGAGATGAACCAACTAAAAAATCAAATGTTGTTTACTAGCTTACATGTAATGATTGTAATAAAAAATACACTGTTTTACAACAAAGAATAACTAGACACAAAAGTGACTGCAGATTACAAAAAAATTCTTGCACATTTGCAGAACACACAACCAACACAAATCATGTCATAGATTTTCAAAATTGCAAGGTTCTAAACACAGAAGAAAATTCGAACAAAAGAAAATTTTTAGAAATGGTGGAGATTTTCCTAGACAATGAATGTCTAAATGAGAAAAAAGACATTAATGATCTTAGTGTTATTTACTCACAACTTTTAATGACTTTAAAACAGTCAGATACTAATTCAATAATCCAAAAAATATGCATCCTTTTTGTTTTTCTATAAACAATAACTACAGATTGGGAGAATTCTGTGATTGTTTTAACAGTCAACCAATTACACCTTATTAGTTAGCCACCCAAAATTAGTTAACTCTAGTTTATAACGTAACTATAATAAAGAACACAAGTTCAAATTTAGCGCCAGAAAGAGATACTATTACTTGTTAAATATGCTTACTCTGTCAGATCTTTGTATCGATTTTTGTTTATTCACCTAGTTTATAAAAAACCACAGAAAGAAATTCCACTGATAATACACTCGGTCCTCTTCATTAGATGCGATCAATCTAAAACGTAAACGTGTAGAATAATTATATTTTTATGTAAATATACCAATATATAGTCCTATATAACACAAAAATGAAAAAAAAAAATTGGAATGTTTCACATAGAAGCTAGATGTAGTAAAAAACTCACCTTGCACGTAAGTCCTTAAATTTAAATTAATTTTCATACACTAATTTGAACATAAATGTAGAATCCTAATATTTTAACAAGCATAATTTACCACAAATAAAACATAGAATTAGTAATTAAATTAAGCAGTTAAGTAAAATGTAGGCACAGAAAATAGAAAATGAAGAAAAAAATCTTTCATCTCTCTTCCTTGATATCTTTATATAGATATTGTATATAATTTTCAATATTAAAAAAAAAACGTTAAAGCTTAATTTAGAAAGCTGGTGCAATATTGTAAAGTTCTGTTTTGTATTGTAGCGTTGAAAAAGGAAACAATAAATTTCCGAAAGCTCGGCGTAGGTAAAAAACGAGTTTTACTTCAGCCCCAGACCGCTACCCCAAGAAAAAAATTGAAACTTTTGTATTCAACTAGTTCGGTCGTGACTACCCTCCCACTCACCTATATATATATATATATATATATATATATATATATATATATATATATATATATATATATATATATATATATATATATATATATATATATATATATATATATATATATATATATATATATATATATATATATATATATATATATATATATATATATATATATATATATATATATATATATATATATATATATATATATATATATATATATATGAACTCGAAGAGATATACGGTTAGGTCATCCTATGAGTCTTTCTATGACTAAACAGTCCGATCTGCGAGAGAACTATTCTTCCGCAGTCTGGGCACTCGTAATTTCCCCGTGGGACATTTCTTCTCCTGTTGCGGTGTTCATCGGCTTTGAAGCTCTTCAGAACTCGCCTCCACTCCGCTCTCTCCGTCGGTTAAGTCTCCCAAGTATTCTGCACTCGCGCCTTCTTAAGGGTGTCATGAACTACATCCTTAAACCTCTTCAGTCTTTGCAGAGTCTTTGCTGTAACTGGAGGGCTCTCAAACTCCAAGTTTCACATCCATATAACATGGTTGGAACAACTATGGCGCGATATACCGCCGTCTTGTTTTCGAAGATATTATCAAAAATCCAAAAAAAAAATAAAATTTCTTACTATTATTAAGTATATACACCTAGATTATTGCCATCTATTGTAATGGCTGAAGTGTATTCTCATAATATTCGTTTTATTGATAATACGCTTTAATGACCAAGAATATGTTCCCAAGATGTCTTGGAGAAGATATTCCTTTAAAAACCCAAAAATTTAAATTTTGTTTTTATATTTTTTTCAAAAATTTAAATTTTGACCACATGAAAAAATACTTTAAAATCCATTTTACAGTCCTAATGAAACTTTTTATCCTCTATAAAACTTTAATCTCAGATTTTAATTCCGACGGTTCTTCTATTGGCGACGAGAATCAGGATTAATTTTTTAAATACGCACCTGTATTTTTAATTGTAGATTTGGAACCAATGTTCACTACATCCTACTACTATAATCTTTATCTTCAATCATTTCAACTATTGTTTTCCTTTCCATGTTTGTAATAATCCTACCTAAACTAATTTAAACATTAAGAAAACCCTATCATAATATTTTATTTATCTTGGTTTTTAAGAAATCAAGATTTTTATATTAGATACTATAATAATGGCTATTAATCACTCACAGCAACTAAGAGCCATTATATGCGAATAAAATACTTTACTTTTACTGCGACTGCCTTTATTTTGATCGATATTCAATAAAATTCATATATTATTCAGCACATTAAATACAACACTTTTCATACCATACTGTTATATGAAATATACTCCTTCCAATGAGTAATAAGTCATTACTCATTGGTAGGAGTAAAAACTACCCAAAACTACTTTAAAATACCATAACTTCGAGAGTTGGGGAAAAGCTGAGCTATTATAGCCAGGAGCCGGATATGTAATAAATAACACGATTTATAAACCTAATTACCTATCAACATAGCAACACAGAAGAATCTACAATATAATAAGAAAGCATAAAGCAAATTTTATGGTAGTTATCCTTTTAAATATTCCAATTAAAATGAAAAACAACTTATGAAGGAATCACTTTTTTCTTAGGTACCTTTCACATCTACCGTAACGATTTAAAAATGTCATGTCATTGTATTAGTTATTTTTTTGATATCTGTTATTCCGAGTACTTTCATTATGGTTTTGACGTAGGAAGTAAGTCTAATCGGGTATATTTTTTAAAGATAATTACTTTGTGTACATTTTTATGGTTTTACGGATTAAAATACTTTCATAATTTGAAACGGACTTTAAATCATTATGTAATTTGCTGGCAATTAAGCATATAGCTCAATAAGAAATTAGTTATTCGATTTAATCTAGTCCGCAAAGATGAAGATGCGAATTCTGAAGAAATATTTGGTTCTGTTTAAGTATTTTTACAAACGATCGAGAAATGAATAAAAAATCAAACTGCTGCGCCTAGCTTGTTTAGGGTAATTTGAAGTAAAATATTTTGAAACCCAAAAGAGACATCGGCATGCGCCTGTCAGAATTTAATAGAATTCCTTGTGAATAAATTAGTGTCGTATTTTTTCCAAATTAAAAGGTTTTTTATACAGGGTGTATAAGACAAACATGATTTTTTCCTCAATATTCATAATTTCATGTTTCAACTCGTTTGTTGAATGTTTCAAATATTCTTCCTAATATATTTTTCGAGAGGGCAACTTTAAAGAAAAAGCACAAAATTTTCATTTTTTTCTCAATTCCTATAAAAAATGTACCTACAATATTACAAAAATAACTTTTAGATAATTATTCATATCGGCGGTATTTTTTACTGAAACATATATTCTATAATGTGGATATAACCTTATTTCACGTTTTACCAACAAATACAAGGATGCCATGATTCCTGCCTCGAATATGTTCTGCATTGACCAAGACCCAATAATCTATTTAAGTCATAATTTATAAATTATTCTTTCAAAAATTCTTTGGATTTGTTTTCTACCCAAGTCTTCCTTGTTGTATATAAAGTTAAAATACACCAGTTTTTTTTAACATTTGTGCTGTGTAAAGTTTTTATACAACGAAGTGGATAAATGATATTTCTCCTCCACAAACAGAATAATTAAATTATGCTCTCAAAACGGCATTGCAGCTCTTTCAAAAGGTACACTATAGGCGTGGCTACCTGTTTTCAAAATTTGTCAAAATTATTTAAAAAACTAAATGCGGTTTAGAATAATCGTCAACTTTAAAGTAGCATGTTATGTTAGAAATATGATATCTTCTCAGTAAGAAGCCAGTCCTAAGAATATACTGGACAGGGTCGTGTCCATGAAGAAAAAGTACTGAAAATTATGAAAATGTTCTCATCACAACATGAAAAATTCTAAAATCTTTTTGAAAAATACCGCTAAAATTAGTTCATAAGTTTTAGTTGCCATGACAATTAGATCTGGTCAAAATCTTAACTTCAACGAACAAGTGAAATATATTTTCATATATCTGTCAAAATTAACCTTTTATGATAAAATACCTACGAGCCATGGCTTTGTTTGGTCACTCATAAAAAAAATTAGGTCATTATCAAGCAAATAATAATAATAATATGTACTATTTATTTAAGATACACCATGCAAAAAATTATGAAGACAATTATTAAAGAAAGTATCAAAAAGAGGAAAAAAAAGAAAAAATGTTTTGGAACTAGTATAAAAAGGTAATTTTTGTATATAAACTTACCAAATATTAGATAAGTTATGTTCATAAATGCTCCATTGTTAAAAACGTGACATAATATATGGGTAAAAAATAATACTCAACAAAAATAGTTGAGAAAAAATAGTTGAATCATTTCATATACTTTAAGCTGTTTATTAAATGTTTTCACCACTGAGCACTCTTTTACACAAGGACCAAGATGAATTTATTGAGAATAAGAAAATCTAGCAGGTCGTGAAAAACAAAGAGACTCTTTATCTGTCATTTGAAGTTGTTTAGTTGTTGAAGTTACCTTCGTTATAACTCAAATTACCAACTTTTTAGAGTGACATTCCAAGTAAAAAAATAACCAGAGAGCATTTTCGAATCTTGATTTACTATCGTTTTAAAAAAGGTTTAAGTGCTTATACATGCAAAATAGTTTAGATTCAGCTTTTACTGAACAAGTACATTCCTTGGCTACATCTTGGAATCTGAACGCAAAAGGAATTCTGTTCATAAAAAGGAGCAGGGCGTCTTCTTACGGCTGCGACCGACAAAAATATTGCTGCTGAAAAAAAAGAGAACAATAAAGCTACTTACGCAGTAATAGAGCATCAATTCAAAATTGGAACCTCAGCTGTTGGAACAATCATACACCAACAGCTGCATTTAAAAAAGTGGTGTCGCATCACCTTTCTGATTTCAGAAAAGCAGAGCGTATAAGAATTGTCATGAAACTTTAAATAAATTTTTTCCAAAATAGTGACTGGGGACGAAACTTATATTCCCTTTCTCGACTAGCTACCAGTCAAGAGAATCTTGTATGGGTTCACGAAGGTGAGGAAACTTATGTATGCAGCATTCCTCAGAAGTACGGGCCTAGTAAAAGCAATTAACCTGGACAGTTACAGCCAAATGGTATATTGAAAAATGTTTGCCTGAAGTGTTCAGTGGAGTTTCAGGTAAAGGAATTATGCTGCACCATGACCATGAATCGTCATATATGGCAGCTTTAATTGTCCAGTTTTTAACTGAAAAAAATATAAAAGTAATACAACATCCGACGTTCAGGTGAGACTCTTGGCTATTTTTGGACTTTCCGGGATAGTACGTGTTTATCTGAAGGAGAAATGGATGACGCAGTACACGCTTATTTTGAAGGTATTCCGAAAGAAGATTGGAAGTTTTTAAACAGTGGAAAGTAAGACTGGTCAAGTGTATCATTGCTAAAGGAAATTATTCTGAGCATATTTAAAATAAAGTCCCAAAAAATATTAACCGTGTTTTTTAGTCTTAATAAATGGATGTCTTGTGCTTATGCATAAAATATTCATTATGACGTATAGACATCACTGCCTTTAATATTTTTTTCAAAAAGATATTCTAGTTTCTCACATTTCTTTACTTTATACAGGGTCTGTGTAAATTTAGTTAACAAATAAACAGGAAGTTTTTTATTATCGACTTTTTTACTATCAAGAAAAGTTATTTTTCATTATCAAGAAAAGTTTTTATGCTAAAAAAAGATTTGCTTATTAAAAAAATAAGCTGGGTTACAAAAAGCCCATAAAATATGCAAGGTGCGTAAAAAGTACTTAAACGCAAGTAGACAACACAAAAAAGTGTGAAATTAAAATTTCCAGATAGGCGAATTAGGGAGAGTAAAAATATGAATTAAAAAGTCATTTAAAATTTTTTAGTACGAGGTGTAGTTTTTGGGAAATTTAATAGTAAATTAATCAAAATAATGAAATGATGCATTAATTTGATATATCTACCATTAATTTTTTCAAAAACTACGCCTATAACAAAAAAGTTAAAAAAGCCTTTTGACTTATATTATATACAAGCTTCTTGGTTTACCGCCTTCAAAAATTTTAATTTAATTTTTTTTATTTGCAAACTTTTACTTTTGTATTTGTTTCGTACGCTGTATATCAAATTACAAAAAAAATATTTTCTTTAATCTCATTTTTAACATAAATCTAATTTTTTATGAAGAATATCTTTTTTGCTGAAGTCATTAATAAAAAAGGTTTCCATTTGTTAACTAATTAATAATTACACAGACCCTGTATATTAAAGAACACACATGTAGATGAAATATTTGTTCTAATTTCAGCCAATAGATTTCAATAGTGTATGACTAACCTATTAAAAAATGTTAGATTAGAGGCTATTCCCGTTTTTAAATCTTAAAACAAAAAATGAATGTACGTTTTTATCCTACATAAAATAAACACAAAAAAAAATGTCCTTCTTATTTTGAACTTGTACAATGAAAATTACCTTTCATGTTCGCCAAAACTCTCGTGTAAATAGTGACAAAATTCATTTAGAGACTATAAATTCAGATGGTCTAGATTTTTATTTGATTTTTTTGTATTTATTTACAAAAAAAAACATTTCTATGATTTAAAAATTCATACTAATACTTACTTTAAACTTAAATAAAACTTATTGATCCTTATTTTCTATTGTTTCAGAATAATTACTTGGAAAAAAATGGGTTCAAATATGGAAGATTTAATGAGAAAAATACATTCTATTTTAAATTCATCAATCCTGCACTCAACAACGGAAAAATACAAAAATATAGTGCGTTTATGAGCAAAAAAAATATAAATATTATATGTGCTTAAGTCAAGATAAACTTTGTATGTACATAAATATCTTGCAACCATTTTAAAATTTTGCCATATTAGAAATTAGAACTACAAAATATCTAGTCATTTATTACCATATTTATTTAAAAGTATAAAATTATTTATTCTCAAATGTTATCGAAATAAAAAAAAATACCAAATTTATATTTTTCAAGTACAATTTATACCAAAACAAATAGTGATATCCAGTTTAAAGTAAGGAATACGCTGCCCTATTTCATTAACTGAGCAATTAGAAAGTTGTACCAGAATGGCCGTTATTGCAGTACCCACCATTGCGACAGCAATAAAAGCAGGTGTAGCGCTGATTGGTGCAGGAAAAATAGCAGTGTTACCCTTTTTAATTGCTGCCATCACATATTTCCATTATGATCAATTCGATCCAGAAAATAGGCCAGTAAGTACAAACTTGTTTAACTTTTTTTCAAATTTAAATAATGATATAAAATTAGAAGTTTTTCCTGACTCAGAATTTTTGTATTATTATTATGCGTATTTTGTCATTTCGAAGTTACGTAGTTTTGAATATCCACAATTGATGTTAAAAAAGACGCTGGATAAAAGGTGGAACATAATGCAAATTACGTCAAACGCTTACTTCAAATAATTTCGTTTTCGTGTTTTTCAAAGTTTTAATGGATACTTTTTTGAAATACAGGTATTTAGTTCAAACGCCAAAATCATTACCAGTAGTTTATCACAATATATACCTCCCTTTTAACGTTTCGTTTTTCTTGTTTAGCTTTTACGTTAAATGTTTATAAACTATGGTCCAAGCTTAACCAATAAATTAAAATTAAGAAAACATTTTTCTTGGAGGCAGTGGCGTATTTAGAGATGGGTTCCGGACCCCGGACCCCCCCGAAAAAATTCTGTTATATAGTCATTCATATGAAAGTGAGAACCTTCTATTTTTAGTCAACAACAAAAATTATGAGCTCGGACCTTCCACCGAAACAAAATTCTAAAAACACCACTGATTGAGTGTCCGATATAATTTCAAATTTTGAGAAACTGTCGTTCTCGTTTTCCAACAGTGTCAAAGCATTATGGTTTCTGATGTCTCGCACGATATGTTGGATTTTTGTGAATACTTATTAAAATATTGAAAAATCAGCGTAATAAAAAAATAAATTCCGGATTAATGACAATACAATTGATTTCAGGCTGACAGAGATCCTGATCCAAAGTACGACTTTATTGTCATCGGATCTGGTTCGGCAGGCTCCGTGATGGCCAATCGACTATCGGAAGTGCCCGACTGGAAGATACTTTTACTTGAAGCGGGAGGACATGAAACTGAAATATCCGACGTACCAATTTTGAGTTTATATTTGCATAAAAGCAAGTTGGACTGGGGCTATAAGTAAGTACTTACGCGTGTTAAATTATTCTCCATTCAGATCATGCATTACATACCTGAAAAGAAAAAAGAAATAAGTATTGTTTCAATGTATTTTGTTAGTATAAAAGTAGCTCCCGATGTTAAACAGTGCTAAATCACGATTTACTATCAAACACTAAAGATAATGCAATTTAAAAAAAAAATTAAACATTTCATGTTAACAGAATGTCAAAATTGTTAAATTAGAATATACAATACTTCATAATTCTAATATTACTGGAACTGCTTCTTTATTCACAAAAATGAAAATCATTACTAATATTTCAGTAAAAGAATTTTCCCATACGTAAGGAAATTGTGCTCTTGCCACCATTTTAAAAATTACGTTTAGTTTTTGACTATTTTGGTGTATATGGTCTAGTATCGACTGTACAAGATACAAGTTATTTACATTCCATTAAATTTATACAGCGAAATAATTTCAAGCTTCACCACTCAAAAAGTTAAAAATCTGCTTTTCTATCAGAAACTTCTGCTAGAGAAATAATACTGAGCTACCAGAGTGTCAAACATCCGCTGAGATTTTTCGAAAAAAGAAGCAGCTAGTGCTGCTAAGTAGGTAATAAGCAGGTAACTGTTAATTAGATTTGAAATCTAGTTACCTCTTTAGGGACGGCGGCGCTGAGTTTTTCGTAAAAGAAGCGAGTAAACATTTTGGCGCCTCACCCGGCACCAAAAAAAAAATAAAAATCATTGTTTAAAAATATTCTCAACTCTTTCAATTCTCAACTATTAAAACATCTTTAATTAATCGTTTGACTAATTTTAAAGAAAAGTGAGCTCGTTCTTTTTCACGGTAGAAATTCACACGATACCTGATGGATAGCTATATATATAGACATACAAATTCACGCTTGAGCCGGCTGTGTATCTCTTACCTCAGATGAATCACAATATAAAGAGTACTTGGATTGTGAATATAAGAAAATGCTATTAACAAAAATTGTAGAAAATTTCTTTTTTCTACTGTACTTGGATAAGGTGTATTGTATGTGTATTTATATTGTACTTGAACAACGTACTGTATCACGGAAACTACACCGAGTTTATTGAAATTCGTTCGCCGTTTTGAAGATACAGATGTATATTTACAAAAACATTTCATCATCCCACAGTACTTTATTTTTTGAGATATGGCAAAAAGTGTTCAACAAAAAAGTCCTTAAATAGTATATATTTTTTGGTTATCTTCTCTTCATAGAATCTCTCTCTTCTCGGAAATCCGAGAAAAAACACTTTTTTAATTAAAAAATGGTGGTTACGCCCTCTAGCGGCCATCTTAGATAGCTGAAAATAATGTGTATCTCTTAGCTCAAATGAATCGGAATATAAAAAGTCCTTAGATTGTAAATATAAGAAAATGTTATTGACAAAAAATGTAGAAAAAAAAATAAAGTAGCCAAAAACGGAATTATTGCCGTCATTTTCCAAAATGGCGGCTCGAGCATATAATTGTTTCGATAATTTAAAAATTTCATTTAAATTAAAATATCTTCTTTTTTTAAAGGCGCCTTAATTCAAGGTAAAATCATTTTATTGCCTCGAAAAACTTGCTTCCATTTATGATGAAACTCTCAAAAAATAAATTGCAATATTCTCCCTGAAGAGTTTGAGTACTTTCTTGATTTCAAAATGTTTAATAATACCATGTTTAAGGACTGAACCACAACCCACAGCGTGTCAAGCCATGGTAGAAAATAGATGTAGTTGGACCAGAGGCAAAGTTCTAGGAGGATCAAGTGTTCTTAATACTATGTTGTATATTAGAGGAAATAGGAGAGATTATGACAGGTAAATTTACTCCAAAAATAATGAATTTATACGAGCTCCGTCCTATTTTAGTTGGCTCCATTGAAAAAAGTTCTACTAATTATTATTCTTGAAGTTATCAAAAACATTTGTTTCGTTTTGAGTACTTTTTATTCTTTTCCAAACATATGAAAGAGAAGCTTGAATATTCAACAAATTTTTAAAAACTACCACTGCATAACATCCCCTTTATTTTTTATAACAGACGTAATTCTTTGAGACATGGAGTTTATTAGTTTCTGGCACTAATCCAGACTAAAATTATCCTAAATTTTTTGCAATCGTTCTTTTAATTCTGCGACGGATCTTGCTGGATGATTTGCACTATTTTTTTATTTCATGCCAAAGTGTATCTATTGGTGATAAAGCAGGACTACTTGAAACCCATTCTAAAAGTGAAATATTATTGTTCGAGATCCATTTTAAGGCGTGTTTTGACTTATGACTCTATTACGATCGTCTCCCACAAAAACTTCAAAGCGAGACTTATAACACCAGTGTATGCACCTCCACCGTTCGAGATTTCCATTTTTATGCTCCTTGGCACATTTAAGTCTATTTTTTTCTGCTTTTGAGTCAATAATGGCTTTTAGGAAAATGTATATTAAACAAAGTTGTTACAAAATATGCCTTCTATGTCCGAAATCCTAATGTTTGAGCCTCCTTGTGAGATGTGGATGTTGAAACACAGTGCACTTGTTTTATACAAGTGAACAAAATTTTTTACATTTTTGAGTAAGTTAATTATGATCAATTTTTTTGTGAATAAATTTTCCTCTACCCATTTTAAAGAATTACATGAAGCTCAATTCTTCAAAAATTCATCTGTCAGTAAAAAAACATTTGGTGATACAATGCCTTTACACAGCCCACGTTATTGTTAGTGCATTTTAGACCTAATGAATAGAACCGTGTGCATGAAAAACTTTAATATCAACAAGATGTTTATTGCCACTATATTAAATACCATTCAGAATATTTGACAGCATTCATCGAAAAACTATTTTTTGTTTTATTAAGTTATCAAGAGTATTATAAGGCTAATAACCCTAGAGGTCGACATAGTGTTTTCCGAGGGCCTCTGGCTCGAGGGATATACGTCGACCGAAAGCGTTAGCCCTTATAATACCCGTGGTGCCTTCAACGTTTAATGTCTGAGTAACATTTTTAGTTTCAATAACATTAAACCAAATTATTATTTTTTAATGCCCTAAGGCGTTATTTCTTATTTAACTGATGTTGACATAATGCCATTATTTGTATTAACAGCTTTTAATTAAAACATAAAATTCAATAAATTTGAACTTTACTAAGTGTGTCAACTGAAATGGGACGGGGCTCATATTCAATATTCTTATTGCCTTTAATTACATGAATTATCATTAACGTGTTAATTCTCTGGAGAGCCAAAATTAATTAACATTAAATATCTTCTTAAAAAAAACTTAGGAAGATCTTCCTTCATAAAATGATTCTGTCTCGAATGGTTTTAATTTATTTTCTTAAATGCTGATTTGTTTGTTTAATTTGGATAAAATACAGTATATTATTTGTACTGGCTCTTAAAAGGCAATTATTAAATGCCGACTTTAGTTCAATCCGATTTTATTAAACGTATATTTCTAGGTGGGCACAATTTGGAAACGAAGGTTGGTCATACGAAGAAATTCTGCCATATTTCAAGAAAAGCGAGGATCAGAGAAATCCATATTTAGCTAAGGATACAAGATATCATGCTACAGGTAGGGATCATTATTTCTAAATCTTGAACACAAAAGGGATTATAATAAAAGCTTCATAAAATTAAATATTTTCCACCAAAGCTTAACTTTTTTATCAATTTATTTTTATAAGTTTTCACTGCTATGAATTATATATCGGTACGTTGCGAATTTCAAAATCTATACCGACACGTTAATTCTGTTTCAGGCGGTTACCAAACAGTACAAGACTGTCCATACAATACTCCACTGGGTATAGCCTTTCTTGAAGCTGCTCAAGAAATGGGCTATGACATCAGAGACATTAATGGAGAAAAACAAACTGGATTTGCTCTGTGGCAGCTAACAATGCGCCGTGGTACCAGGTTGGTTCAAAATGAATTTTCTAGTTGTCATTAGTGAAGCGGCGAGACCAGACAAAAAAATCGTGTCGATCTAATCTCGTCTCGACACCATCCAGTCTCGACACTCTAGACGAAACGAGAATAAAGGGGTCGAGACGAGACGAGTTTCTCGTCTCGTCTAGACTTTTAGTAAAAGTGACCCTCCCCTTATAGATATCAATAAATACTTCTTTTCATTTTTTTTGTCAAAGGATTTTACTCCATCAATAAAATTCTTCGGAGTTCTTTTACAAACGTTTCATTGCAAAAATTGAGCAAATTTTGGATTATTTTTAAAACATCAGTTTGTTGTTTTTTAGAAAACGAAATCTCTTTCTTATACTTCTTAGTGATTTCAAATTTAACTTTCGGTTTTTTGCCTTTAAATATATTTTAATGTTAATAATAATAATAAGCATAATATTATTTACCATAAAAACGCAGTTCTTAGTATAGCAAACACCACACTGTTAGAACAAGTAGCCCCGCAAGAAATAAAACTTGTAGCAAAAAAAAGGTCAAAAACTTATTTTATCAAAGCTGAAATTTTGTAAATTTGCATTTTTTTTTTTAATAACACAAACGGAAAGTCTACAGTCAGAACTATTAGAATGTTATGATAAAGAATTACGATTATTTTATAAATTACATATTGTGATCAATTTATCAAACAAAAGGTTAGAAGGTATTTTAAAGATATTAACATCTAGGCATATACGATAGAGTATCAATTTGTAAACAAGCGCGGTTCACTGTACACTGTGAGTGTTTATAGTTAAAACTTTATCTTCAATGAACACTTTTCCACACTAGTGGTGAAAGTTTATTGCAGCGACCAGCAGGAATTGACCTCAAAAATCACGCTACCTCTTCCAAATCGCTGCAGTTTGCATTTTGTATTATATTTTCACTTTGACGCCTATTCTGAATTAAATTATTTGAAATAATTACCAAATCTAGTTAATTTTCCTGACGCTCGCAGAAAATGCGTTGTACCTAACACGTGCTCGTCGCCTAAGGGTTAAGTAAATAGCTATTTTACTTTCATAACACTACTGCGATTTGCTTCAGCTTTAATTCTTTGACATAAGGAACACATTTTTACTCGCAAGATGGCGTTAGTAGGCTACAGCGCTTTTCCTCTTTACTCTAAGTATAAAATTGAACCACATTTCTAAAGTATCTATAACATTATAACTAAATATATTATTTTTTTAGATGCAGCACAGCTAAAGCCTTCTTAAGACCTATTCGACTCAGAAAAAACTTCCACTTGTCATTGTGGAGTCACGTAACTAAGATCTTGATCGATCCCACATCAAGAAGAGCCTATGGTGTTGAATTTATAAAAAATGGACAAAAACATGTATGTATATACAAGGTGTCAATTATTTGAAAACTTGTTAACGCTATTAGTTAGATTATGTGGGTAGTTAATCTCCATATAACCCCCTAAAAAATGACCAGTTCTATAATACATGATGTTTTATCTCAATCAATAAAATAATAAGAAACAAACTGTCCATGAGGTTATTCGAAACAATATGTATTAGTTTCAGAGTATTTTGTAGCTTCGGTCAGAATGATATTTAAATAGTTGTTTATTAAGATGTCTTTTTTTTACCAAAAACTGGAGGAAAACATTCTTGAAATGAAATTAATTCATCAGGGTTGGTATATTTTACGAATTTTCAAAATTCATATGAAATGTTAATGTTAACGGAATTATTGTCTTATGTTTCTTAGGGCTAAGCGAGAGCGTTATTAATTTTGCCGCTCGCCGACCGAAAAAGTAAAACTCCTCGGAAAAGGTGCCCTTTTGTGTCCTTATTCGGAAGCGCAACATCGTATTCTGAGCCCGGTTATAGAAAAAAATACTTTCAGAGACCGGCGGATTTTTCAACACTTATTACAAAACAGGTATAAAAGTGGCCCACCAAGCATCGAAAGATACATATTGTGTTTGCTTCAAAGTTTCTGGGGGAAATATTGAAGAACTTATCTTTGAAAGGTTAGGTTTTACTAAGAAACTTCAATGTTTTTAAAGTGGCAACGCTGACTTTCTTTATCGAATTAGTGTATAAAGAAAAAAATTCAAACAAAAGTTGTTAAGCACCTCATTTTCTATAAATGTTGTTTATATATATTTTTAATTTGGATAACTCTAGACCTACAAAATGGTGTAAAAGCTTTATCATACTCTTTATAATCTGATCGATTTGGGCTAAGGTATCTAGTAAGAATTTTTGATACACAATTTCAAATGTAATTGACCCGCCTAGTTCGCAATGTTTTTTTCGAAGCCTTTCAGCATAGTTTTGACTTCCCTCGTAGCACAATACTGTACGTTTATTTAACAAGTATCGAATTGCGTTCTCGAGCCTTGACTATCATCTGTACGTTATTGTTTTCAAACAGACGTACTGCCAGACATTTTAAAATAAAGTCTTACGACCAAACTTTGCAGCAGGAAAAAGTATTGCAAATAATACACTTGAGAAATTGTACCTATATCCCGCAAAATCAGAATCATCAACACAAAGACATCAGAAATAAAACGCTGTCAAATCTAGGTCAATTTCATACGACTGGTGATCGGGAAGAGTTTATTGATGTCGTGTGTTAAGTTATATTCGCACTAGTTTAGACTTCACTATAAGATTCATGAGAAAAAATATAAAAAACCTTCGAATTAATTTTTAATCACAATTTACTACGCTTTCCTAATGATGCATGGAAATTAAGAAATTGGGATTCTTGCCAAGGTCGATCTATTATAATTTTACCGCAAGATTTTGACATCTATCTTTCGCTACACAGAACATTTATTTTTGTGGCTTCGTCGCCTTGATAATCATTTATCGTATTTAAATAAATATAATAATTAAAAGATGTTGTTATAGGTAAGGACTAGAACAAACAATTTTGCTTACATATATTTTTTAAGCATACATAATTTAAAAAACTATGTAGTTGTGACAAATAATAAATTGTTAATGCAAATATTTTTTTACCGGTAGAGTTACAGCTGAATCAGTGCTAAATCTTAAGTAATTCAAATTACACACAAAATCCCATGATTGTTCCGTCAATATACTATGAAATTTCAAGAGCCCTTGTAATATGGGCTGAAGATTGTTTTATTTCGAGAAAAAGTACTTTGACAGAAATCCAAAGACATTTCTATTATTTGACCCTTGTGATCAGATAAATTAGGATATACAACTGAGGAATTAAAATAATATGCGTTAGTGCTCACAAAGATATTATCTAAGCATGCGTTATTGCTAGTTGGAGTATGTATAGTTTGACACATGCCAAAGCTTTTCAGTACATCACAAACTTGCAGAGCATTATACTCAAATTAATCTAAAACGTATTTAAATGCACTATTGGATAAAGGACCTAGGTTATAAACCTTTTTAAAACTTCTGTATATATATAAACATTTCATACCAAATGTTCATTTGTATCGAATACATTCACATTTTATTTCAGTTTTATTTTTAATTTGGTTAAATCAATATTGTATGGGTTTGCGCTATTCATTTAAATATATACAGAGTTTTAATGTGATCATGTTATAAACTTTTAAGATAGATAGAACACATGATAAGAAAAAGAAAAGTTGATAAGAACATGGGTCCGAAAAAGCTTCCTTAGGGAGCTAAAACCCTTTGAAGATGGCCTTCATAAACTAGCTTTAGTTTAGCTCTGGAACTACTACTAGTTTCACAGCTCCCGCAGCCAATTTTAGGACATAAATTGCTGTTAAAAAGTTCATCTGTTTGAGCCTATTGAATACTGTTAACTTTAGCAAGGGGCGTGCAAACCAAGGGATATTTGAGTAAATTTGACCCCATTCCTCTGACGCTTCAATTTCTTGCCATTTTGATATCAGATCAGGATTTTCCTATTTCTTTTACATAAAAATGGTACTCTTTATGAAGGTCGTCCCTTTCTTCGGAAATTGGCTAAAATCAAATTAAGATACAATTATTGATGTTTTAAAGATGTTAATAGGTTAAAAGAGCAATGCGGTTCAGTACAGATATTAGGGATCAAGAGATAAATTAATCAGCGTTATTATTATGCTAGATAGTACAATAAGAAACCTAAATTAATAGTTGCTGAAAATGCTGGCCACCATGCTCGATACATTTATTGCACCTACGTAGCTTATTTTATTAATAAGGTAAACTGGTCATTATATTAGTGTCACGGTTAAGTCATGGAAGATTACACTTTCGTTGGTTGAATACACCGATATGCTATTAATTTATGGAGAAGTTCGATGTAATGGTAGAGACGCTTCTCGACTATATGAAGAGCGGTTTACTGATTGGCGAATTCTAGCCCACACACTACCAATAAACAGATAAGGGAAACTGGCTCCGTAAAAATAAAACGGTTAGATAATGGCCTGCAAAGGACCATGCCAACCCCGGATTTTGGAAATAATCCTTCTGTAAGCACCCGCCAAACGCATGTAAATCATAAAGAATGCATGAATAGCATCTTCGCTCCTACCATCTTCAAAAAGTGCAAGCATTGGGACCAAATGATTTCATGACCCGCGTAGAATTTTGCTAGTGGTTTCTTGACCGGTGTAGAGAAGATTGCCAAAATATGTACTTTTTTACTTACGAGGCTGAGTTTACAAATGAAGGCATTTTTATGTCACGAAACAGTCATGCGTGGGGTGAGGAAAACCCTCATGGTGTTCACATAAGGGGGATCAACATGTAGTTCGGCATTGTTGGAGAACGATTAATTGGACCGATCATGTTGCCTCCTCGTTTAACCGGTACTATTTGTCTTAATTTGTTAAGAAATGTGTTGCCAGAATTGCCTACATGATTTGCACCTAAAGTTACACCAGAACTTATGGTTCCAACATGATGGAGCGCCTACTCATTTTTCACTTCATGTCCGCAAGCACCTAAATGAAAATTTTAGAAGACGTTGGATTAGACGCGGATGCCATGTCAGCTGGCCAGCGCGCTCCCCATATCTAACACGTTGAGATTTTTTTTCTGGTGACTACAATTTCCGTTGCGGCTGAAGTAATTCAAACCATGCCTGTCGTTTCTAGCCACGTCAACTTAAATATGCTGTGTAGGTGAAAAAATGTATCGAGCGTGGTGGCCGACATTTTCAGCAAGTATTGTTTTAAGTCTCTTTTTGTACTACCAAGCATAATAATAATAAAACTTCAATAATTGTATCTTAACTTGATTTTAGCCAATTTACGAAGAAACGGTTACATTTAGCGACTTCTACAAACAGTAACATTTCTATGTAGAAGGCATAGGAAATCATAATCTGATGTCAAAATGGGGTCAAATTTTTCAAATATCCTCCTGGTTCTCACACCCCTGGTTAAAGTTAACATTGTTCAATAGGCTCAAATAGATGAACTTACCAACAGCAATGTATGTCCCAAAATTAGTTGCGGTAGCTGAACCAGTTTCGGACCTATAACACGAAAACTAGTTTATAAAGGCAATCTTCAGTTCATGAGGAAGCGCTTCCGGACCCATGCTCATATGAACTCTTTTTTTTTCATGTGTTATATCTACTCTAGAAGTTTGTAACATGATCACATCAACACCCTGTATATTCATTCTTGATTAAAGCCGGGTTTAGCCAATTTCTATTCATAATTCTTAGTTTTTAGTGCCTTCTGCCAATAACGTCGGGTATGGAGGATTACATCAGCTGCAATTTGTCATTTTGGCAGGCACGTTAAAAGCCTTGTCGCAAAAGTTAAAAGTAAGGAACTTTTACTGGTGTCTTCTCAGCAATAAGTTAAGAATATGAATTAAGATCTTGGGTAAACAATCCGATTTGAAATTTAATATTTAACTTTATCTTCTGTTGGAAGGTTGTAGACAATGGAGCATTCTTAATAAAATTCACTTGTCGGGTTTTGATCACCAATGCATCTCTGATCGTTATCAACTCTATTTTAGGAAATAAGAATATAACTAAGAATAAGAATTACGAATTATAAATCGCCCTAAATCTATGCAAAAATATTATTATTACTACTCATTTTAGGTTGTGTTGGCGAAAAAAGAAGTAATTTTATCCGCTGGTGCGATTAATAGCCCACAGTTACTCATGTTAAGTGGAATAGGACCGGCAGAACATCTTCAAGAACATGGCATCCAAGTTATACATAATTCTCCCGGAGTTGGAAAAAATTTACAAGACCATATTGCTGTACCTATTACATTTTTAATAGACCATCCCATATCGCTGGTAAGTTATCCATTTCGACGATTTAGAAACACTTATTTACGATATGATTAACAACGAGGACATAAGGGTTGTTATAAATTTGTTTATTAATTGGTTAACGAAGTTGGGTTTTTATTGCAGATAACTAGAACATCAGAGATTAAGTACTGAAGCAACATTAAATAGAAGTCCCACAATGAAGTCATACATATACAAAAAATCGGTAAATTCACATTTACCCACAACTTCCCTTTTACAGAATTCTACTACTTTCAATAAACAGTCTATATATGCATATACTTATTTGGGAATAACTTTATACAAATCCTATAAACTGTAATTTTGATTTAAAATATTTAAAGTTTTTATAAATTGTTATTATATGTTTATCATGACACTATTTACGTAGTCTACAAAAAATAAATTATCTCCTTTATTATTTTCCTGGATAAAAGGGTTTTATTCCAAGAAATGGAATTTTACCGAATATTTAACCATTTTATTAGTCCGATATTTTCTTCCACCCTAATGGATTTTCACAAAAATACACACCACTTTATCCCTATGTCACACTTTACTTTTTCGCAAATTTTGAAGTCTATTCGCTAAGTAATTTCTTAATTATGATTTTTTTACATTTTGTGAGGCCGCCGTTTTGTTCCACTATACTGGATTTACCAAAGCGTGACTATTTCATCACCATATTGTGATACTTGATTTTTGTCAATCGGATAAGCAGTTTTTGAGCTATGCCGCGTACACACAGAACAACAGACCGACGGAAATGGGAGAACATGATTTTCGGGGTACAAACAATATTTCCCTTTAACAAAGGGAAGTAAAAATAAAAATTTTTTCCTTTATTTATTTATTTATAGTTATTACAAGCCATAGAAAAGCAAAAAAATATAAAAAAGTACCATTTACGCGAACAATATAAAAAATAACGTTTAAACAAATAACTTAATATTTTCGCAGCCAAGAGCCCAGAAATTCATTTTAGAATTCCTTAATATTTCTTCAGGTCAATTAGCATTTTTAGATTTGCTTTATGTACGCAACGGATAAATTTCCTAACCTCTTTTTAAATAATGGTTACTTCCATAGGCAAGAAATCATATACACATAAGAACTACTTTTTAGTTTTTTAAATTGTATTGGAGCCATTTCTTTACAAAATAATTACCGTAAATCAAATAAACAATTTCCTCGATGCAAATCCTCGTTTAGATAGAAATTACTTGTACCGAGCATAATCTTAATGAGACATCTGTGTTGTCTCTAACTTCTCAATATACATGCTATCTAGTCTCCCCATACAAAAATAAGATACATAGGATGGGATTGAATAAGAGCATAATTTAATATTTTAAGGTGCTTCTCCGTAAAGATCTCTTTGGAACTTCTCAATATAAATATTATCTATTCTCCCCATACAAAAATAAGATACATAGGATAGGATTGAATAAGAGCATAATATAATATTTTAAGATGTTTCTCCGTAAAGATCTCTATGGAAAACATAAATTTTAATATAAAACATCTAGCTTTTCAATCATCCCGGTCTGCCAAGTAACTACAACAACTCATACGCAACGCCCCTTAAACCACATAAGAGAAAAACAAGGCCGGAGGGCTAGTATCCAAAGCATGTATATTTTTGAAGTCCCGCCTGCCTGAAAACGTCTATCAAACATCAGTTTGTATTATTTTATAGTCCGTTATACTCTTTCTAAGGACCTTCTCAAACACTTTTCACAGATATTGGGGAGATTGGGCCGTGGATAAAATAGTTGCCCAAAATTAAAAATTAATAGTTTGTAGATATGGTATTTAATTAAAGAATGTATACACCTCTACTGGTAATATGGTTCAATTTTCGGAGCACTTTTGGAATAAATAAATAAAAAATGGGTATCTTCAGAATAGTAAATAGTACAAGCAAGAATTCAAGCCGACGTCAGATCTTTCCTAAAACGGTTAAATAATTTATTTTGTCGGAGCGGAATACAGTGAGGACAAACTCCGTCGCCCCCAACTTTTGAACTGCTTGGTATATTGCAATGAAATTTGGAACGATAATATCTGATCAAATTCTCCGTTTTTTGAAAAAAAAAACAACTTTAGATGGCAAGAAGACAGCTGGGTGCAGTTTCGATTTTTTTATGGAAGGGGGGTCGAGTGATATATCGTTTTAAAGGTGTTTTTTTATTTTTAATTCAACCCCCGATTTTGGAAACATTTGATTCATCAGTTCTCAAAGAATAACCAATACCAAGTTTTAAATTTGATTTTCTGATACGTGGTTTAGTGCTGCACTTTATTCTAATATTTGACATTTTGAAATGTGCTTTTCAAGTGTTTTAAAAGTTTCAGAAAATATCATATAATTGAAATGGCCTGTTCGTTAGAAGATAAAATCAAAGCAGTTATCATCTTTGGCGAGAGTAACCGTAATTATCACGCCGCTGTTCGCATCTTCAATGAATGCTTTCCGTAACGACCAACGTGCAGGATTTGTCAAAATTTCAAGTCATAGGGATGGTAAAATATGCCCCAAGATCTAGTGAAGACAGAAGTCCCAAGAATTAGCGAAAACGTGAAAGTTCGGGTCGTAGCTGAAATGGTAATCTTAGACAATGTACTAAGCAAGTAAATATTTCGCATTCGTCGGTTAAGAATATCCAATAGTTTCATCCTTATAAAAGGAGAATTGTCCAAGAATTAACCGAAGATGACCCTGGCAGACGACTAGAATTTTGCGAGATTACGACAGAAAGGATTACAGCAAATCGCAATTATCTGCGCCATATCTGATTTAGTGATGAGGGCACCGTTTTCTTAAATAAAAAAGCACTCAAAATGGTAGATAGTTTCCTCAAACAAAGAAATGTTTGGGCGGGTATATTAAGTGACCATATCATAGGTCCCATATTTTTGGAAGGAAATTTAAACGGCTCCGCATATACTGCATGATACTGTTACTGCACTTATTGATGATGTTGTTGCTCAAAACCCACGTCATTTCCACTTTGGCATTACGTTTCAACAGGACGGTGCCCGGCCACATTATTTTAGAGCCACTAGAAATTACTTGGTCCGACAGAGTTCGTTCGCCAGATCTTACACCCCTTGACGATTTCATGTAAATCAAATCTTAAATTTTCAAAATGACTCCGGACTCTCTGGATCTATCATCGACGTGTGCCAGAATAAAACAGGAATAAAGGGAAGAATTCACTAATAGGATGTTCATTTGTCAAGACGTGCAAAGCGGATATTTACAACATCTTTTAAAATGAAAATTTGGCGTTTTTTTTTTCTGCTTGTTTCAATTTTTTAATATTCGTTTTATCAGTTTTTTATAAATTGTTATACTGTTTTAATAAAATATTTACCGTTTCATTTTCGTGCTGTTGATTGCCAGATGACAATGAAGTTTTGTGGCAACAAGACGGTGCTCCTTACCATAATATTAATCTTATAACTCGCTTCCTAAAAACTAGATTTTCTGTCTGGCTTGGAAGGTTTGGAAGTATAAGATAGTCAGCCAACAGACCGGAATTAACAGTTATGGATACTTTTTGAGGGGTTTCCTCAAGGGTAAATTGAGAGATAAAGCACCCGAAGAATCAACACCTACACGTTACAGAACAGAAGAAATAAGAGTGTTAAACACAAATGATCAGATTATATTTTGGCTGCAATCGAAAAACAAAAACGTATTAATGGTGTTTCTTATGAAATGAACTGTGTTCCTTTTTACTTAAAATATCATAACTTAAATTTCGTAAATGAACTATACCGTACAACGAATCCATCACTTCATTCGAAGCATTTATAGAAATAGTAATAAATGCGGGATTCAGGTCAAACTCTCGTATTGCAGGTATACTTTTCGGTTAGCTAACAATAGAAAAATGACATAAAACAATATAAACTATTTTATAATAATTTTATAGCATATTATTTATTATCAAAACTTCTAGCAAACCCATTTATCAACTTCATATTTTTCGCAGGTAATAAATAGATTAGTAAATCTGAACACGGCTATAAGATATGCAGTAAAAGAAGACGGGCCCTTGACGTCATCAATTGGATTGGAGGCAGTTGGTTTTGTTCCAACTAAATACGCTAACCGATCAGATGATTGGCCTGACATGGAGTTTATGGTTGTTAGTACAACAACGGCAGCTGATGGAGGTAATAATTGAGTAACCTGCGATAGAATATTAGATTTAAAGTCAAGTATGGAAAAGGGTTGGTTTAAGCACATGAAGTACCATTAAGGCCAATTGAAAAGGATGTTCAACAAAACGGAAAAATTAAGAAATTTATTTTTATTTTATTTTCGTGATGGATCTGTCGAGTATTAAGAAGGTTTTCCTAGTCAATCTATTTGACAAGATTATAAAAGTATCTTCAAACAAACGTTTATTTACTATATACGTGCCTTTTAAGCAAATGGTCGATAACTCTTTTTGAACAAGTATACATCCATACATGACATATATACATCCAAATATTAGGTCAATAAACCCTCTCTCTCTTATCTATCATGACAACTAGTGTCTGCTAGGCAACCATATTTTATAGTATAAATTACTATTTGGCCACCCTTTCCACCTTTCCTGATATCATGTATGAAGTTGTTTCTGCTCATTTTTAGCCACTAGATAAGCTGGTTTCTTTCCTTTGTTTTTCTGTTTTCTGCAATCGACACTAGGTCATCTGTTATATATTTTAAGCTGTTCATAATTTATTTGTTTACCTTTATTATTATTGCTATTATTGATTAATCCTGTATATATTTTTCACTGTCAATTGGGATAGAAAAATAGAGGTAATGCCATATTTACGTCAATGCATCAATCATTGAAGTACAACTTTATTAATTTACACTATAAATAAGGACATTAACAACTTGACGACGAGTACCAACGAAAGAATACACTATCTAGTTTACAAAAAAATAGGATGGCTCCTCTCATAACAGCGTTAAGTACACTAGTGGTTACCCTCCAACAACAAAACTCCTCTAATAATTACAACACAGTTAGAGAAGTACTCCAAAAACAAGCATTTACTTTTGAATGATTTGAGGAAAGAATACAAGATTTTGAAACATATTGTCAACGACTAGAAAACTATTTTAAAATATAAGGTTGAGTTAAGGAAAACAATAAAACTAGTGAAGCATCACCAGATTTGCCGGCATCAAAATTACATGGAGAATTAATTTCTCTACTTAAAAATCATTTATTTCCAAAAAAAAACATCCTAAAATAGCAACATAAATTTTTCTCCAGGCTTCAAGCACCAGGTGAGTCAATATCATCTTATATTGCTTCTTTGAAAGAAATAGGTAGTCAAATCATGCGATTTCAACAGTGAATGTTATTAATGTAATAAATGCACACCATCTATTATTCATTTTTTACTTCGGGCGCAATTTATCCGAGGCATTAACGACACAGAAATAAGAGAATACATTTTACAAGAAAATTATATTGTGTTTGAAACAACTTCAGACATTGTTTTATCCACTTAAGCTTCAAAAGTTCAAATGCACATCTTTAAATACTGTAAATGAAATCAGATTAAGCAACAATTCGGGCCAATCAAAAAATTATAACCGAATACAATTTTTAATCAATAAACCTAAAACAAAACATTTCAATGTAATCCTAGGACAGTTAGGATCATATTACTTTAGATTATTATGAAAAAAGCAAATTACTTTGCTGAACTTGTGGCAAGAAACGACATATTGCAAAAGTGTGTTCAAAAACATTACTTAAATATAAATAATCTCCAGTTAATGGTATCGAAGATGACAGGTTCAGAATCATCACATAGCTTTTCCATAAATCAAATTATCGGCTTTTCAGAGAAACTTCCCCTCTATATATGAACTGAATATGTATATAGAGGTAAACATAAATGCCAGGCCATTTAAATTCGAGAATGATACTGAAAGTTTAGTGATAAAAAGATATTATGACGGTCTACATTTGAATAGTTTTTTAAAAGATACCAATATGTGTTTTCGATCTTATATCAAGTAAATATTTAAACCATTAGGTGTTACCAACGTTTCAGATCCATATGGAAAAACACAGTTTTTAGGAGGCTTGTGTGTTGATATTTCAAATATATCATCAACTTCTTCTGGACAATTTTCAGTTGATGAAAATATGAACAAATATCAAGAAGTTTTTCAACCCGGTATTAACAAACTTTTAACTGTGCTTTACAACAAAGAAAATGCCAGACTAATTTTTATTAAACCACGTTGCTCTCAAGGAAGAACTTTATAAAGAATTGGATCTTGAACATGAAGACATTATACAGAAAATAAATCATTCCGGGTGGGGCACACCTTTGGG
Source organism: Kuschelorhynchus macadamiae (assembly GCA_030620095.1). Classification (NCBI taxonomy): domain Eukaryota; kingdom Metazoa; phylum Arthropoda; class Insecta; order Coleoptera; family Curculionidae; genus Kuschelorhynchus; species Kuschelorhynchus macadamiae. The sequence continues at coordinate 81,547 of JAUTXW010002487.1, forward strand.
TATTGTCTCAAAAGCAAATACAAAATTAAGGCTCTCTGCAGATTATAAAGTTACCGTAAATCAATAGTTACAAGACAATAGATACCCTATTCTAAAAATTGAAGATTAATTTACTAAAATGGAAGGAGGAAAATATTTTTGCACCCTAGATTCCCAAAGCATATCTTCATGTTCCAGATAATAATGCCAGTTTAAAAATCCAGGCGATTTAACACACCGAAGTACATATTACAAAAATATGACCTCCATCTAAACAAGGAAAAATGTAGTAGATTTTTTCAAAAAAAATTAAATATTTGGGATATATAATTTCAGAACACGGATTCAAAAAATCGGATGACAAGGTAAAGTCTATTGTAGCGGCACCACGTCCAAAAAGTGTATTGACGATTTTAAATAGTAGTATTTAAATCTGATCATCCGGCGCTTTTTATACCGCTTAGCTTCCAGTAAACCAGGCTTAAAGATTTGCTCTGTTAGTATCCTACTTCCCTGTATAGATCGAAATCATGCACATTTTCTTAGCGTCTACACTATTTTGGAAAATCTCCGTTACCTTCACTGCGCCTGAAACGATTTGTAATTCAGCGTAGTTGTCCTCTTTCATAGTAAGTCTTTAGTTTGTACCAAGTTGCCAGAAAAGCAATCAAGATTATCAAGTAGTTATTTTTGTATGAGGTATATTGTTGTACATCCAAGGTTTTATGCAACAGACTGTAGTGGGCTTGTCTATGCTTTCACCCAACCTTCATGTACACCTCGTGTGCGCGTTTTATTTTTATCTATGGACAGACGAAGGTCGAAAAGCTCAGTTACGTCGATGAAATATAATAAGTGCTAATATATAAACAATAAACATATAAAATCCCTTCAGTTATATTACTCTCTTATTATTGAGAGAATAAGGCTAAAATTAGATGCGATTGAGTACATTAGTGATATAATAAGCAGTTTTCAATTATTGCTTCGAATAACTCTAAATATTTTAAATAATGTAATACCGTGCGTTATGTTTTCTATTATAACAAAAGTAATTATGGCGATAATAATAAAACATTACACAAGCATACCAATATCAAGTATAATGGTGTGATTTCCATTTGCAAAAATTTTAGTAGTATATTAAGTATCACAAGTCGACTTTTGATAAATGCATAGAATTAAACTTTAACCAACAATTTCTTTTTAGGAACACAAGTCAAAAAAGCTCATGGCCTCACAGACGAATACTATAAAGAAGTGTTCTCTGATATCAACTATCGTGACACGTTTGGAATTTTTCCCATGATGCTGCGTCCCAAATCTCGTGGAGAGATCAAGTTAAGTTCAAATAATCCGCTCGATTACCCCCTCCTCTATCATAACTACTTGACGCATCCTCACGATGTTAATGTACTTAGAGAAGGGGTAAAAGCAGCCATAGCTTATGGAAATACCGAAGCAATGAAGAGGTTCGGATCCAGATTTTACGAAAAACAAAATAGGGTACCCAATTGCAAGCATCTTCCAGCGTACACTGACGAATATTGGAACTGTTTTATTAGGCAGTATACTTTATCTATTTATCACTACTCTTGTACAGCCAGAATGGGACCCACAGAAGATCCATATGCTGTGGTGGATCCGCATTTGAGGGTTTATGGAATTTCTGGCCTGAGAGTTATTGATGCTTCAATTATGCCTATGATACCCAATGGAAATATTAATGCTCCTACCATTATGATAGGAGAGAAAGGAGCAGATTTGGTAAAAAGTTATTGGTGGGGAGTGGGAAGAAGAAAAAGAGACTTAAGTGACCAAATTCATCCAGAAGTTAAGTTTAATGCTAGATTGCGGGATGAGGGAAATGTGACTAGAGTTACTGTATAGAGAAGTGAGACAGAACAAATTTAGTGAATTAGGCTAAGTCATAATTTAGGAAAAAACATTTAAAAACAAAACGTATATATATTTTAATTATAAATGGGTCGTTTTTGCTATTTTCATATTAAGCTACTAAACTCTATATAATATAAGCTAATAAAACTATTAAATTTAGTTGAAACTTTAGCTAACAGGTTATTTTAGAACTCCCTATATTTACAAATATACTCAGGGCTAGTTTATAGCTGTAAGAATATGCAGATGCTCCTTCGTACTCTTTAATAACACCATTTTCATGCACGTCTCTTCTAAAGCCGAATATTTTATAAAATGATTTCTAACATAATTTCCCATTCAAACAATCATTGATCTTCACCATTTCGCATCGCCATACCGATTATATTATACAAAATCTAGGAAATTAACTTTCGGTTTTCTATGGCTCTGCCAAGAAACGATTTAAAGTGGACTGTGTTCAATTTAGGGCCCTCAGACTTACGTAATGAACCGCCCTTATGTATTCGACGTAAAATCCTGGCCGAAAAGTTTGTAATTAGAAATATAATAAGAAACAATGCTTTGATTGATAAAATTTACAAATTATGTATTTCGAATCTCACCTTATCATTTTGGTCACATAAAAATGGCCCATCATTAGCCGAAGCATTTACATCCACTAGCAGACAGCATGATTTTGTAATTAAAAATGATGCCCATTTTATGTTTAAAGCTTCTTTAGAAATAAGTTAAATAAAACACAAATTGCCTTACCTCAATTTACATATTTTCAATCATTAAACTCAATAATACTAAAAGTGTTTTAGATGATTATAAAAGCGTTTGTAAAGTTTTCACTGACGGCTCCAAAGGTGAAAAAGGTGTGTCTGTTGTACATTCAGTATTCCTCAAGACAACATAATTCAACAATTTAAATGTAATGACATTGCATCAATCTATACAGCTGGGGCTTTTGCAATATTAAAATCACTAGAGTGATAAAAAGGTTACAATTTTGTCAGATTCACAATCTGTACTCTTGTCCAATTGTCGCAAACATCCTCAATTACCTTTCAAAACTTTATTCCAATGAAGCGGAAATAATTTTTATATGGGTGCAGAGCCACACTGGTATAGCTGGCAATGAATAAGTTGATAAGGCTGCAAAGGAAGCATGTTCCTGTGAACTGGGAATTAATGATATCCCTTATTCTGATGTATTCGCGTATATTAGAAGTAAAAACCATCAAGATTGGGAAAGAAATTATCAGGAATATTTTAATAATACCCAAAATACATATACATCAATATATCCTGAACTCAACCAAAAGACTTTGATTCACTATTTAAATATTTCAAGACACTTATGTGTATCTTATTTTCGATTCCTAGATGGGCATGCAAATGTCAATAGTCACCTTTTCAAAATGAGTCTTAGCAATAATCCTCTATGCTCTTGTGATAATGAAAGCTACGGCGATTTAAAACAGCGTTTATTCAATTGCAAGCTCAACACACAAACTGTATCCTAAATAATTTCAAAATTAGGTCAATTAAAATTACTGCCCATGAGAAAGTATATTCTTAGAGTACTTAAAAAGATGCAGCATAAGAGTTTATACTATTTAGAATTAATACGCTAGGTAGCTTTGTTTACCTATCCCTGGGTTATCGTGGGTTTTGGGTTCTATTTGAGGGTAGATTAGGTTAATCTTAAATAAATGCTCGAACGACTGTTTTAATTGATGCAAAATATGATCAATTACTTCATTAATTAAATAGCCTGACAATCGTATATAAATGAGTTTTGCTCAAAGCCAACAAAAAACTTTGAAAGTGTGCCACTCTATCAAAAAACATTTCCCAAATAGGTCTTCCCGTCTAAGTACAAACCCTTTTCTATTATGAGCAAAACATTATCTTAAAAGCTAATGTCATCTGCCAAAAAAAAGTCCACTGTAAAAGTAATATAAAAAATGTATTTGTTATTTTGTTTATTTATAGTTTTGTTTTCTTATTTTTCGTTAAGAGATATGTCAGGAATGAAATTGTAAAATAAAATATTAATTTTCTGCAAAGCCATAAAAACAAAAAAAACATTGTTTATTTTAATTATTAATGAAATAATATTCTCATACTCAGTGAGGTTTAACATAAAGCAAACTAAAGCCAAAAAAAAAATAGTTCTTGGACGTAGATTGTGCCAAATTGGTATTCCTCTTCGACGGGTTACGTTTCACATCTTCAGAAAGCTTTAATGCTCATGGACAAAACAGTAATATTGAACAGTAAAGATCCCTGAAGACACCTCGCGCAACTAAACAGAAGTAATTCCAATTTGATACGACCGAAATATATCTAGTTCAAACGAGAGTAATAAATTATAATAATATTTTATTTTAAATTGTATTTTTTATTCTTAGACTTCATATTTAAATAGCATTTAAGTTATTTAAAAAAAATACGAATACAAAATTTTAAAATTATGTTATTCGATTTGATGAAGAGATGCGCGTATGTCTCAGGCCCTGTAGCTATAGTTTCAATAAAATTATATCGATGTTAAATGTCATCGAGAAAAAACGACCTATCTACCGTTTTCAACTAGTCAAAGGGTAATTATGTTATGTTATAAATAGGATTACCGTACATATTTAAATATATATATATATATATATATATATATATATATATATATATATATATATATATATATATATATATATATATATATATATATATATATATATAACTGCTTACCATATGTTTCTTCTTTTTAAGTTTATGATTTAATGTAAACTTAGCGAAAAGTTGAAGATTAATATTTATTGGAAATATAAATTTTTCTGTTAAAGAAAATATGAATCACAATTCAATTTTTACAAATTGAATTATTTACTAAGCGAAAAAAGCTATGCCCTCCGACATTTTACAAATTTGTGAACTGATTCATATACGACTGTTGAATTTTATGTGCAATGAATGTAAAATTTTACAAACTGTCAGTTATGAAGGTAGATGATTATTCTTGAGTAACTAATTTTCTCTAATTTTTACAGTTATATGAGCATGAGATCATAACCTAAACAGTATATCTATGATGAAGAATCACTGCTTTCAGTTTTTTGTCCAAACTCGGGTTATCCAAAAAGAAATTTTAAGCAAATCATCCTTACTCCCTGTTATGACAGCATATCTTAAAAAATATGCATCGAATAAGGGTTTAAAGTATTTTCTCTAGATATTGGAGGACCATATTTAAAAACTTTTACACCCGTATTCACTAAAGAGGTTATATTTAGACCAAGTCTTGACAGTTATAGGTTTACGATGACATTTTCATCAACTGAACAAATAATGTTTCTAAATGTCACAGTTACAAAATGATAGTGACATAAGCGAAACCTAACTCGCGAACTAAGAGTTTTAAGTACCATGGCAACTAGACCTGGACTCTTAAACATTTTTAGTGAATACAGTTTTTTTTAACATTTTGCGTGAAAACCTCGTCATAACGTTAAACAGTCTATACTTTTATCCCAGCGATATGCCTAATAGAATATTAGTCTCGCGTCTTACATTAATTGTTCAGAAACTTTATTAAATGACTTTTAATATTAAGAAGGTATTAATTATTGTCTTTGATAACAGATATCAAATTCATTCATTTCTTTATAATGTCACTGATCTTGGCAGCTAAAAAAAATTAAAAACCGAACAGGCCATATTTTAAATTGCATAATGTAATTTAGTTAAACCACTGAAACTTAGACAAATTAGATTCAACCAAACTATCTAGCCAGATATACTTAGAAATTTCATTTATATTATGTTATATAATTAAGTAGGACTCCGCTCAACACCTATCTTGCTCACAAAAAATGTATATAGTATAATTGTAAGACCTGTTAATATTGTTATAGATTTATTTTTAATAATAAAAGATCTTTAGACAAATGTGTGTATAAATACAATACAGAAATATGTTTGTTAATGAAGCTACTTTGAGCGTCACAAACAAATATCTGTATGGCCTTAAATATACCTAATAGAGAATCTCATCTACCAGAAATTTTTCTGAAAAAGAAACTGCCTTTCTCTTAGTTTTTTTTTTAAATATAAACATATCGGTGGACTCGAAGAGAGAAGAGGAAATGAATCCGGAAATTTTGCATTGCCCGACGACCAGACAACAAACAAACAAAAAATCATAAAGAATAGGAAACTTGCAAACGATACCATTTCGCCAAAAAACAGCTGTAATTCAATATTCAACACTAAGAAATATTTATCTAACAAAAAAAAACAGTTTTTTTTATCAGGAAACTAAATTAAATGCAGTTATATATAATGGCTATTACGTCACACCGTGATATAGTTCTTCTTTACTTAATAGTGTATTCGTTTTTTATTCATTGGAGTCATCCTATAATACGGTTTTATTCTTTAACAATACTATTATGTTGTAAAAAAAATTGAGAATTTAAAGTATTAAGGCATATATTAATATAGGCATTCACCATGCATAGGATATGACGGCCATTTTTTTCTTACTTAGGTCTTCCTAAAGTGAGGATATCATTCTGTCCCAAAATGTGGTTAACTACTCAAAAGCATTCAAAATGTATCCACTCAATCTCGGACATACCCAAGGAATTCTTTTCAAACCGCTAAAGTGCCAGTGACGTGATTTATGCCAAGGATAACCCGATATTTGTAAAAAAACTCCGATTTTGGTAAAAAAACAGCCAAAACTTCCGCATATTTTTAGATTTTCTGATAGTTTGGTGCCCTGTAAAAACAATAAAAATTGAAAAGTTGTAGATAATAGACTGAAGCTGTTGTGCAAGCTTTGCTTTGTTAGAAGATAATAACTTCTGATATCTTCGTTTAAAAGTAAATGTATCGATTTTTTTTAAATACAGTTTCAAAAAAATCATAACTTTTTTAGTTTTTATCCAATAGGGTCTTTTTTAAGTCAGGACCTCGAGGCCTCAATATAATTGTCTCAAAAAATACCTAAGAGCTTCAAAGGTTACCGCTGAATTATAATAGATTTTTATGTTGGTTAGCGTCAGAATCTAACAAAATTGATGTTTTTGCTCGCAAGTATTTGCTTTATTTGAACTTTTAGCGCTAATCTTGAATCGTGGTTTTGTATTTTTTTGTCTCATCATTTTTGTCTTGGATCATTTAATAGCACAATTTTTCATCGGAGAAATCAAAAAAAAAAGCACAGCACAAGTTTAGTTTTTTAAAACTTTCTCTGATAACTGTAATTATTTACACGTTTTAAACACTAAAACATTTAGTATTTTTCTTTTCCTAGATATGCTAACTTAGAATATTTTTTGTTTTTGCCGAACAGCGCAGTATACCACTAGAGGGCGCCAGAGTTACACTATTTTTCGACTTAAAATAATTTAAAAAAATATATTTCCCAAACTGCCCATTTTAAACAGGATTGGGAAGCAGTAAAGAATAACGTTTTTGAGAATATGAACGAAAACGATTAGATTTTTCGACAGTTATCAGTTCATAGTGTAATTTTTTGCGACACCACCTAATCGTCCATATCTCCCAAACCGAAAATAGCACATAAACCCTTTTGTTATCGTTAGAGAGCCCGAAGACTAGACCAAAATCGTACCAAGTTTCAATTGTTTATTTTCAGCTGTTTTTCAGATATTACGATGGTAAGAAGTACGTTTGACCCGACGATCACCAGTACGGCAATACAAAAGCACGGTCTGACGTCATGCCGTATTTAGCACGGAACTTCAAGCATCTATAATTAATTAACGAATAAAGATCTTAATTTCAAACTTTGGATTTTTTTTAATGTATAGAATATTTTCTTTCGTGCTATTTGAAACAAATGTACAAGTTGTCTATTAGGCTTATTGGTCTGATCGGAAACAAAAAAAAACGTAATTTTTTCGTTTTCAAATTTCCTATAAAACCGCGCTGGATTCAGACGTGTATCTAATACATAATGTACAGAATAACAAAAACATCAAGACAAGGAATTTCTTAATTTTCTTCATAAGTTTACTTCTGTTCAGTCCATTTTGATAAAAATTTGTAGAAAAATACTTATCGTGGTCATCAATAAAAATACCAAATTTGAAGTCTTAGAACCGGTTGCACAAAACTTAATTGCTGTTTAGCATATTTAACCGAGTTTTCGGATTTGACAAGCTGCCTATAGAAATCTAGGAATTCGCTGTCAAATTTGACATTCCGATAAAAATTCTAACCTTTACTAGAGCTTTCTGCAACCGACCGCTAAGAGAACAGCTTCAAACTACAATTCAATTTGAAAATTGAAACATCTGTAGTTTATCTGCAAACCGGTCAAATTTGTGTTTGTTTTTTTTTTTATTTTCTTCATGGCAATTAACATTATTTATTAAATAAAAAATTCTGTTTAATTTCTTAAATAAATAAAAAATTTCTTGTTTGTTTTGTTTAAAAATATTTACTTTTATAATTAAAGATGGAGAAAAAAGCGATTATACTCAAAACAAACACCAAATAATTACAAAAGCTTTAATGAAAAAAATAATTTAAATAATTATTATACAGACAATTCAATTTTAAATTGAATTGCAGTTTTTAGTCGTTTTATTACGCACAAACACTTAAAATTGCTTATTAGTGACAACTAGAAGTTTGTATTAACATTAATTAAACACAGGAATAATTATGAAGAAATTTCGTAATTTGTCATGCGGTTTTTATTGTTTTGTAGGTTATGTATTCGACATATACGTCTGAAGCCAATATAAGATCTACTGAAAATTTAAAAACGAAGAATTATTTTCTTTCGATTCCGAAAGGACCAAAAGAAAACGATATGTAGTATAATAGGCTTCTGGTAAGAAACAAATTTTCAAAAATGACAACGGTCATAAAAATATATGGTTTAGTCGTTGTGCGATGCAAAGCTCAGGATTTCCTTCATCTATGACGCTACGAACATAAAAAAAATGTTGATAACCTCACAGATACGTGATACAGTGGCGTATTTAGGATATAGTTACAGGAGGGTCCGAGCTCATAATTTTTGTTGATGACTAAAAAAAGGCTTTCACTTTCATATTGTTACGGAGGGATCCGAGCTCACAGTTTGTTGTTGTCGACTAAAAAAACACAGGTCTTCACTTTCATGTCCGTAATATAATGCCTTTCCTTAAAATACGGGGGGTGGGCGGTTCAGCCCCCGGAATAATGAAAAAAGTAAAAGAACATCATCATATGTCCCTAATTTCATGCGTATTTTATAGGAAAGCCGATACTGATAGAAGTGGTGAATGTGGGAAAGGGATTTGGAGTAAAATTTACGTCAAATTGTTTTGCGGGCAGCTCAGCATTTGCTGGATGTGGAAATTATTTATGACATAAAAAAATTTAAAAAAATAAATATTTTAATGTTTTATAATAATAAAAATTAAAAAGGAATATATTTTAGATATTTTAATTAACTCTATAGTCACTTTTTTACACAAATTTTACAGCCATGTCAAAGTTAAAACATTTACATTATGATTGAAAAACGTATTTTTAAAATTACCAATGTACGCCAATGCCAGTAAAAATCTCGTAATAGCAATAATTAAATTCAGCCACTCAATTTTAAAGTGATCAACTACCTTGCTGCTTCATATTTTTGTAAATATTACAATGTTTTGTATCTTATTAACTGAAATCTTAATAACAATGTAGATACAGATATATACAAAATTCCCGTTTTGAATTACTTTTAAATCAGAAATTTGTTGATAAATTGAAAACTTTAGATAAAAAAATATAAAGCGCCCCAAAAAATATTCCCCTTTTTTAATTCACGCTATTCATAAAATTATTCTTAAAACATTACCAATATGTAGTTGCTAATACATTAAGAGATATAACAATACTTACAAGTTTTGTAAATACCATCATTGGAGCATTATTGGGTAACATTAATAACGAATTATATAAATCTTATTTTGTAAAAAGAATCTAATTAAATTTAAAGTTAACTAGGCGGCTGACACTTCCTGTATCCAATCCAAAAAAGGATGTCAATAGTTAATTCTAATTATGCCTCGGAACATTATTACCTAATACCAAGCCAACTTTCTTTTACACAAATGGTATCAAAATAGATGCAATGTGGAATGAAGAGACTTCTTATTGAAAATTGTTACAGAATTTTTTAGTTCTAAATATAGAACAAATTACGAAATATTGAATATAGCGACAAGACCGTATTAAAAAATATGTCAATGATATATATATATATATATATATATATATATATATATATATATATATATATATATATATATATATATAGAGGGTAACTCACGGTCGATGGTATCTTAAACTTTTACGGAAAACGGGACATAAGATCGTTTTGAAAGTTTGGTTACTTAAGTAATTCACCCTGATATGTCGACGTAAAATCTTTTTAGCGATGCAGCGTTGTCGTTTATACCAAAAAAAAGCAACATCCTCGATATTTCATTGGTTTTCGGGTTATTAATTATTTTCCATATTTTTTGTTCATAACATAGCTCTAATTATATGTTTAACACTGCGATATCTGGATTCGTAGAAAGGTAAAATTTTGAGCATCGCTAACAAGGACCTGTGTGTTCGTTTTATATAGAAACATTTGTTCTGCGTTATACAGGGTCGCTTGAAATTCGTGATTTTAATGCTAGATACAAAAACGGTAAGAACTCTTTTAAAAGGAACACTCTGTAGATTATTAATTAACCTGAAAGAAAAACAAAATCCGTTTCAATATCATATTCATATACCTAAATAGTACGGTTTCGGAAATGACAGTTTCTGTAAAAATCGGATTATCTTGGCATTCTTTCTTCGAAATGTCATGATAAAACATGTCATTAGGAAAATATGATAATTATTAGTACATTAATAATAATACGTCTGCGCACTTTTAAACATCAGTTTTGTGAAGAAATTTAATTGAAGCGCGACCAAATTACTTTTATCGGAAATATTTTAGTCATAAAGTAACTTATTTCTGAAAGGCACAAACAACTGTCGTTACCGAAGTAATGAAACTCACTTATTTGAAGAGGCTCATACACAACATCCTCAGAAAACTATGGATTGGAATTATGTCAAATAAGGGAAATGATTCATTTTTTAATAATGAAACTGTTATATATATTGAAATTGTAGCAACAATTGAAGACGACGATCCAGCTTTTCAGCAGGCTATAGCGCCCTGCACTTTTATTTACATGTCATAGAGTATTAAAAGAGCGAGTGTTTCTTACAAAACCCAATAATTTACAATAACTATAATAAAAATTACTGATGTTTCTTTTAGTTAACGACTGAATTGTTCCAAAACGTTATGAGGGAATTTGAAACTAGACTTATTACCAAGAAGTTAACGGTGGTCATTTTCAATACCTTATAAATTAAAAATAAAATAACAGTTTTAAATCTACGACTGGACTTTTTATTTCAATACTATACCATTTGAAAACAGGTCGAGATAGAGACCTCTGGTTTGCGCAGAAGATTTGGTCCTTTCGAGGTCGCCAAAATAAGGTAAAAAAATAGGGTTGCATTTAAAATTAAAATTAAACCCCCTTGCGTTACCCCCAGAAGTGGTGAAAAAAATTAAACAGCAAAAAACCTGATTTGGTGGTATACATGCAACTTGCAAATTTTAATCTTTACTTAGTCTTTACTTACTTTTAGTTTTGTATACCATTATGATTATTATTATTACGTCAAAACTGAACTTTTTCTTCTTGTGTTTGATCTCGGTTTAGGTTTTAGCAATCGAATGGTTTAAAAATTGGTTTGTGTTTGTAATATTGTGATTAATAATTTTAGGTGGTATATTTATCTGCTAATTATAAGAACAATATAAAAAAAATTTACTTGGAACTTCCCTCGTTGTGAATCTTTCCTTTTTTTTAAAATAGTAAAGTGTGACTCAATTTAGTTCCCCATGTAGTCATTTAATAACACATATACATATATGTGTATTTTCAAACATTTTTATTGGGCGCCATTTTGTTCGACCAATATTTGGCCAGTTTCTACCTATGCCGCAATTGATTTTTGGGTATGATTTAATTAAAATTGGATAAGCAATCTTTACGCTGTTATTATTCCTATATAAAATTTAATTTTTGTGCAAGTCAATTGAATAAGAAACTTTTTTTAAGTTGATTTTTTAAAACATGTTATTTGGCCTCCATCTTATTCCGCCATTTTGAAGGCGTACCACAGTTTTACTAGTTTTTCTCTATACAAAACTTAATGTTCGCACAAAATTTAAAATTAATTTAATAAGTAGTTTTTTCATGCCGATTTTCAAAATATTTTATTAGACCGCCATCTTGGATTCGTACAAGAATGTTAACAGTTAAGTTTTGTATATCACTGGATTTTTGAGCGAAATTTTAGGTAAATTGGATAATTAGTTTTTTAATAAGGCCGCCATTTTATTCCCTATATTGGATATAGCCCATAATTTTTGATCAAAATTTGAAGCCAATCGGGTATGTAATTTTATAGCTATTCCGCGAACTGACTGACCGACGGAATTGGGAAAACCTACTTTTCGACATCTAAAAACGCTAAAACGTGAAGATATGCACAACCTTCGAAATACAAACATTTTATTTGGCCGCCATGCAAATGGGTTCTGATACACCCTGTATACAAAACACAGCCATTTATAAAATATTGTAGCTTTGAATAAAATATTCATTCTAAAATACAGAAGTTATAAAAATATTAGATTTTTTTAACTGGACCATAACTTCCAAAGGGTATTTTTAAAATCGGCTAAGTAAGATTTAGCCAAAGATGGAGAAAAATAGGAAGTCCCATTAAAAAAAAGACCAAAAGTCTTTTTTGGTACACCCTGTATAAGCAAAAATATTTTTTAAGTAACGTTTTGTACTTAGTTTAGATTTCGTTTAAAAAATCTTTAAAAACGATAATATACGAATTATAAATAAATTCAGGACCTTTATAAATATATAACGGCATAATTGACTCTAAAAGCAAGACTTGCATTTTAAGTAATAAAAAAGTTATAAAACAAATAACCGTCTTGGGGTAAATGTTTAGTGTTCCTTAAAACTGAAATCGAAACTTTTTATTTTAATTTGGCTTCTATGCTACACAATGTTGAAATATACCTAAATTATCTTTAGAATCCCTATGTTTTTAATTAATCATAAAAGTATTTTTGCACACCCTATACATCAACTAGTTACTACACAACCTACAGATGATAAAAGAATTAAGACTAGCTTGTTTGTAAGAAAACTAGGCTGTCTAGTAAGAAAACTTTACGTCAGAGAGTTAATAAAATATTACAGCTTAATACGTAAGAAAAAATCTAATTTTTTCAAAAGAAAATTCTTGACAAATATTAAAAATTTTAGAAAACCTTTCAAATTGTTTTTTACAATTTCACCAAGGATTAAGCTGATCTAGTAATTAGAAATTAAAAATCGGTTTTGTAAATTTTTAGAACATATAAACTATTGCCTTTAAGTTTTAGGCATATAACATCGTTAATATGCCATAAAATGCTAGAGATTGTTGACAAAAGATTGTTTTAAAAATATTCGATTTTAAATTTTTGCTAAAAATTCGCTTGTTCCGTTTGCTCCATCCAGCAGTTTAGTTGCTTTTATTTTTATTTATCTCGTAAAAGGGAAGTATTGTAATTTAGAAAAAATCACCCTCCGAGATTTTTGCAGATTTTTACGTTTTAGACTCCCTGGATCCCGAAAATCATGTTCTCCCATTTCCGTTAATCTGTCGGTTTGTCTGTCTATCGTTCTGTCTCTACGCGGCAAAGCTCAAATACTATATATCCCATTGACTTCAAATTTTGATCAGAAATCTTAAATTTTTGTAAACATCAAAACAAAATGGAGGCCTAATTAAATATTTAAAAATTTAGTATCAAAAAACTACTTATCGAATTGACTTGAAATTTTGCATAAAAACCAAGTGTGGAACAGAGATAGATTGGCAAAATTTTAGTGCAAATCCTATATGGCAAAACAAAATAACGGCCTAATAACATGTTTAAATATTCGGTAAAATTACATTTTTTCGGATAAAACATTAGACTATATAAATAAAGTTGTGAAAAATAAATAATAATAATTATAATAACAATAATAAATAAATTAAAAACTAAAAAACGTTAAAATAATTACAGTTTATAAGAATTGTATAAAGTTATTATTAAATAATTATATGCATATATAGAGTATATCAACTATTTAGTCCACCATTGTCCAAAATAAGGCGGCAAGGCAAAATTCTTTTTTAATGGAAATTAATTGTCATTTAAAAAGCTTTTTTTATATTATTTTATGTAAAAACGGTTCTTAAAATTGTTTCCATGAAGCCTAACGACAACAATAAAGAAGGTTTAATTATATAGACCAATAACTAGTCAAACTAACTACTAATAGTAAATAAAAAACAAATTAGGAAATTTCTAAAAAGTATTCTTGCATGATGCTGAATTCAAAATTTTTTGCCTATTGTGTACATCAAATATACATTAAATAAACACTTTCGCAAATTGCAATTAAATGGGAAATTCTGACATCACTTTATGACAAATTTATTATAACAATAAATTTTATATCGTAAAATGCTTTACTTTCTCTATCAAGAGAATAATTCAATGTAATATGGCAACATATACAGGTAATAGATAAATGAGTGGTTTCCGTAACATTATACCAAAGAAGATTCGCACCGTGATTTCATGAGGTGTTGGGTAGTTCCTACCGGTTGTTCTAAGATTGTAACAAAGGAATAATATTAAATTCATTGCAAGCTAAAGTAGTCAGATAAGATATTTTAAAAGTGACAAAACTTCAAAGGAAGTGCAAAAAAAATAGGATTTCCCAGAATGTAAGTAAAATATAGTTTACCTTTGACATTTAAAATATCATAAGTACAATATTATATCAGTAATAATTTTATAAGGCAAGGTTTTACGGCACTAGCCCTATGTTTTAAAAAGACCACCTAGGCGAGATTTTTAAAGTACGAGTGAGATTAAATTTCTTATGAAACGAGTATTGTATTTTTACTTAACTAGTTTTTTCTTCTTGTGCATGCATCATATTTTTAAAAGCATTATCTTTTAAAAAATATTTACTGTTGAACATTTTCGAATTGGTAGCAATACATCCCAAAGGTGACAATTGCATGCGCGCCATTTTTGTTCTTAAATTTTGAGACGTGACCGGGTATCAAATTCGAGGTGGCGATGACAATAGCATTAACAACTTTGTTGAGAAAAAAATACTAGTGTCGAAAAGACTACCATTACGATATTACTTTGCGTATCAAAAAGGGGTCTTGTATAAAACTTGACATGCATTTTGTCAGTATCGCTTTTTTTTTTCATAAAACCTACTCTACTAACAAAAATAATAGATATTTACCACGCGCAGTTGATAGGCCAGTAGTAAAAGAAAAGACAATTTTTGCACCTGTACAGGGTGTCCTATTTAAGCGGGCCCCTCGATTTTACACCGCTATGGTCTAGCTAGAATTAAAATTCAGAAATCAAACGTATGTAGTTTTTTCCGGGCCATCGGATTATGACAAAAAAAATCAGTCAAATATAAAAATATGACGGACGCAAAAAATTTTTTTGAAAAAAAATTCGCCCTGTATATTATGTAGTAAATTGACAGATAATGTTATATGAAGTATTTTTACGTATTTGGATTTTAAATTTCATTTTCGGTTTAACCGGAAACAACATCGGAAGTAAAATTTTCGCGAAAAATCTTATGAAATTTTCGAACAGTTCGAGAGCTCTTACTCCTGATTTCAAAAATCTATAATATTATTTTTTACAATTTTCGGGGTATTCGCTTTTGAATATTAGCATATAATCTACTAGTCAAATAGTAGGCTGTGGAAATATTCAAATGCGGATATCTCGGAAATTTTAAAAGATAAACCGAATATATAAAAATATCTCATATAACCGCAACTATCAATTCTACTACATTTAGGTTTTTGAATTTAAATTTTAGCCAAACCAAAGCGGGGTAAAATCGAGTAGACCGCTTAGGTGAGCCACCCTGTAAAACATTATTCCTACGAGCGTAAGAAAATATTGCAAGTAAAAAAACAGTAAATCTAATTTTCATATTATTTAAATTTGAAAAAACGCAGGTAACATATTCTTAATGAGAAACAATAGGAAGGACAATTTGCAGCATTACGAAATGTAGCGTAATTAAAAACGATTTTTTTTTAAAAGCATTACGCAGTTAAAATAAGCAATATTCTACTTTACAAAGATGTTAATTTACTATTAATAAAGTATTATTGCGAAAAACACTCTTACCGTAATTACAAGTCTGTGCGAAAAATAAGCATTTTCGGAATACTCTTGAGAAAAATATATTTATTTATTATTTGCCATTGGTAAATATAAATATTACATTTTAAATTTATCTTATAATTATTTGTCATCTTATGACTTTATATTTATGTATCATTCTATGTGATGATACCAACTAAATTATACGAGTTTCTACCTAACTCACTTACTAACTTCTACCGGAATTTTTTTTTGTAAAAAAGGAACTCTCCTTACCCTCGGTTTTTTGTATAAATATTTTGTGGCATCAGAGATCATAGATGAAGAGAACCCTATGACCGAAAGCCATTGTTTTAAACGTTTGTGAAAGAATGGGATAAAAAAGCCATTTTTGGTTTTCAAATTTCCGATAAAATTGCATTCGTTTTAAACCTACATGTTACACCAAACCACAAAGAAAACGCAACACAAGGAAAGTTATCGAATTTTCTTCAATATATTAATTGCGATTAATGAATCTTGATAAAAATTTCGAATAGATATATCTGCTGATCACTAATAAAGCATACTACATTTTTTGTATCTAATAGAACTGCAATTTAATTTGAAACTTAAATCATCTCTAGTTTGTGTGCAGACCGACCCAAGTTATTGTTATTAAAATTGTATCTATTTTACTAAAATGTTGACAAAACATGTTTTTTTTTCTGTTTTAATCATATATTTTTTAATTAAATTTAGAGAAAGAAGCGACTATACTACTACAAAATAAAATTATGACAAAACTTGGATTTGAGCGCGTCAAAATAGAATCCCTTAAATTTAAAAACTTAGAAGTCTTGTTTGTATTTACAATTATACACGTTTAAATTTGTTGAGAAATGTTTTCGGTTGATTTCTGTATCTTAACTTTATACATTTATATATTTATACTTTTTGTTCGATATCTAATCGCAGGATTTAATCGCAATAATAATAATTAATTATGCAAAATCCAGGATTAGGGTAACCCTTAGGGACTGGCGCCCCTAAGTGCAATATTCACCACTCGTGACTGTAATAATGTATATACCTCACAGCAAATAATGCCATTATTTGCCAAATTTATCAGGCCGATTAAATAATAAAATACAACTACAGTAACTACTTTACTTTCTCCAGCAAAGGATTAGTTCTTAGTAAGGCAGAAATAGGTAATAGATATATATGAGGTATTTCCTTAACATTATTTCTCAGTTTGTGTGTTAAAGTTGGTTGTTGATGTAAGTTTAACCTAGATGTGATTATTTTTTGTAGATACGGGATGTTCAAGTTGTGAGTTAAAGTCTATGTAGTGTGAGTGTGGGATTAATTAGATGTTGACATACCGAGTAATATATTAAAATGACAGTTATCCAGTATCATTTGCTAAAAGTATTAGTTTCCGAAAATATCCAGTTATTCTGAATTTTAAAAGAAGTTCTAATTGCTATTATTGCTTAATTTAATTTTACAAGAATATTCCTTTTTTGTAAAATCCTTTAGTTTTTTTAGTATTTGCACAAAGGCTCTGCGCCCTCCTCTAACGTCTTGCAAGCTCTTAAAAAATAGACTCAGTTTTTATTTTTTCTTTTCCATTCTCTTGATATTAAAATAATGCAACTAATTATTAAGTTCTTTTAAATAAACATTGCACCAGGAACGTTTTACACATGTTTTTATCTAGGCATCTGAATAAAACACTATACAATGCAAATTCGATGTGTTAGCATTAGCATTTCAAAAACCGTAAGATACGAGTTTGGTTAAATTAACGCAAAGTTGCGCAATTTAATGTCGAATAATGTCGTTGATAAAGTTGATTTTTTTTAAAAATCGCATTTAAAGACATATTTCAACATACATTTTACATCTTTATAATCAGACGTTTCGTCTTCAAAGTCTCAACATCAACTTTTTTAAATACGGACCTGGAATTTTTATTTCATTTTTAACAAACCTTTGACCTCTCAAAACCAATGATGCAATGCACTGATACATTTAGAGTATTTAAAATTCTCCTTTACGAATTTGGCAAGATTCTGATTTTCCATCTCTCTCTAACTCATTGTTTCTTAAATGTCTACATTTTGTTCAAACATTAAGTATGATACGTCATTAGTTTTGGGATGTCGAACTCTTGTTAAAAATTAAATAAAAAATCCAGGTTCATATTTAAATAAATTAAGTTGATGATGGGATCTCGAAGACGAACGGTCTGATTTTAGATATTTTTTTACGGATATCTTCCGAAGTAGTCGGAATTTTTTAATTTTGTCAAAGGCGTATTATTCAAAATTATATTGCGCAACTTTGCCTTAATTTAATCAGGTCCGTATCTCTTACGGGTTTTGAGATATACCTATCGAATGAGTAACATCCTGTATAATTCAAAGCCCCAAGAAAAACAAAAGTGTGTCACGCCATTGCTGAAAATGACGGCACGGATACAGTATTGGGTTGTCTTTTTATAGAGTGGCCTGTATAAAAAATCATTTTTTGCGTGTAAATTGTAGTAACTTGCCTCCTCTCTTAGAGCAATTACTAATTCATAGATATCAGGGTAGCTTTTTCCAAATTTTTTAGTTAATCTGTTGTGCCACTCTTTTATATATATATATATATATATATATATATATATATATATATATATATATATAATTTTTTTAAACCATGTCCAATTTTAGTTTTTTTGTCAAAAATTCTTGGGTACTGGTTCATTTTCTTAAAAGACTTATTTATTTTCTTAACGTTTTCCGCTTCATATAGAGAGCTTTTTCAAAAGGATATTATTTGGCCTACAATAAATACAAAATTATAAAACATCGATTGACATACTAAAAACTACAACAATAAAATGTTAAAGCATGACGTTACACATTTTAAAACTCCAGTTTACAATTAATGTTAAAATCATGTTAAAATACATTGGTATACGTACCTTGGAAATAAAACTACTACCCGCTGCGTTATAATAGCAATGCTGACCGCATCATATTGTTAACGTCTCCAAAATATCGCGAGGAAACATTAAAAAAGATAAGACACACACTTAATTAATCAACAGAATTATCAAACAAAGGACTATATTACAATAAATTAAACAAAGGGAACAATCCAACAGAAAATAAAAATGAAAACAAATCTTATATATCATTACCATATATAAATGAACTCTCTAAAAAAATTAAATACGCTCTAGCCAAATACAACACAATTGTTTGTCACAAATCCAATAGTCCTAACACCGTTGGTGTTGTTGTATTGTGGTTGGTGTAGTGTGGTTAGAACTCTTGTATTTTGACAAATCCAATAATTTATTAGGCTCCATATTTACACCTTTCAAAACTAACATACCAGTAAAAAAACAATCAAACTTAATATATGCGGTACAATGTATGAAATGTTCTATGAAATATACTGGCATGACCACAGAATACCTAGACAAGAGAATAAACAGCCACAAGTACACAAAAATGCGTCCAGTGCCCTTCATAAACATGAAAAATCAGAAAATCACGAGTTTAATTTTTCTGAGACACGAATTAGGCATGATAAACAAGATGTCAAGAATTTGAGTCAGATTTACCACGGTTTGATATTTTAATTTTTTTAATTTTGTATTTTACATATAATAAAATGCCTTTATACTCTATACTACACCATCATAAATATATTTTCTATAATTTCAACTTGATTTTACACAATTTCTCCAAGGTGCGTATACCAATGTATTTTAACATGATTTTAACATTTTAAACTGGAGTTTTAAAAATTGTAACGTCCTGCTTTAACATTTTATTGTGGTAGTTTTTAGTGTGTCAATCAATGTTTTATAAATTTTTATTTATTGTAGGTCAAATAACATCCTTTTGAAAAAGCTCTCTATGAAGCGCGAAACGTTAAGGAAATAAATAATTCTTAAATAAAGCCAAGAATTTTTAACAAAAAAAAGAAATATATATATATATATATATATATATGCATATATATATATATATATATATATATATATATATATATATATATATATATATATATATATATATATATATATATATATATATATATATATATATATATATATATATATATATATATATATATATATCGTCGGTCAAATACTTGGGAGTGCATATAGATGAAAGTCTAAAATATGGTGAGAAGGTAAAAATGGCAAGAGAAAACGCGGCTGGCTTGGCTCCAGCCTTGGGAAGGCTAATACCAAACATCCGAGTGCCTAAAGAAGAAAAAAAGAGGCTATTAAATAGCGTCGTCCATTCTAAGATTTTACATGGCGCCGAGATCTGGGGAACCGCCTTACAAGGGACGGAACAAAGTGAAAAATGATACTGAGAATAATATCCGCCTATATGACGGTAGGAGGAGGAGGAGATATACAGGGAGTACAAAGGAGTGATTTGGAAACAAAAATAGCTGCAAGGGAAAGACTCATGTCCAAATGGCAAGAAAAATGGAATACAGACTGTACCGAGAGATGGACGCATACACTGGTTCCCAATCTAAGGGAATGGTGTGGACGAAAACATGGCCAGGTAGACTTCCACATGACTTAAGCCTTAACAAAACACGGGGGTTCCAATGATTACCTAGCAAGGTTTGGAAACAGAGAAAGCACAGTATGTCTTCACTGTGAACAGGCCCCAGATAGTGCACAACACACCATCTTCCAGTTCACCGCCATTGAACAACAAAGTGCAGAACTCGAGAGAAGAATAGGGAGTCAATTAATTGAGCAACATTGTCCCATACATGATAGCACATTAATCGAATTGGCAGGCAGTGGCGAGATATATTACCTAGCTGTGAAAGACAAAGAGCGTTTAAGGAGGGAAGAGATAGTTCGAAAAGATATATCCCCTGAACCCCTAATCTAGGACGCTAGGAAGGGGGACGTAAGTAAGGCTAGGCAAGCGCACATCCTGGAGAAATGCGAAAGCAGTTCCAGGATGGATGCTTGAGGTTCAGAGGGGCCACACTACGGCCCACAAAAGAACATACATACATATGTACATAAGGACGTACGTACATACAAACATTCATTCGCTTACCTTTTTAATTAAAACCATGCTTCGATACTCCAGTAAACCATATTTTAAAATGTGTTTTTATTTTAGAATTTTTATTATTTTTTGTTTGTAAGTTTATTTACATAATTTTTTTAAAAAAATAATTATGACATGTACTATTTTAATTCATAAAAAATTTTATCGGCTTTTTAAATTTTTACCGGCTTTTTAAACATTTTCTTTCACCATAATAGCTCGTCGACAAAATTTACCAGTTTATCCTTTCGCTATACTTAATGTTTGTACAAAATTTGAAGTAAAAAACATTTAATTAAGTAGCCATTTTGTTTTGCTATATACGGTTGACAAAATTTTATTGGCTCATCCTATTTCAGTTATTCAAAATTTCAACTCAACTGGATAAATAGTTTTTTAATACTGATATTTTAAACATTCCATTAAGCCGCCATGACTCCTCACCAAAATGTTAGCAGTTTATATTTATATCACATTTCAATTTTTGTTTAAAATTTAAAATTAATCGAATAAGTAGCTTTTCAGACTAAACATTTAATTAGCCCGCCATGTTGTTACGCCATCTTGGATTCGTATCAAAACTTTTACCAGTTTATCCCTGTATAACTCTTGATTTTTGTGTAAAATCTGAAAACCATCGATAAAGTAGTTTTTTTAATATTTCATTAAGCCGACATTTTGTTCTACCACCTTGAGTTTAAACCAAAATATTACCAGTTCGTCCCCACGTCACAACTAATTTTTCTATAAAACTTTGGGTAAACTGGATAAGTAGTTTTTTAGTAATCATTTTTAACATTGTTGGGCCGTCATTTTGTCCGCCATACTGGATTTCTACCAAAACGTTACCATGTCATCCCCATTTAACTCCTTAATTTTTGTCCAAAACTTGAAGTCAATCGGAGTTTCTTCCATGCTACGAACAAATAGCCGGATAGATGGATACACAGAGAGACAGACAGACAGACATGCAGACGGACATCCAGACAGATAGCCCAACAAAATTGAGGAAATATGTTTTTCGACATTTACGGCTATACTTTCCGCTATGAGTAAAAGGAGGAAAGTAAAAAACGGCCATAAAGACAAAATCAGGTGATTTTAAGAAACTATAAAGCTTTTTCGTATACTCATTTAGAGCGCTATCTAAAAGCTCCGTTTACATCCGCAACTTATTCTAGGTTTATTGTCCTTGGCTTCCTCAGGTTTTTAACTTTTCTGTTGTTTATGTAACGTATCTCTTGTTGAGTTTAATAGTTTATAGTTATGAACAATCGATATCAATAATTTTGGTGTTCCGTTTCATACCCAAAAATGTGATTTTTTGTCAAGAATGAACAGTTTGAAGCATAGAAGAGTGCCCCGTAATCCCATGAGTCAAAAAATATGCATGAGCTTACAGAATATTGTTTCGATGCCTCTGTGTACGTTTTACAATAATAAAAAACTCTTAGTTTCGAATTCAATGCGGCGATGAATACGTTTATTGTACTATAAGCAATTTCTACATTCAAGTTAAGGTCTATCGGACATATGCCACAGTAAATTATATTAATGCTTTCATTTTATAACTGATAGATGCTTATCAATCATGCTTTTTTTTCTAGCGCTGTTTAACCAACGAAACCATAAAATCGATTTACGCATCTTTTTTCGACCGAACGACCTTCATACGTCATCGTTAGTGCGATGAATTTTATTTTTTACAGAGCTTTTCTTTCTCTCTTTCAAAGGCGCGGACTTGGCCATGCAGCGCACGGTTTTCACTTTCGCTTCGGACTGGGTTACCTAAGCGATTAGATGCGTTGCTTTTTAGCGCTTCGTGTTTTGTTTATCAAGTGTGGCAATAATTTTAAACAAACAACAATCAGATGCTGAATGTAGACAACATACTCTGAGGTACTTATATAATAATTTTAAAATTAACTAGCTTATTTACTCAAACCAAGCAAAGACAGTTATATCACCAATCCCATCCATCAACAAATAACTTGTTCTCAAGAATTTGTAGTGAAACAAGTTCAGGCGGAACTAATATTTTTTTTAACATATATTCTTAAATAGCAGAGGTGCGGTCCACGAAGGACAGAGGCAGTGGCGTAAGCAAGAGGGTTTGAGGAGGCTGAAGCTTTCTTCTCTAACCATGCTGTATACATTAATTGGTGAAAATTGATTCGAGAATTAGCAATATAATATAACGTAACTAAAATAATTAAAATGTAATGGGTAATAATTTTTTTTTAGTTGGGAGTACACAATACTGGTTGTTATTAAAACCACAAATCTAAGAACGATGTAAACTCTGACAATTATGTATCTTTCTAAGACAATCATCGATCATAGTACTAACACTGTTCGACGTTGCTTAACTTTGAAAATTGTACATGATTAGATGAAAACATGTTACAAACTTGCTCATCAAAAAAGTAAACCTGATTTTGAGGGTCACTCTACCACTAGGCTACATTCCAAGAGTTTGGAAGCTCACCAAGGTGGAATTTTTATCAAAAGATAGGCTAAAAGATAGATACTCGGTTACCAAGCCATGCAGGCCTATAAAGGTTTCTCCATCGACTAATTTAGTTCTTCAAGCAAGGTCGAGAAATTACCGAAAACCGAAGAAATTAGACTTTGACAGAGTTGTTCATGCCACTGTGATAAATGAAGTTTTGATCACACAGCTATAAGGGGTTTGTCCTCAAAAATGTGTAATATCGCATCGACTATGAAACTTTCTTATAAGCAGAAATGGACCTAAGAGGAATATTGGAGAATATTAGAATTTTGTTAGAGATATTTATTCATTGACATAAAAATAAATAACAATTTAAAAAATAATTTAATTTTATATAAAAAATTTATAAAAATAATCTTTCAAGAATATTAAAATTTTTTTACATTGGTCAAAACTTTCTTTAAATTCCAGTTTGGCCTACGCCGATATTATTTTTGACATGTCGATATAATCTTAATATATCTTCCCCCAATAAAGGGAAGTATTTTAGTCGTGAAAAAATCATCCTCCGAGAAATTTTCAGGGTCCCTAGAGATGCCGAAAAACATGTTTTCTCAATTTCGTCTGCCCGTCCTTGAGTCTCTCTGTTCGCGGCATAACTAAAAAACTGCTTACCTTACTGATTTGGAATTTTTGTCAAAAATTAAGGATTATATGGAGATAACCTGGTAATATTTTGGTAAAAATCCAATATGACAAAACAAAATGGCGTAAAAAATGTAAAAAAAAATATTATTAAAAAACTGCTTGTCCACTTTACCGGAAAGTTTGCATATAAATTAAGTATTAAATGGAAATCAAGTGGTAAAATTTTGGTACGAATTCAAGATGGCGAAACAAAATGAGCGCTTAATAAAAAATCTAAAAATTCAGCCTGAAAAAAAAACCTTAATGGATTGATTTCAAATTTTGAGCAATAATTAATTACGGTATAAAGATGAACGGGTAAAATGGTAGTACGAATTCGAGATAGCGGAACGAAATGCCGGCCAAATAAATTGTTGTAATCGTGAAAAAATCACCAGGTTTTTAAATATATTCATGTTTCAGCGTCTTTAGATGCCAAAAAATATGTTTTATCCGTCGGTCCGTCTATCTGACATTTTACGGCATAGAATAGATTAACCTTCTTACCCGATTTACTTTGAATTAAGGGTCATATCGGGATGCCCTGGCAATATTTTGGTAAGAATCTAGTATGGAAAAACAAGATGGCGGCCTAATGAAACGTTATCAAAATGTTACTAAGGATTAATAAAAAAGTACTTATCCAATTTACCCCAAATTTTGCACAAAAAACATGTGCTACATAAGAATGAACTGATACCATTTTGGCATGAATCTAAGACAGTAAATCAAAATGTGGATGTAATAAATTATTTAAAAAATAAAACTAAAAAACTATTTATTAGATTAATTCCAAATTAGGGAAAGGATTGTGTGCTATAGAGACAAGTTGGTAAAGTTATGGTACGAATTCAAGATGGCGAAACAAAATGCCGCCCAAAAAAATGTTGAAAAAATTAACATAAAAAAATCTTGTTATTCAAATTTGCAGAAAAATTAAATGTGATATAGGGTTAAACTGGTACAAATTTAACACGACGGAACAAAATGACGGTATGTGTCAATTTAAAAACTACTTATTCAATTATAAATTATGTCTAAAAATCAAGTGTGGCATAGGTAGAAACTGGTAAAATATTGGTAGGAATCTAATATGGTCGAACAAAAGGGTGCCCAATATAAATGTTTGAAAATACAGTGTATATGTGTTACTAAATTACTCTGTACTGAATTAGAATACGTCACACTTCACTATTTCTAATAAAAACGAAAACTCATAATTTTCATCCCATTTGGTATTGTAAAACATTTTTTAACAAATTTTACGAACTATTTATTAGAACGTAAAACTCGCATATCTGGAATATTAGAACAAATACCAAAAAATGTCACACTCGTTATTGTTATCTCGTGCAATCCGGAAACGTTTTCTTTTTTTCCAGATCTGAAAAAAAAAACCAAGCCTACCTGTATCGCAAAATCTAGTTTACTGAACGGGTACACTGATAAAACCGAACTTATAATTTCAAGAACAGTATAATAATGTTTTATAAGGTAAGAAAAACAGTTTAGTTAATGGTTGGAGATTTTCTACAACATGGTTTACATTATTCTGTAAAAATAGTATTAAAGTGTTCAGAACACAAATAAATATTTAAAAAAATATTCATTAAGAGTCAACAGAGCTGCATATTACATTACCAATAAGATGAGATCTTACTAAAATAATAAAATATTGGGGAAGCATCATCCCATCCCCCCTATATGCCCGTCCCTGGTTATAAGCTGGAGGCGTTTAGCTTGACTTTGGAATATGCAGAGAACCTAGTTATAATGATTCAAGACAAATTTAACACTACTGAATCGATGCAATACACCCTAACAGTAGTGGAAAATTGATTGATGATCTTTGTAATTCCGTTTACCAAAGGATAGAAAAGAACGACCGTCATAAGATGTGAACTATCTGGGGATAAGTAAATACAGTCTAGTCTGAAACAGAAATGTGGTAAATACTATACGGAAATTTGAAACAATTTTAGCGATGGTGGGACGATACACAGTAAAAAATGTACTGTACAAGAACATTTTGATGCCCTAAATGACGTATGTGTTTATGGTATGGTGGGCAAGGAGAATGCAGAAAACCACAATACTAAAACAGAGTTCCTAGGTCGGCTTGCACAAACATAACAGAGGCAATGTACCACCTCATTTGAAGGTATAATGGGAAATACTTATAGGTACCTAAACTAAAGGAACAGCTGGTTCAACAAAGTAATAGTAGTTAAGAACATTTGCAGGCGTTCCTATGGGAATATGGCTGTAAAGCTAGGTACACACCACACTATCTGCTGCCTTTTAATGTCACAATATTATTTGTCATTTTTAAGGAGATAGTCAGATTAAAGGAGATAACAAACTTTTAGAAGATATTTTAATTAATATGTTAATGACGTTCAAAGAAACTCATTAGGAAGAGGTGGTATTAAATATAACTAGAAGGAAAACCAGTTTTGTAATTCCACCTATTAAGCAATATTACAAACCCAGTATACCTAGACGATTTTGAAGATATATGAATCAAAATCCAATAATGAGACAAGCAGGGATTTCTGGTGCTTCCTACAATAGAAAACGAGCATTATAATTAATTTTTTCGGATATGTCAATAATATTAACGAGTTATTTGCGCGATTTTTGTTACTCCCGCATAAAGGTACGAGCGTATCAACAGTCCACTTCCTCTTCTTCGCCGTGAACTGAAGCACGTTCGATTGTCAAGACCCGAAGACATAACGAGTAAAATTTCACCGGTGAAAGAAACGCAAAGTACGTTTCTTTGCCTTTCTTCTTGACGTAGAATTACGAGTTGGCCGACTGTACATCTGATCTTGGAATTGCGGGAAGTGAATTTATAGTTTCCGGGTATTATTTTGAGGTTCTTCGTATTTTGTGAACATTTCAAAATGGACGGGAACATTTATCAAAATGGATTTAGAAACGGATATGGTCGCATGCAAACAGGTAACACAACACTATGCTTTTAGATAGTTACATTTTATTTACGGTTTGATTTGATATATAAATATAAATATTAAGCATTTAAAATAAAACGAAAAGTTATTCAGTAAAACCCTTATTCAAAAAAAATCTCAAAATTTTTAGGTAATAAAAGTAAAATATTTCTTATTGTTTTCAATTTTTGCTAATAATATATTAAACAGGGGTTCCTAAAAGTTAATATCGGTTAAAAATAAATTATTTTAGGTGTTTTTATAGGCAATATTATTAAACTTTAACTATTTGATAGATATTTTATTTTAGGATCTACGAAAAGCTATTCCTAATTAGGGCCTTTTGAGTAATTATACAAATTGATTCACAAATGCACAAATATAGTTCTAATTTTTATTTATGTATAGATGATTTGTTACAACAAAAACTGTGTTTTCTGGGTTTAACAAAATATATTTTTTATTGAAAACATTTTTTTGATAATAATCATAACTATGAAAATATCTAATAGTTTTAGATAGCTTAAGTATAATATATGTAACAAGAAAGTGAGTTTGTACAGAATACCTATTAAGAAAAAATCCGCTTTATGCAAGATATATTTGCTAAGTTACTAAAAAATAATCAAAATAATTCTCAGTGTTTATTGCTACGTAACGTAAACACTGACAGTGATAGATATTCATTATTATTTTCGAACAAGATTTCTCTAACTACGTTGATTATTGCAGGAAGTTGTATCAATTTAGTTCACTGCTTATATCCTCAAGTACTCATCGTACATATTATGTACATATAGTTGGCTGATAGGGGCTCTTAAATGCCTTAAAATGGCGAAAAGTTATACACATTTAGTAGAGGTAAAACACAAAAAATTATGTAAACCATTGCTTTTTCAAAGTAAAAATAATTAAGACTATTTAAATAAAAAGATTAGGCAACTACAAATAGCTTCCCAGTTTAATTTAATTATGTGTTGCCAAAGATAAGCAAACCACTGGCCTTCAAACATAATAATTATTGCAAATACCGAAATAACACAGGTACTCATTTTGTTTTGAATAATAACCACACTTTTCACGTTTCTAAAGGTTTGTTTATTGTCTGTAGTCAATTAAATTTTAAAAGTTCCTCATAAAAATTTGATCAATTTTAAAATTAGAGTCAATGCCTGTATTTTATTATTTGTACAAACATAAATATTTTACCTGATATAGGAAAACGTTTTTTCTGGTTCCATATAACTTTAAAAACCGAAGTTTTTTCTGCGGTTTTAATTCTAAACTGCAGTAGAAGTGTTTAGTGAATCTGTTTGAACATGAACTTCTGTTATCTAGGGATTTGGACTTAATTTTACGCATAAAAATAAGAAGCGAAAACTCGAAATAGAAAAAATATATCTATACATCATCCATTTCAGCTTGTAATTTAAATATATTATGTTGGACCCAAAGAAGAATTTAAAGACAAGGACTACTCCCCTAAATTCTAAAAGCCTACTATACAATGAATACTAATTTAAAATTTTGGACATTCATCTTTTAGGTATATTCCAATTTGAGTTTAATTTATGAACTGTAAGTAAAGTCGAAATAACTTTGTTATTTAGGATTTTGTAATATACTTTTTTGAAAATACCTTTTAATATTATTTATTTTGTACATATATAATTATCGAGTACTCAGTGGTACGAAGTAAATTTTGTATGCCTGCGGGCGCAGATTCAAAGCTTCTGGTAGTATATTTTTACAGATGCTCCGCTTTTCGGTCATAACTGTTCTTTTCCCCACTCATAATTTAATTGCTTACAATTATCGTCTTCTACAGTTCTCTCAACTGTCATAGCAGCCCCTTCGATTTTTTTTAATTGAAATCAGCCAAAATTTATTATTTTCATTAGATAAAAATTGTTCTTGAGAAACCTGAATAGACATGGTTTCTTCAAAGAAAATATCTGCAGGCATGTGCTTTTTCGGGCGACAAAATTTTTGTGCGGTCTGTTTTTTTCACCATCAAATGAATATCTATTGAAAAGAACAACTACATGTGAACCATAGTGATGTTGATATAAGATATCCTCTATCAACAAAATTTACTTTATTATGCAATGTTTAATTCATATTATGATAAATATTTATCCAATTCACTTCACTGATTTATAAGAACATTTTGTTAGCTTTGGTTTATATTATCATTTTTTGAGTTAGATTCGCCTAGTTTTCGACATTTTTATTTATTTTTTCAGATAATTTCATATCAATATTTTTCCGCCAGATTGTCGCCGTCAAATTGTCCCGTTGTTGCTTGTCATATGAAAAAGCCTTTTTAAAACTTTGACTTTGTTGTCATCGCGATATGTTTGGATCAGGAAGAGCCTCGAAACACCAATCACTGGAAAATATGTTTGCACAGTAAATTTAAAAAAAAAGAAAATTCGAAGGATAATTTTCGATGATGAACTCAAAGTTTTTCTAGTATTTTTGAATGCCGAAATATCAATTTTATTACATTTATATAACACTAATATACACTGATTCGAAGATAGTATTCTTTCGTGAGCGAAGCGCTAAGTGTGTATGAACTACCCAATTTAAAATGCGTGTACGAATACGACCTAACTTTTGTGTGAGCAAATTGTGACCTGAGGTAAAATGTGAATCAGCCTTTACGAATCCAAATGGTTGGTCAGTCTAAATATTTTTGAACCTAGCCTCCAATAACCTATTATCTACAGTTTAAGTTACTGTACAAATTGCTAAATAAAACACACAAAATAAACTTTTTTTACGGCCTTAGGCATAGCCCATTTGGCCACGAATAGAACATCTATATTTATCTCAAAATTCGTTATTTAATTACGTGCGCGGTCAGAACATATTAACTGCAATCCCTCCCTATTCCGGACTCAGCAAAGGAGCAAGACAAGGTCACACTCTTCTCGCCCTCGAACCAATTCAAGACTCTTATTGTACAATTACGCAGTACATAGGAGGAAAATAAACTTAAAAAGTTGTAGGACGAACTATAAGATACCTCAGATCCCAGGAAATTAATATTTCACAATACAAGACAAAATACCAGGTTCTATTCTTCTTCATCAAATAATTGAAAAGGAAAATCCATTATTACGATTTACCTAGACCCCAAGAGAAAATATAATTACTGCCAATTGCAGTAGGCTTTTCTAAAAATGGCTATTATTCGACATTTAAATAGGAAAGCACATATGGTGTAAAATTAAATAATAAGTATAATGGTTGAAAACTATTTATTCAGTATAGGAGTTGTGAATAATTAATTGAAATGAATATTACCTTTTCTGTTACAGTCTATTTTTTAAATTTATAACATGACTTTAATTTTAATGTTCTGAAGTCACTGCTGGACAATAGGTTTGTCCAATGCAATTGCGTTAGACAATTTAAGGCTTAAACTCACAAAACGAATAAAGATATCGAGATGGAATTTTCAACATGTTTTAAGGAATTAAGAAATTCTGATTCTTGGGTTTAGAATGAAATGGAAAAAATTTAGCACTTTCCGACGTTTCGCCTTCGACTGCACGAGACATCTTCAGTGACCTTTACTTCACGGGATCGGAACACCTTTTTTGTTAATATTTTATCTTTACCATTTTCTAAAACCGGTAAATTGGCGATAAAAAAGAACGCTGGATGAGTGTTTTTGTAATGGACGTTAAGCGCAAAAAACATCCAAATTTGATCAAACTGCAAATATGCCTATGACGAAACAAAAATTCTTAGAAACGTGGATGCAAGGTATACTCCAATAAGGTAAAAATGGCTCAGCAAGAAGAGACCCATTAAATAAAACAGTATTTTACAAAAGGCGTTATTTTTTACATCCAAATTATGTTTTTGTATTTAACCAATTTTGTATCTTTTAAAATAAGACTTGTAGACCTCGTTCAAATTATAAACAGAAACTCTATACAAATTTTTTAAATAAAAATTCATACTTTTTTAAGTGTTTTAATTTCTCCTTAGTCTTACAGAGACATCTCCATAAAATGATGCGTACCAGATGTTGCACATTGTTTAATATAATTTAGTCTTAACGCCCAATCTACAAAATAGCTCAAGCGTGCAAATTCGATAAATAAGGATTTTTGAACCTTTCTAATATTTATTGAAATACACATGACATCAAGTTTTGAAATCCTTCATAAGATGCAATTCAAATATAGTCTGCTTCAAGACAGCATATCTTCAGTAATAATTAATCCAGGAAAAGGATTAAAAGACATAATATCAACAAAAAACAACACTGCTTTATAATTCAATTATGATCAGAATGATGTTTTTCGTTGACGTATTTTTTTATCACTTCGATGGATCGGTTATTACTGAAAATATATGTTTCTCAAGCAGAATATCCTTGCATTGCGTCTTATGAAGAGGTCCAAGAGTTTTGATGTTATGATCCTCATATAATAAATAATAATCAATAAATTAATACAGTAAACAGAAAAATTGTCTGTGGGGAAGGGGACACAGGTCTAAAATTTAGTACATAAATTCAGGGGTTTTTTGACATCTTTACCATTATTTTCTTTAAGTTTCCGTCGAATATTCTGCTACATTACATAATTATATACAATATATTAAAAACATAAATTGGAAATCCGTCTGGAGGGGGCAGCTAGCCCATTATCCCCTCTGGCTACGCAACTGAATTAATATAGCTTTTTAAATTCAGTTTTCAAATACCTACGAGCTACTAGAAACGCCCACGAGGGTTCTCAGGGGCTTGCGTTCGACGGATTGTTTGAAAGTTACAACAGCAAACTAAAAGTTAAACCTGTTTCCAGTACTGCATTATGAAATTGCAAAATAAGAAACCCAGGCCGAAAAATGACAGCAGAGTTCTTTTAAAGTGATTACGAAAAAACCAAACAACATATACAAAGAGACTGAAAAGGGGAGGCGATTAGAAAAACAAAATTATGCAAAATATGATCATGAAATAAGCTAAATTAGAAATCACAATATTACTACACCTTGTATATGTTTAAATAAAAATTAAGATTTCGTAAACTCTCATTTTATACTACCCATCATTTAGAAGAAGTAATTAATGTATTTCGGTGTTGTTCGATGGATAATTCATGTAGTAGGTAAGTTAAAACATCAAAGTAAACAAGTATCGAACAGTACTTCCTTGTATACGCACGTCTCATCGATGATACATTATTTGATTGTTTAATATAAGATATTCTTTAGGCGATAGATTTCTCTCTGGTGTTTTATTATTGTGTGCGAACAACTGAAGTTAAAGAGTGAATACATTTTCACAAGTACGTAAGTTTTTAATAATAATTATTTAAATTTATGTTACATCAAAATTCCGGTGCAGACCAGTAGTTTTGATTAAATAAAATAAATTATTGTGTAACACTTAGAGCGTTTAATTAACATACGTTTGTTGCAGATGGTTCTTATAGTCTAAAGATCATTTTACAAAAATTGAAACTAAATAAATAAACTTAAGTTTCATATGAATAAATTTTATTTATCGCGACTTCTTATAGATTTAAGTTTTAATTAGAACTATGCCGTTTTCAACTCATAAATCTGAAAAAAAAATCGGCTCGAATAGACCATCGATCTTTAAAATGTGATCAGTTGTACTACTGATCAACATAAACTATATGTTGGTTGAGACTGATAGAGTATTTTTGAGAGTTTAATTTTTTATGATAAATAGTATATTTAAAGTAACAAAATTGCTGAAAGGATAATTTTTTACAGACCCTTCGGTTTTGTCTCTGACCAGATGAGATGGGCAGATCAGATCCAGGTCCACAAAAATATAAGGAGTCTAATAAAATTGACAGCCGATTTTGTCTTAAAGTTCCTCATCAGGACAAATATTGGACGGAACTCGTCTTACGTGCAAATAGTGGGGAAATTGTAGCGAGGTAAATATACTTTTAACTTTGAATTCCTAAAACAACGTACTTCCTGGATCGCGAAATGGCTATTATATATAAATGTGGCATACTTGTATAAAATGAAAATAAATAATTGATTATTTCCAACATACGCCGTTACATTCAAATAACCAATCAAAGGACCCCGCACACATTTTAAGAATTTTTGCTGAACCGCCAAATTTTATAAAATTTTACTATGTTAATGATCTCGACCTCTCGATTAAAAAACTTAATGGGCAGAACTTAATCCTATGACTAGTTTTAAATACACAGAGTGTCAAACTTTACCCAAATCCCATAAAAATTTTAAAAACCTCACACGATATTGACCTTAAAGAAAAGTACAAAGTACTGAAAAAGAAACATGAACTAATTATTTTGAATGCAAAGAAATCATATAATGGTCGTTACGCTAAAAGCAGTAATGCAGCAGTAATAAATAATAATATAGTAGTAAATCTAAAAAAAGTATACCAATGCAAATGTTGGACGAAAATAAATCGCTTTTAACAAACAATCAAGATATAGCTAACTCGTTTAATTTATCTTTTACTGAAATTATACAAAAATTAGTCTCAAATACAAACGTACAACCTACTTACAACTTGAATATATGTAATAATAATAATAAAACCTTCTTTTTATTCCCTGTATGTAGTGAGGAGCTTAAGAACATTATTATATCCGCCTGCTCTAATTGGTCATGCGGCGTCGATGATGTACCTTTTGCCTTTTGAAAAACATATCGAGTGAGATGTCAAGTATTCTTGCTTACATAATAAATATTTCTTTTACGACGGGAAAATTTCCAGATCAGTTGAAGTCATTGTCGTTGTCCCTGTTTATAAAAAAGATGACCCAATGTTAATAAATCATTACCGACCAATAGAGTTACTGCCGGCTTTCTGAAAAATTTTCAAAAAGGCATTTCAGTGGCATCTAATCTCCTTCTTTAATAAACATTCTTCAAAATGTATTAAATAATTTATATGAAAAGCAAAAAACATCAGCACTTTTCTTCGATTTGAGTAAAGCTTTTGATACTGTCAACCACGCGTTATTGCAAACGCTTCATATGCATGGAGTTCGTGGTAGTGGCAATTCGTGGTTGAAGAGCTATTTAGAAAACAGAGTGCAGAGGGTCAGGGTCGCTGACGCGGTTTCTGGTGATATGGAGGTCGGAGCAGGTGTACCCCAATGAAGCGTTCTGGGATCACCTCTATTTTTAATTTTAATAAATGATATTCCTTTAAACGTACAGCGGGGACCCTTGACAATTTTTGCTGACGATACGTTGTCGATCGTCGCTGATCGGAATATGTCTTGCCTTTCTGTAAGGGCTGCTTTTCTTTTCAGCAAAAATAAGACAAATAGAAAGTTTGTTAGTAAGGACTACGGGTGAGACTTGTAATAAGATTCTTACACAAAGCGACACCACTAAATTTTTAGGTGTTCATATTCACAGCTTTTTATCTTTTGAGAATCTAGTCGAATGGCTATCATCAAAGAGCTTTGTTTTATATCATTTCAGGAAAACATGCGGTCCACAATACCCCTGTATTTACTAAAAAGGTTTAACAGTTAGTCCAGGTCTAGTTGCCATGGTACTCTTAGTTTGCCAATTATGTTTTGCTTATGCCACTGTTATATTTTGAAATTGTTATATTTTAGAAAATTTATTTGTTTCATTGTTGCATATGTCATCTTAAACCCACCGCTGTCAAGTTAGACCTGGTCTAAATTTAAACCTCTTTAGTGAATACGGGTGTTAGAGTTTATAACCACCTGCCGGATGACATAAAGCATCATACAAGCATTATAAAATTTAAACGTAATCTAAAAACATTGCTTCAAACTAATGTATTCTGTTCGATGTCAGAATTTTTTATGCACAATTTTTTAAACATTCTTCTATTGTTATGCTGTTTTTTTTTGTATTTACTGTTTTTTTTCGACGTCTCTACAGTTGTTCTTGGTCTTGGTATTTGTCCTTATTTATACTTTGAATTTTACTTTAAACTTAAATGTACCTTATAGTTTTCAACGTATAGTCCTTCCCAAAATAAGAAAAAACGTTTAAATAAACATAGGTCTAAATTCGCTTTGTTTTCTAGATATAGGGCAAATAGGGTTGAATTCTGCCCATTAAGAATTTTAATCAGAAGGTCGAGGTCTATTAAAATCTCATGAAAATTGACTGTTTACTAAAAATCCATAAGATGTGTGCGGGATCTTCAACGGCTTCCTGCTTTTGTTAAAATTTATAAACGAATATACCAAACCTAGCTTTTGCATACATTGTAAATTTAATATTAATTTAGATGAAATTTACATACATTTCACTTATGATACGTTAATTTTATAAACGCTATAAATCTACCAATATTAAAGTAATATACACAGTATTTCATTGTCGAATTATTTAGTCTCAACAATTGTCCAAGCGAAATTCTATGCCACCAAAGGTCTCGAGATGTACTTAAAATGGTGTTAATTCCTGCTACTTCTAGTAAAAATATGAGTGAGGGCCCATTCGATTCAAAATGACGTCTAGAAAAATATGCAAGAGTTTCAAACCCACACCAACAATTTGAAACTAAGATAAAAAAGAAGTTTAATTTTTTGCAAATGACTCAGAAACTATTAACATTTAAGAAATT
This sequence comes from Kuschelorhynchus macadamiae, assembly GCA_030620095.1. Classification (NCBI taxonomy): domain Eukaryota; kingdom Metazoa; phylum Arthropoda; class Insecta; order Coleoptera; family Curculionidae; genus Kuschelorhynchus; species Kuschelorhynchus macadamiae. The sequence goes on from JAUTXW010002487.1 coordinate 117,587, forward strand.
AAAAAAAATTCTTAAACATGAAGAAATTTCCAGAAAAAAAGTCCCAACTGCCGTAGCAAGTAAACATTTGTTTTATACTATTAAATATTACTTTAAAAGTAAAAAAAAATAGGATTATCTAAACACTTAAGGGAACAAAGCTGAAAAAAGAATTTCACTGAATTTTCATAAAATGAGCCTATGTTCAACAATTTTTTTAGAATTTCCGTTTAAATTTCAAATCGGATAATTGTTAAACGAAAGCCACTAAAATTATTTCAAATAATGGAGACTTTAATCACAACTATACTATATGAGATTATCACATTGCGATGTATTTACTTATTATAATTTATTAGTTAATAATTATCGAAGAAACTCTAATTTTCAGTTATTATTCCTTCAAGTGTCTAACTAGATAATACCATAATTTTTTAAAATTCGGAAATCAGAACTTTTTTATTTTAAATCATAACTTTTTTATTTTAAATTTCTTCCTCTTTAAGAATCTTTTTGCAAAATTTCTTTATGGTTAATAGTTTCAGAGTTATTTGCAAAAAACTAAGCTCCTTTTTTGATTATATTTTAATTTGCTAATAACTTTTGAAATTGCTTACGTGCGGGTTTAAAACTTTTGTACGTTTTTTTAGACGTCATGTCATTCCGAATCCAATGTGCCGTCACTCATATTTTTACTTGCAGTAACAAGAACTTTGAGTTTCATTAACTAGACTATTATGTGACAATGATTTTAAGGTACAATACAGCGCCAGGAGATAGATTCACAGCTCGATATCCACCAAATGACAGCCATAAACTTACCAAAAGTAGAAGTGAGCAGCGTTCAACAGCCAATTACGAGTATTACCTGAAGCACAACTTGTATATAAAAAGCGCCCTGGAGAAACAAAATGTAAGTATACATTTTATGATTCTTTCTAAAAATCTTATACTTATCTTGGTTGTAAACCCATAAATGTTGCATAATATTTACCATCATTATTAATATACAACTCCATAAGCAAAATTAAGATAATTTAATTAACAGAAATTTAATAAAATAAAAATATCTTTTCTGAGAAAAAAATTGGTAGATGGGACAGTATTTACAGAATTTCTAATAACGTTGCCATATTTTTCTTCAAATGTGCAAATCGACATATCGCTAAATTTTTTTTAAACGAAATTTCCATATACAGGATATTTCACTTAAAATTCCAAACGCCGCCGGCGCGTTTTTAAGGAAGCATACATTTGATGGGTTAAAATGAAATTATTTACAGCTAAAATAAAAACGACTCTGGGCGTGGCGACGCCAAAAAAAACAAAATAATTGCAATAACTTTAAAAGTCTTAGATTTAAAAATTACATCTATTTGCAAGACTTTTTGTTATTTGCATTAATTTTACTGTAGTGGGTGGTATGGGGACATATTCGTGGTTTTTGATTTACGACGCCAAGAAAAAAGCAAAACAATAATTATATATAAATTTTCAATCTACCTCTATTTCTAAGACTTTTTTTTTGCACCAAACTGATTACTATACTGGTTCTTGAGATATAGCGTGTCCTTTTTTTCAATGACTTGTTTTTAAATAAAACTTTTTTTCTATTTCTGTATGATTTAAAAAAAGTCTCAAACATAATTTTAAAAAATTATTACTGCTTTAAAAGAACCCTTATATCTCAAAAACCTATATAGCAATCAATTTGATGCAAATAACAAAAAAATATTGAAATTTAACCCTTTGAAATTGATTTGTTTTTTCTTGGCGTCGCGACGCCTGTACCGGTGATTTAAAGTTCGTGCAATTGTTTTATCTATTTTTTGTGGCGCAACGTCTATACTCGTGACGGCTTCGATTTTATTTTAAATATTACTTACTATTTTTATTATAATGTATGATGATATAATTATTTAAATACTGATAAAACGCCTATGTTCTTAATTAATTATTTTTTCTATTAAGTATACTTTATTAAGTAATATATACAAAATATATACTAAAAATAAAATTAAATTTAAAAAATCAAATATAAAAAATTTCATCCAAACCTGTTCCATTCTCGACAACACAGATGCTGCATTACCTCTTTGAACAGCGAGACTGATCTATTGGGTAATAAAGCTTTTTGCTTGCTTGCACGAATCTTGGTGCCTCTTTTATTAAGAAGCTTTTTTGACACATTACCACAAAGACCAAACGTTTTAACTACGAAAGGGACAAATTCAAAACGATCATCCAGATCGTCATGTTTGTGATGTTTTTGTAATTCGCCGTTACGTGCTGCATCACCTGCTCTTTCAGATGTTTGTCTGATATAAGAATCAGCAAGGGTATGCTTGCATGTAGCATCCCATAACAATGCCTCACATGCTTTCCAGGGAACCAATGTCATACCCTCCACTCGCTTTCTATTGCTTTGACAAACTGCTAGATGTTCTAAAACAGCGGAAAGCTCCGCAGTTATCAGAAACCTCTTGATTATGTCGTTAATCAGCTTATGTCTGGACGTAGGTATATCTACTGTTTCACCAGTGCAGATATGTTGTTCACATATAGGCAAACCAACTCTCAAAGCAATTGAAATACGAAAACATCAATCATCCAAAAGATTCCCCAAAGACGCAAAAGGTAGGGCGTTTAACCAGGCATTAATTACTTTCAGGTCTTTGAAGAGCAAGAAGACGTGGCCTGTCTTTGATATCCTGACTATTCCATATAAGATTACTAAGGAGAATCTGGCAAACTTCAAATCTGAATGCTTCTGTCTACCTGGTAGTTCATCCGGTATCTTTTCTAGATGGCAAGGCAAAATTTGAGTCAACGTCAGAAAAATTTAAAATATTTTTAGGTAAAATCATTTCAAACAAATTTGTTACATGGTTAATCGAACTTAAAAACGCAGAAAAAAATTGTGGATGAATCTCGAATACCAAGACCACCAAGTTTTAATTTGTTGAAAAGAGTTATTGTAAGAATTGCAATTTGAGTATATTTTAAAAATGAGTCATAGTCGGAAAGAGAGGTTGGTGTATTCCAACAAGGATACCACCTTAGTAAGAAAGTTAGACGGTGCATTACAAATGAATGATTAAGATTTACGTAATAATTCAATCATACTTAAAATCCAATGTGACTATTAAGATATTTTAGGTTTTCAGAAAATCGATTTAAAACAACAATTTTTTGTTTAAAGCCTCCCTAATTTTAGCATTTAAGAAAGGGCATCCTAATAAACTCAACTGATAACACCTGTAAAAGATCCAGTTCCACTTTTCTAAATCTAGAATATTTAATATAAAGTCGTCCCAAACTGCAGAAATATTTACAACAATTGTTCCATCGTCTAAATACCACAAATTAATTTCAGAGCGAATAGCTTTCACTATCGGATGAATTTGTAAACAAAATAATGGAGCTCCAAGAGGATCATCTTATTACAAACCTCTTTGTGACAAGATACAGTAATCATCAAAAGGTAGAAGTGGCATATTCTTTATACACTGAAAAATAAAATTTAAAAAATTTGGAAGATATTCTTTAATTTTATTTACTGTATTAAAATAATCGATTTTTAGGATTAATTGATCAAAATCATGAGGATATTTAAGGTAATGATAAAAAGCATGCGAAATTGCTTTTGCTCCACAAGACTTGACGGAAATGTGACACCTAAAAAATTGTAAATGCGGGAACACATTATTTTCGATATAAAATGGAGAAGAAAAAAAGGAACAGCTATTGGCCGAATTCCACCATCATTTTTGGTAAAAGTACCTATGTTAGCCCTATAATAAATGGGACATATTTGTTTGCAAGCCAAATCTTTAAATATATGTTTTGTAAAAGGTACAAAAGAAGAAAATAAATTTGAGAAGTTACCAAACTCCTTGGCTTCTAAAGCTTTGAGATTTTTCGGCCTTAGGGAGTCAAGATCACCCGATGAACCAGATTTAAATGAAAGAATAGTTTTCTTAACTTCTTCTTGATTGGGGTATTTTGTCACTAATTTCTTTTAAGTCTATTCAAGTCTTCAGAACACAACATTCTTATTGCCCCCTTCCTTCACAAATTTTGTTTTCAATCTTCTTAGCAAAGTAAGGCGTATTTGTACTTTTTTTTTCAATGTTTGATTTTTTTTACTAGGTTAACTTTGATATAATGACAATAAAGGTATCAATGGTAATAATTTGATTTTCCTCAAGAAATTAATGCTGTCTTTAACAGAACAAGTTCAAGAAGATTTTGAGTTAGATTTGGTTAGGATCTTCAAATCAGCAAAGAAGGCCTAGCTCCTTTAGGAATCCCCTTCAAAATTGGAACTGAGGACTTTAAAAGTGAAAAGTACTTTACAAGAAAGTTATTATCACAGTCGAATTCCCGTTCGATTTGCTTTGATGATTTTTGCAGATTAAATGCATTTTCATTTCTAACTTTTTTTGGAAAAAAGAACATTCCAAGTCTAAAGGTTTTAAAGACTTTTCAGTAGGCTATTGACATTATTTCTAAAGACGTGGTGAATTTTTGCAACATATATTTTAAGGCCATTTGAATTTTTGAAACACTTACATTACATAATTTACAAAACGTATTTTTCAGGCTATCAATGTCTTCTGAATTTATCAGTAAGTCAAAAAGTCCATTATATGCATTACCAGTAAAAAGTAGCTATATTGTTCATAGGACAGCTTCATAGGTGGATCGAAACAACCAAAGTTATCTCCGAGTATTTTCTTCGAATCCCCAAAATATACATTAACATTAAAATTTAGTTCAAACATGCCTGATAGGGCAAGGTATCAATGGATGTTCCAAAAATTACATTTTTCCCAATTTTTAGCTTATCCCGCTCTTTATCTCTCTTAGAAATTTGAAATTGTTTTGTGTATATAAAATATAATAGTATAAAGTATATAAAAAATACCTTACGGCTCTAAAAAGGCAATTGTTATCTCCCATATATCGATTTTTTATAGGTTGACATCTAACATTGTCCGGATGACTTTTGAAATCACTTCCACAAAAAAAAGCAAATTACTTCCGATATCCTGCAGCTACAGCTTATTTTTATTTTCTTAACAAAATATAAATTTTAAATTTTAATTGAATATACTTTATCTAAATGATTTCTTCCTACTTTCTTGTAAAAATGTGTAAATTCTTGACCATGTAAAAAATAGGTGTGTAAGGTATTTTTGGTGTTTGTATTATATTCATTATATCTATAATTTTAAACGTTTAGTTACACTTACTTTTAACCGGTAATGTTCCGCTTTATCTGTTTTTATGCGTTCTTTATTTATACCAAAACTTTTTTTTCCGTTTATTGATTTATTTTTATTTATTCTTTTGTAACGTATGGTTTTAGGAAATGTTAAAAATAATACGCTTAATTTCCATATGTAATTACTAACGATTGCTTTTGTATTTTCAGGTTCTAAGTTTTCAAGTTAAAAAAGTTTCATTTAGAAATTACACGCCCAAAATACTATCACAAGAACTCAACATGGGGATGTGGATTTAGAAAATGTATAAAGTGATTTTCTTCCATAAGTGCCAAATATCATTTCATAAGATCAAAACAGGAGCAATAATAAAATTTAGATGAGAAATAGAAAAAGGAAGAAAAATCGCATATCAAAGTGCCAGAATTAATATTAGAATATAGGAAGTGTAAATATTGACAGTTAATAAGTTCGGAAATAAATACTTCAAACTTGAAGTTGGGCATTTCCATAGCGCATTTTATAGAGTAATATTTTAAAGTGTCTTCTCGAATTCGATGAAATTTTCTAGTCATGTCATTGTTAGCAGTCGCAGGGCAAGTAGCCCATTATGCGGTAGGCCTTTCTCTAAATCCGCTGGCTATTCTGGGGCTAGTTCCAGTTTTTGCCGCAGGACTGATGTATATGCGATACATTTCTGTGGATCCGGAGTCACATCCCACAAATATTGCTAAGGTAGGTTGTTTTGAATAGATATTTCTACAGTAAAACGTCAAATCAAATTATTTGAAACCAAGATAAATTTAATTATATAGTTAATGCTAATTCATTACATTTGCAGGTTCGACCAGAATATGATTTCATAGTGGTAGGAGCAGGATCCGCAGGAGCAGTAGTAGCATCCAGACTTTCTGAGATAGAAAACTGGACTGTCCTGTTACTCGAAGCAGGTGGAGACGAAAATGAGGTGTCGGATATACCAACTTTAAGTGGGTAAATACAAATCCTTTTTAAATAAAATTACTTTTGTTTAGCTCAAGTTTTTAAAACATCCCATCCTTTTATTTTGCTAAGTTACAAGCAACGCAGAACTTTAAATATTTCATAAATGTAGCATATATCCTTTTCGTATCTTTTTAGAACCCTTAATAAAGTTGCAAAGAAAACAATAGAAAGTTTTGCGGTGTGAAAATCTACTCTTTTATGTTGGCTAGGGAAGCAACAACTAACTGATACCAGACTTTTGTTAAGTGAAGACTTTCCCTTGGTGGGAGGGGGGGCAGAAGTGGCCTTCCCCCCTGGCGGCAGCCCTCTCTGTCTACATCATGCGCCAGTTAGAGGCTGCATGGATGCATAGACAGGGTGTTATTACATATACATATTTGCTTGTCAGTAGGTTATTTGAAAGGCTGAGCTAATAGTTCGGTAGAGTCTGGGCCAGGTTTAAATAACTGATTAACAACCGCTATTGGGTATAGTGGAGGAAAAGAGATGTTAATTTCAGAAAACATCAACAATGATGGATAATTACTAGACCTTCTATTATATTTATACTCATTTTATTTATTTTTTGTTTTATGAATAAACTACTAAAACAACTACTGTTTTAAACATTTAATTTTCTGTATGATGATCTAACTGTGTAAATTGATAATATATTCTAGGACCTTAAGTTACTTAAATCATTAAAATGATATATTAAACAGCAATTAATTTATACCATTCAAGTAATAACAGGAATTCAATATTATAAATTAATTAATTGATAAAATAAAGTATCTACAACAATACCTTTGTCCAAACAAATAAATTATGTATCAAATCGGTCGAAATTGATAAATGCAAAACTAATATACACTTTTTCCGCAAAAGTCTACAATAATTTTGTAAGTTAAAAATTAGCTCCATAGACTGAATGCATTGATATTATGTGCACTTTTGCGTTTTCAAACCTCAGATAAATTATATGTTTAAAGTCAACAGTCATTTAATTATCTTTTTTTCTTCAAACGATGTTTAAAAAATCGGTAAATTCTCTTCAAATGGATTTCACCACTCATACATATAACACAGTTTACATATGCATATAGTTATTGTTAATAACTTTATACACACTATATTACAAATGTTGATATGTTTCACTTTTCTCGACAAGAAAAGCTATTAAGAGGAAAGTTCTGTTAAGGGAGCTTTACCTATTTTTCTTCCAAAGTACCTAAAACTTACGTCATAATAAAACTCTCGTTTTATTATTCAATTAAATTAAAAATTATTACGATTTATACAATATCTAGAGAGAGGATATTGGCAAATAAATATATGTATCTATAAACTGTGTTATCTGTGTGTAGTAAAATTACTTACTAAGGCTCTTCCTGGTATTTAAAGATTTTTTGAAAATTCATTTTGTTTCATATTCAAATTGTAAATATTTTCTACCTTCTTTGCTACATTTTTACATTGGGTTTGTAAAGCTACAGCTCTCTTAAATAGTCATTTTACGCATGCGCAAATAAGACTTTATGACAATACTTACTTTTTTTTCACATATCTAATAATCATTCAGCATGAAATAAATATAAATTTGTTTCTAAAATTTTTTGGTCCGGATCTAACATACATACCTAGGTATATACAAACTTTCGTGAGTTTACCATACCTACTTAAATTAAACCATTGTTTCAATACACAAGTATATATTTTTTTATTGTTGCTTTTATTCTTTGTTAATTTATTCACATTGTATTATTTTTCATAACTTTCTTACATAGCCTATAAAAAATCAATTAAGCCATTCATTCTTTCTATTTTATTAAGCCGCCATTTTGTTTTAACATATAAAACTGACAAGATTCTACCAGTTCATCCTTATTGCACACTTGATTTTTGAGCTAAATTTCAACTCAATTGAATAAGTAGTTTTTTAATCCTGCATATTGTAAACATTTTAATAGGTTGCCATTTTGTTTCACCATAATGGCGCCTCCATACAATTTTACCAGTTTATCCTTATGCCACACTTGATTTATGTGGAAGTTTGAGGTAAATTCGATAATAGCTTTTAAGTAACGTTTTTTTAATTCTATTAGGCTGCCATTTTGTTCCGCCATATCGAATATTTACTAAAAATTTAAAATCAATCGGGTAAGCAGTTTTTTAGTTATGCCGCGCAAAGACAAGCCCCTTGCGAGAGAAGTAATAATTAAAAGTTTTACTATAACTTAACCAATATTACATGCAAGATCAATATAAAATTGACATTTCTTACATATTTTCAGTTACATGCAAATGTCACAGTTCGACTGGATGTATCAAACTACTCCTCCGACAGATTCTCCTTATTGTCTGGCAATGATTGGAGATAGGTGCAACTGGCCTCGTGGAAAGGTAAGGATAAAAAATATTTAAAAACAAGCTTCAGCCCTGGGTTTAACATACAATACAATTTTAATTCAAAGAAATCCTACGCAAATGAAATATAGCAACAGTTCTTAAGTAAATTATTATTTATAATATGTAAGTTTTTATTTTTCTTGGTTTCATATTATTTAATTCATTATAACTATTACCGTAAAGTAGTTATTATGTTATTTACTCGGATAAGTAAAAAGAGAGAAAGTTATATTAGCGGCATGTGTTTGACATGACGTAATAATTGGCGAAAACAGTATTTTGAGGCATTCTCAATGAAAATACAATATTTTTGGTACCTTGGCGTTGTATTTGATATTTTGACGCATTACTAATTTTACACATTTTTAAAACATTAATATCATACTGATATTAACGTGATGATTTCCTGATAATAGAAGTTCTTAGTAAACTATGGTTTAGGAGTTTTTGTATCTACAGTACAGTATAATCTGAGTAATAGGTTTCGAAATCAATTCATATAAAATAAGCAGTTTTAATTTATAATGCAATTCCACGAAATGAGAAAAAAGTCAAAAACCGTTTATATTGCCATTTGATATATACGAAACGAAATATCTTCACTATAGTAAAATTCGGAACGACCAATAATTTGGCCAGTTTTTTATCCAAGAAACAGTTGAGAGTAATTTTACATTAATCAAATATTTTCAGAATTTCTTGAGTACCACAAGATCGCCAACCAAACAAAATTTGTTTTTCTTTTTTTTTATTTTTCAGTAGCGAAAGAAGCAATTACAATTTTAATAATCTATGACAACATTCCTTGTTTTACATCCTGATCATTTAAAGGTTTCTTTAATAGAGAAGAGGGCCAAATGTCACTAATTAGAGCTAACTCCAAGTTATTGGCAAGAAATTGTTTACAAGTAATTAGATTAAATTCGACGTTTTACACACAAAAATAAATTAAATGTCAATTTTTCCAATTTGCTCATTTCCGCGTTAACTGGAAGTGGTAAATACCATTTTTGGGTTTTTAAAGTAAAACCCCCCGATTCTCTTTAGATTCTGATAAACCTTAAAATGCTTAAAATATTCCTTTATGGAACCCAATAAAAATGATAACTCTAAAGGCATTTGTTTTATTTTGCTTTCAGTTCACAGTTCACCGCATATATATATATATATATATATATATATATATATATATATATATATATATATATACATATATAAAGTAAAAGGTTAGTCTTGACTGACGTGAGGATGCAGTCCAATAAAAGAGGAGGCCTAGTATACCGCACTCTTTATTGTATGGTCTAACTTTCGAGAATGCTTATTCCCTTCTTCAGAACCTTTCTGAATTTAGAATAAAGACATTTATAAGTTAGAAAATCTGCTTACAAAATTTAGTATAAATCTTACCAGTTCAGTTAAAAATAAACAAATCCATTGCACAACGCAGATGCGATATTGTAGAACATAAATTACTTAACGTATGGAACGAAACAGAGGATGTGATTTATTATTAAATTTTAGCTAACATGGTTTTAAAACTGTAGTTGTAGATAAAATCCAAAAACAAGAAAAAAACGTTGTATTTCGCGCCTGTTTATTTCTATCGACTATATTTCTCCTAGGTTTGTTCTGTGGCAGTATCTAGACTATTAACATAACTGAGATTAAGTAAAGGAGTTAGTCAAGAATAAACAAACTAATCTGAACTAACTAAAACATCTTAACCAAATTATTGACACTTTGTATGTGTTATTTAAAAATTGTAATTTCAACTGAATATTATTCAAAAATATACCGGTTCATATGGACACATAATTCAAAAATAAAAAGGTAAAATAACAGCAAGGAGAAAATTAATATTCAAAAGTGAGTAACACAAAGGTAGTGAAACTGCAGATCTTTATGTTGTCTAACTAATTTATCTCACTAATGACTGTCTTTAAATAATGCAGTGCGCCAATTAAACAGCAATTTTCAATTACAGATTCATCTAATCTAATATTGTCTGATCCGTAAAGGCAGAGACTGGTTTCTAGAAGAAAAATGATCGTAAATGTGACATCGTAATAAGCATACGAATTTATACATTATACAATAGACGTCAGTTTTGGAAAAGAACATTACATTACATTTGATATAAAAATATGCAAATTACACGGACATTTATTTTTGTATTTTTTGCATGTATTAGATGCGTTTGGTCCTCTCTTCCTAGCGTTATAACTGATATTTTGACTATGTTGTTTACAGCAACAACTCATGTTTAATTTTGTCACTACCCAAACTTAACTAGTTATTTCGGACCACGTTTATATTTCAACTCTGCCCTTTCTGTACAATTTGATCAAAGTATCGCAAAACTCAAGAACTTCACTCAATTCGGCATTCAAAACTTTACGTTTTAAAATTTTACTATTTCCTTAACCAGCAAAAAAAAATGTAATTTGGAATTGAACTGCCTAATGTTATATTAAACTTTTCCACTATCGTCTTTCAAGAAATGAACACAATCCCGGTTGCTCTTTTCGATATTGTCGTCTTTCTGCAAAACACATCTGTCCAATTTTTCAAATATGAAGAATAAATATATTTCTAAAAAATCTATTAAAAATTAATTGAAACATGACCTTTATTACCAACGGCAGATCCTCTTCATAAGCAAATCATATTTATATATTCTAAAAACTTATCAGTTTGTTCTATTATATAGTTTTCAAAAAAGATGATCAGTGGAGCTAACTTTTCCAAATGTTAATATATATTAAATTATTTATACGTACCAATATGAAGCGGACCTCTCATTGAATTAAAAACAATGTGTCCAAAACTAGGTTTTACTCACCTGAAAGAGAGATGAAAGAAAAAAATTAGTAAAGAAATTAAAAATAAAAAAAAACATAATTTAGAAAACTGGTTAAATATTTTATTACATACAGATGAAATGAGAAAGCACAAAGATTATTATTTTGTTTGTATATGCCAAATGTTGTGACACGACACATACTCTACTGTATAGGCGTATACAACCTTATACTTACAAAAAGATATATTATATATGAAAAAATCTTTTTATTAGGCTTTTCTGTACATATAGCCGAGCAATCTTGAGATATATATTTTACTAATGAAATATTAAAAACTATAGGAATTAAATATATTATGTATATGTCATTCTATTAGCCTGCTATTAAATTTCTAAGTACTTGCTCATCCTTTGAGTCAAGTCAGAAATAGCTGCAAACCGTTCGCTACTCGTTAGACCTCTCCATATTATTAAATATTCTGTTATAAGGATAACTCGTTACAACCACAGAACCTAAGTAGCTTTGTGCCTCTTGTACAGCATTCGTGGAAACACCCATGAACTAAACTAGCAAACATAGAACACATAGAAGCAAATGGGAGAAATTAACAAAGCGAAATAATAAAAAAATAGAGAAAACTTAGAATGTATTTAAGAATGATTAACAGACATCCCCTACAAGCAACCAAAGTAAAGTTGATGATTTAATTAAATATGCTTTAAATGATCGTTAAAGTTCTTGAAGTTCTTTCGCGATAGAAGCAAAGTGGTAACGCAACTGCTGATGCTAAAAAGAAGGATAGTTAAATTCTAAAATAAATAGGTAACGGAAAATATACCTGGCCTATTCCTATTCGTGGAGGTATAGGTCTAGAGATTTGTATAAAAGCAATAAATCCATTTTGAAGTCATGAAATGGTACCTGGCCTCAAAAGAGCATTAGATAGACAAATAATATTTCTAGAAGATTCATCATTTTTGAGGTCACAAAACGATGTTAGAGTTATCAGTCATGGGAAATGTTAATAATTAGGAAGATAAATTATAGAAGCTTCTTCATAATTCAAGATTTGGCTAGATCGAAGTGATAGTTACCGTATAACAAAATCTTAACATGAAAAGTACTTCATTACGCCATTATAAGATCGAACCTTAGGAATCAATCAATTATGTAGTAAACAAAACATAATAAATACTAAAAGCGAAATTAAAGATGTACCGTTGAACATATATTATGTAGTAAACAAAACATAATAAATACTAGAAGCGAAATTAAAGATGTACCGTTGAACATATATATGTTCGTAAAATCGTTGTGCTAAATACGTATGATTTAAGAGGATATCGGAGTACACTCCAAAATGCGTTGACTTTTCAACGTTTTTTATTAACCCAAGAAGAAAAAATGTCCCGATTAAAAATACTTTGTTTGTTCATTAAGATTATCGAAAAGTTAGCATTTTTTTATTATCTTTTTGCTTATTGAAAAGAGTAGACTTTGCGATATTCTGTTATAAAATTTAAATACATTTTATTTTTACCTTTTTTTCAAAAGAACAACGTTTTTTTTACTAAACGACGACGCGTTCTTCAGGTCACCTGCCATGTTTTGTATTGGACTAATGAAGTTTCTGTTGATGATCCACATCGACTTGTCATACTGCTGAGATCAGGTAATTTATGTACAGTAGCAGAATTTAGAATTTAAATTCACGTCGATATCATCAGAGTTTCCCTCAATCCCTCAACTCCGCAATTATACAAAGGCTTTCCTATTTCGGAAGCAACAGTTGTGTAGATTTGCTAAAGTTATATGAAAAAATTAAGACTTTTTCTATCGTGATTTTTGTATATTCTGAATATTTTTGCTATTACATATATTGCTAAATAGTTTAATCAGGTTGTAGCCATTAAATTATTTATTTTTGCGTTTTATAGGTACTCGGCGGTTCAAGCGTCCTTAACGCTATGATCTATGTCAGAGGAAACCGACACGATTACGACAAATGGGCAGAAGAAGGAAATACCGGGTGGTCGTATGACGAAGTGTTGCCATATTTCATGAAGTCGGAGGATAATCGAAACCCATATTTGGCCAAAACTCCCTATCACTCTACTGGAGGCTATCTCACTGTTCAAGAATCACCGTGGAGGACACCGCTAAGCATAGCTTTCCTGCAAGCAGGAAAAGAGCTCGGTTATCAAGTTAGGGATTGCAACGGGGAATACCAAACTGGGTTCATGTTGTCTCAAGGTAAAGAAAGATGGAAAACTTCATCTTCAATTCAAAACATTCTTTAAATTAAGCACTTGCCAGCCTTAATAAGTAACAAGTACGGTCATAAAAAATAAAGACTACAAAATCAAAGCCATGTTTTAAGATGAACTCAAACCAACCCGGCACAGCCAGAACGGGAGCAGTTGCCGAGCAGGTACTAATTCTGCTAATAACAAAAGGAAATCTTCCTTATGTGATGAAGATGAATAATAATATAATTATACATGATCCGAACATACACTTGATATTGTCAATACCCCCAGACTAAAGTAATTCTCAACCATCTTTTATTCAGACTATTAAGTTAATTAATTATTTACACAACACAACATAACATAACATCGACTGCGGTCAGTAAGCATTTGTCCTATTATAAATAGCGCAGCGATTTCCATTAGCTTCAGACTTGACTTGGTCTCAATTAACCTCCTATTAAGATGGGCAGCCTAAGCCTCTGGTGTGCTAACCAACTGCAATGTTAATTACCTATTTCTAAAAATGCCCTACTCTAACACAGTTACCTCAAGTAAAATACCCAAGTCTTTATGATTCTCAGATTTCCAAAAGTGTTTAATATTTGTAAAGCTCTAACTCTCTAAGCTTAGTTAGTTAAGTTATTCTTAAAGTTAAATAAGGAACAGTTCTTCTGAAAAGCCCCGTTAGGTTTATTGTGTATCTAAAGAACCCAACAAAGATGATTCTACGCCTAAATGTCTACAGCCGAGTGTATCATGCCAAGAGAATATACAGCTCAAACATTGTTTTTTTATTGACTGCGAATTTTATACCACAAAACCTTCTGAGATATACAACCCAAAGAGAGAAGGCCAAAAACGTTTACCACAATATAAATATGTAACTCCCATTAAACAGGTCAGTAAATGCAGAGCAACGTTTCGTTCCCGCACCCCAACCACTCCCTCGCTTTCGCGTTGGTTTGAGTGGACCTTCAAATGAGGAAAGAAAGATTTTGCTGATAATTACAGATCAGTAGATTGTAAATAAAAATCACTGCTCATTTTGATTTCACATTTTTTTATAAGGACATCAATATGCTTATAGAGAATCATCAGCAAAACAAGTGCAACTGCTATAAGTGCAAAAATATATATGACATGCTATAAAGAAAATGATGCTGCGCCGTATTAAAGTGCATCTAAATAATACAAATTTGGGAATGCTGGACAGAGCAAATGAGACAAGCGAATTTCTTGGTCAAATGAAAGTCCATTATTTTTAAAACGAGAGAAGATATTGAGATGCGGTTTTAGCGCTCTCTTGCAAATTTTATTGTATTTTAACGATTTTAAGTGTTAAGCTTAGCTAAACCATACAGGGTGTTAAACAAGATTAAATTTCCCAATTTTTCATTTGCTCCAAAACTTTAAAAAAACGATTTTTATTCTGTAATTTTTAGATCAACTTAATCATTGGTGAAATCACAAAAATAATTTAAAAAGTTTTAAAAAAAATTTATACTTTTTGAGACATGATTTTTTTCAAACTAACTTGTAACTTCTTATTAACTTTCTAACCCAAACTTTTATTGCTATGACACTGACAGCAGTAATATTTACCAGAAATACCCTTTAGTACCTCCTAAATTTATCCAAAAGAGATGAAATCCATCCATCCAGAATCTGGATTTCAAAAATAACGTTATTTTTAATACTTTTTAACATTGTATATTATTCCTGGTTTTTCAACCCCTTCTCCTGCACTATAGCAGTAATATTTAACAGAAGTACTCTTTAGGGATGAGGGGGTACATTTCTAAAGAGATGAACATGTAATCCCATCCAAAATATGGAATAAAAAAAGTATCTTTGAATGACTTTTTAACACAATATTATTTCTTAATAATATTAGACGGACAGACTTTTTGGTACCTTCTTAGCTGATCCTTAATATGTAACTCCGATTAAAATCTAGAATAAAAAAATTAAATTTCTTTGAATAACTCTTTTGCTTTATGTATTATTTTTGGTATTATTAGTGAGAAGTACTCTTTTATTTGTGCCCTAAAAGGAGAACCTCCAATTCTTTCTATAATTTGTATTAAAAATGTAAAACATTTTTTATTTATGCGAAAACTTTTTTTGAAATTATATATCGAAGATACAAACTGTATCGGTGCGGATGGCGTGCGAAAATGAGTCGTTGCTGAAAACCCTAGTTAATTTCATAGATATTAACCATGGTGCTGTGTATCTGGTATAATAATTTGGTAAATTCTTTACTAAGTTCTTTAATTACTGAATGTGCTTTTTTTTGTTTGTCGCCTATGTTTAAGAATTTGATACTTTTGTACATTTAACTAATGGCATTTTAAAAAACACGATTATTCAATATACTGATTGTGGCTGATATTTGGCTTTTTTTTAGGGACAATTCGTCGCGGATCTAGATGTTCTACCGCTAAAGCCTTCCTACGCCCAGTACGGAATCGCCCCAATTTGCATATAGCTATGTTTTCGCAAGTCAGTAAGGTGATGATTGATCCGAAAACCAAGATGGCCTACGGAGTAAAGTTCAATAGGAACAACAGACCACATTTCGTTAGAGCGAAAAAAGAAGTTATTTTAAGCGCTGGATCCATCGGTAGCCCGCACATCCTTATGCTTAGCGGTGTGAGTAGTTGCATTTTTAAAACTTACAAAAATATGTTCTACATGCTATGGTCAAATATGTTAGTTAGTCCTGTTTCAACGGCTAAAAAATACAGGGATCTTTTATAAAAAAATACTAATACTATACTGCACTGCTAGAACTGTTATTAAGTCGGAGACTTTTTAGGTAGGTCCAAAGGAAGATTTGGAGCAACTTCAAATTCCAGTTATAAGTGACCTAAAAGTAGGGTATAACCTTCAAGATCATATTGGACTGGGAGGACTTACCTTCACAGTAGAGGAGCCAGTAACTTTTACAAAATCCAGGTAATCATTAGGGATATACGGATTTTTTTGGAAAAGATATAATATTTCATATACCAAGAGACAAAAGCAAAAATAATGTCATTCTTATAAATTTTATTGAATTTACTATTGTTTACCTAAACGACTCACCTACAGAGATGTTGTTCAGATTTACATCTAGGATGTAGAAAACCATTTTTCCAAAACAATTTTTAGTATGGTTTGACGAAACTGAATTATATTTCGATGATTGATGATGCCTCTCAGATATTCTGATACAGTAGCGTCAACCAAATATTGCAAGTGCAGTTATTGCCTCGATATCAAACGGCTTGTGGGTTTTTAGCACTTCGATAGCGATTTTTACCTCCTTACTAAAATGTTGGGATCAAAAAATATTGATTTACGCCAGGTTCCAAAACATCCTCTATCTCTGTGTGTATAGTATATATATTGTCTTCCAGGTTTTTTACTGACGAAATGTTTTGTGGAAAGCTTTAATTTAAATAATAGTTTAAAAATTATCATGTTTATTAAAAGACCTTATAGATTTAAATTGCTCAACGAATCTTAGTCTTTCCAAAGATATTTAAGATTGGTTTGGTAAGGGAGCTAAAATTTGGATGTTCTTTTAAACTTCAACTTAACAATAATTTTCATAAAAATCGGTAAATTTCCTTTACCCGGAACTTTCCTCGTTATGAATCTTTCATTTTATTAGGAATAGTGAAGTGTGACTCAATTTATTTCAGTACATAGTCATCTAGTATATACTGTCTTTTTAAAATATTTTATTGAGCGGCATTTTGTCCCAACATCATATTGGATTTCTACCAATATTTTAGCAATTTCTACCTATGCCAAACTTTATTTTTGGGCATAATTTAAAATAAATTCAATAAGTAGTTTTTACCTGTGTAGGTTTCACGATTACAAATATTTTATTTAGCCGCCATCATGAATTACTACCACAGTTTTACTAGTTCATCTGTATACCACAATTGTTTATGGCACACAATTTGAAATCAGTCCATTAAGAAGTTTTTCAGGCCGAATTTTTAAATATTTTACTAAGCCGACAGTTTGTTCCGCCATCTTGGATTCGTAACAAAATTTTACCAGTTGATTTCTACATAATACTTCATTTTTGTGCAAAATGTGAGATAAATTGGATAAGTAGTTTTTAGTAATAATTTTTTTAACATTTTACTAGGCCGCCAGTACTTTTTAGCTATGCCGCGGAAAGACCGACAGATAGACATACCGACGAAATTGAGAAATCATGTTTTTCGGCACCTAGGGACCCTGACACGTGAAGATCTGAAAAAAATTCCGAGGATGATTTTTTGACGATTACAATACTTTATGAGGGAGGTAAAAATCATATCGCTACCTGGCATAAAACATTTAATCAGCTTTCTGGCATAAGAAATGTAAATGCCTGACATAAGCCAAGCGATCTACATAAGAATACCAATTGATAAAAAAAAAAGTTGAGACGCACTTTTTTACTAGCAAAACAATATTAAGCCGCGACCTATATGTCTTATAATTACCCCCGTTCTCATCCGTGTATCTATTATGGATTTAGAGAGAGATATTATGAGACGTTTTCTTGTATTCACAATTCACATGTATACAATTTTAAGTCTGTATGTTTGGTATTTCAAAAGTAACCAGGGAAAAATAAGTAAAATAATAAAATTTTTAAAAATGAAATACCAGTATTTTAGGGTGTGCTATAAGGGAAGACCTCATAAAGGTGGTATATTCTACTTAAGCGTCAAACAGTTACATATTAAAGTTGTTGACAATACTTAACAAATACCTCGTATATGCATAAAGCCTACAACAATATCAACCTGAGTATGAAATATGTTATGTAAATCTCGCATTTCAAATGCTTCGATAAACCAAATTAGATATGATTACTCCTTTTTCAGGTATCAGACTATGCAAGTAGCCTTGGAATATATTCTTCGGGAGAGGGGTCCGATGACATCATTGGGAGGAGTAGAAGGTTTGGCTTTTGTGAACACCAAGTATGCGCCTGAATCTGGTACATGGCCGGATATCCAGTTCCATTTTGCACCCAGTAGTATTAATAGTGATCCTGACCAGGTAAACGCATTTCAAAGCGCTGTCAAATACTCTCTGTAATGTACTACAATATAATATTTAGTCTTATTCTTTGAACACCCAATTATCAACACAATCTACTAAATATGTCTTTGTCTATAAAGATGGAGAAGTATAACAATAATATCTTTTAAATTACCTTGAAAGATATGAACTTAAACACGACAGGCAAATACGGCTTCCGCGACCAAAGATCCACAGCGGATCTTCTTATCTTGGTAACCCACAACTGGAATAAGTCTATCGAATTCCAGAGACATATCCAAAGAATTTGATCAAATCTTGCATGACGCACTTCTTAACAAACTTCCTGCCTAGGGTCTTCCTCCAAAACGTTGTACTTGAATTGCCAGTTTTCTTTCCAACAGAAATATTTTTGTAGTGGTTGACGGCACCTACCCTATTCCTCCTGCACATTAATGACCTGCTTTCTTCTACCGGCAATCCTATTCACGGCTATGCTGACCCCAGCACACTCCACTCCAATATACAATTTCCCAAACCTGTTTCCAAGACTGAAATTGATGATAGGCGCAGAGAGACTTTATCCCATTAAAATCGTAGAATGAGGAACAAAGGACCTTGTCCAGATTAACGCCACTAAGGCAGTCTTGTTTACTATCTCACAAATCATCTCCCATTACCCACACCATTTAAATAAATAATCAAATGCTTGAAGCCAAAGATTCCTTTAGCCTAGTCGGTATCACTTTTAAGAAAGATCTTCGCTGGCATGATCACATCATCATTGCCATAGCAGCCGTGAAAAAATTGAGTTTTCTTTTCCGAGCTCGAAAAAACTTTTCTTCTGCCAACCTGTTTATCCTTTACACTTCGCAAATCAGACCCTGAGTATTGGTCGCACATATGGGGAGTAGCCTCTCCTTCAATCCTTAATATTCTTGACTCTGTCCAGGCAAGAGGTATTCGTCTGATTGATGATTCAAACCTCACAAGGAAACTTGCATCACTCGAGCATCGTCGAATTGTGGGCGATCTGCCTATGTTTTAGAGATACTACCACGGATTCAAATGAAATAACTCCCATTATGCCCTCCCTGGTCAATTCTGGGACATACGAGCATCGACCCACATGCATCTCTTCATTCAGATTGTGGAATGTGTTACCAGCAAATATCTTCCCTAATCTGCAAGTCTTTAAATCCCGCATCAATGAACTTTCCAAAGCAACCACGGTACCTAGTACTTAGGGTTTCGGTCTTCGTGGTATATTCATAGATAAAAAAAAAGAACCATACCCAAGTGAAGCAATAAAAGCTTCCGTATAGGAAAAAGGGGCAGATATTTTTCGATCTGCAAACATTAGACGTACAGGACATTATACCCGAAATATGTCTAGAATTTTACGTAGAATCCAAAATTAAAATAATATTTTAGACCTTCCATTTAAAATAAGCAAGCTGACATCTACTTCTAGTATAAACGGGAGTGCCGCCATCTTGAAAATATTTAAGCTGGATGGCCACCATCGACAATAGTATAGTGACAAATTTTCAATTCAAAACAGCATGGAATACAATACAAAGAGTAATTTTTAAATGTGTTCAGATTATTTGTTGCGTTTAGATTGACAAACAAAAATCTTTTTTGGCTTTATCGCAACTGAAAAAGAATATTTAACTTTAAATTAATTGAAGCAGTTATTTTTAAATGTGTTTAAAAATAAATAACGTTATAGATGGCTGCAAACTATCATTTTTTTCATATCTAGGTTACATGTCAAACAAACTGACACATTTTAAAATTTTGAAATCAATTCTTTCCTATTATTTAATGTTTTTCTCTTACGATCGGCGAACTGATGAGTCCCGATAGGATGAAAGTATTTGTACAACTACTATGTGTCTATAAAAACTTAAAGTAAATGATATAATTTCTTATGCTTGCTTGAATAATAATATTGTTTATGTATCGAAACATTCCGTAGACAAACTAGTCTACATGTTGAGGTACGTAATTATATTAAATATCTGCTTCAATTAATTTAAAGTTAAATATTCTTTTTCAGTTGCGAAAAAGCCAAAAAAGATTTTTGTTTGTCAATACAAAGAGTTGTAAATTCCAACTTGGGATCCATTTAGGGTGTATTTCATTTAAAATAAGATGAATCGTCTATTTAGAGTATACCTAGTCTATTTTTACTAGAACTTAACACTCTATGTAATACATTATTTACCTATGGATAAAATTATTATTGTACCATTAATGTTAAGTTTGGTACAGATGAGAACTTGATTTTTTGAGTTTAATCAACAGAAATATGCCTATAATTTTCAAACAAAATCTAGTGTTAACCTAATACTTTAAACCAACTCAGGTTAAATTCAAATAAATCAGACTCTCTAATTTAGGAATTTCCAGCCTTGAGCGTTGAGCCTCCCTGAATTATAAAACGTATATTTATGTCCCCTTTCAATTTTTTTTTATTGTTATCAGGGACGTCTTCAGATTTTTGTTGATGGAGATGACACGAAAGCAAAAAATGTCAGGTCTTTTTTGTATTACAAGTAATTCAAATGGACTGATGAGCAGAGTTAAGACTACAAATGTTTTTTTTTCGAACATCCGAATACATTAGGCTTAAAATCGTTCACGCCACTGGTTGGGTAATCCTGTTCTAAATTAATCCCAATTTTGTATTTTATACATCCATTGACCGATTTTTTGCATAGCTCAACGGCCAGAGTTGCCAGTCCGCGGACAACAGTCTCCGAACCTGCTTGTTAAGTTTGTTTATAGATCGGTTTTACCCTATTACCCCGCAATCATATTTGTCTCTTTAAAGTATAATTTTGTACTTCTAAACAAGTAGACCGAAAAACTAAGCCTGCTAATATCACGATTAAATGAGGATGCGATCGATTGATGTGGCAAATTTATGAAACTTATGAACTATCTTTTCGAAGTATAATCGGTCTTTGATATCAGACAATGTTATGGCAAAATTGCGGATATATCGAGTATCTTAAAACGCTCTTTTAATTTATATAAATTTGCTCATTGCATTCTTTTGAAAAAGACAGACCTACCTCATTATTAACAATGTTTTTTTTTTAATTTTCAGGTTCGTAAAATAACTGGTCTCCGCGATATCATTTACAACACCGTATACAAGCCGCTTAAAAACACAGAAACCTGGACTATCTTGCCACTTCTTCTCCGACCAAGAAGTTCCGGATGGATCAAACTCAGGTCCAAGGATCCTAACGTCTATCCAGACATAATTCCCAATTATTTTACACATAAAGAAGACCTTCAAGTTCTAACAGAAGGTATCAGGATAGCGCTAAACGTGTCCGCTTCCAAAGCCTTCCAGAGATTTGGATCGCGTCCCCACAAAATACCTTTTCCGAGATGCAGGGATTACGAATTTGATACTGATGAATACTGGGAATGCAGTTTAAGACATTTTACTTTTACCATTTATCATCCAACATCTACATGCAAGATGGGTCCACCTTCTGATCCACATTCGGTAGTGGATCCGAGATTAAGGGTTTATGGTGTAGGGAAATTAAGAGTAATTGATGCATCGATTATGCCAAATATAGTCAGCGGAAATACGAATGCTCCAACAATCATGATAGGAGAAAAGGGCAGTGATATGGTTAAAGAAGATTGGGGAATAAAAATAATGTAATTTAAGTTTGTTGGTTAAAACAGAAAAGGCGATTTCAATGTCAAGAAATATATAAATATGTGATTTTTGTAAATATTTTTGGAACCGCAAGACTGCTTGATATTCAAGATATTTTAGTGTTTTACTCTTGAACAAATGATATATTTAAGAGTGCATATCCGTTTAGATTCATTATATTGAAATGAAAATAGTTTTTATCAATAATTTAATGCCCAGAGAAGAATTTATAATTAGTTTTGTACCAGTGTTCAAAATGTCTGTCAAGATGTTGTGACAATGGCATATAAAATGTGTTCCAAGAAAGCTTAAAATTTGAACATAACAAGACGATTTATTAATAGAGGTGTAAATATTGTTCAGATTCATTTAAAGATAAAAATGTACTTGGGAATAATGAGAACATCTGTCAATGAATGACCTATCAGTTCTAGATGGTTTTACTGTTTGCTTGGAAATTATTCTTAATTTAAAAGCTTAATATTAACGAAATTGGTAGCAGATGCCGGGAAAAAACCCAAAAATATGATGAGATCTCAATAAGCCAAATTTAGAGACGTTATTTTAATAATCAAAACTTAATCTCAGATATTTGAGAGTACAGCAAAAAGACCAGAATAAAGCGTTTCTTGAACAACACTGCACTTATCTTCAGCCCAAATAAGCAAAACCATATTGACGAAAATGAACTTGGAAATATATACTCCAGATTGTTATGTCAGGTTACATTTAAATTGTTCTCCAAATATGTATATTTAAATTTTATTACTCATGTCTTAATTTAACTCGTTATATACATTGTTTTGTATATATATATAAAAACATTACCTAGTCATATTTATGTAGATAACGTTTACAATTGTAAATATTCGTTAACATCACGTAAATTATAATTTCTTATATTGCGCTATTTCCTATGTATATTTTAAAAATATCTGTTTCAATCTCGATTTTTATATTTTGCTCATAATGATTGAATATTAGTCCCTTTATTGTACCATATTTCAGTAATATAAAAATTATTATCTTACACTGACTTTATAATTAATTTTATTCACGGCCTTAAGGTTGCAGTCACACAAATCGATCGTGTACAAGCGTCATCAATCGTCTACAACCGACCAAATTATGTTAACATTGTTTTAAACTGGTAATTGTAACCAACCGTCACCTAAGATCAATGAGACGCGATTGAGCACGACCAAGCAAGACCAACCGGTTTGAATTGGAAAAATGTTTATATAAAATAAACACTTTTCCATTCGACGCCGGACGGTTGTCATAACAACCATGGAAGCTCAATCGTATTTGGCAATGTCACGTGCATATTTCTGAAGTTTAAAATAATTAAAAATATCGTCAGAATAAACACGAATAATGTAAAAAATCAAACAGACATGTTTAAAACTTTCATTATAATTTATAGTGATGCCACGAGACCAGACAAAATTGTACTCTTGACTCGTCTCGACCGAATCTCGTCTCGTCTCGACACTCGAGAGGAGACGAGAATGTAGGGGTTGAGACGAGACGAGATTCCGTCTCGTCTTCAATTTTAATAAAAGAAACGCTCCCCTTATAGATGTAAATTTATACGACATTTCATTTCTGTCAAAGAATATTATTGCATC
The DNA here is from genome assembly GCA_030620095.1 of Kuschelorhynchus macadamiae. Classification (NCBI taxonomy): domain Eukaryota; kingdom Metazoa; phylum Arthropoda; class Insecta; order Coleoptera; family Curculionidae; genus Kuschelorhynchus; species Kuschelorhynchus macadamiae. The sequence continues at coordinate 141,614 of JAUTXW010002487.1, forward strand.
AATAAAATTCTTCGGATTTATTTTACTAAAACACTACGTTGCTAAAATTTCCAAATTTTACATATAATTTTAAATTTATATTTAAAGTGTATATTTAATTCAAAACATTTTCAGCAAAACCTATTACGTATTAACATTGTGTGGGTTAAAGTGTATTATTTATAACAATAATTTAATACCATCTACTTACATACCCAGGGTCCTGATATTTATACGATGCAATCTACGGTTAACTTGCTAAAACTGAACTTCTCAGCTAGCAACAATAGGCAAAAATAAACATATCAAATTTGACGTTTGGATGCTTTAAAGCACTTGATTAAAAAAATATACAAATCTAAAGCCTACCTTCCAATGAACTAAATAGTATGTTTAGTTCATTTGAGTTATTGATTTTATTTTTTCACACTTTTCATAAATAGATATTTTATGCATGGAAATTAATGAAATCTTGTATACTTTATATAGCCATTTAATGAGAAATATATAATTTTTGCTTTACTGGTCAAACAACCTGGGCAGGGGGAGGGGGAAAGCATAATTTAATCGATGAACCTTTCAAAACAAAAATTTATATTTATCTAATTATTTATTATTTTCTGTTCCCTTCCCCATTTATTGCGTTAATATATTTGGCACGCAACTGAAGATAAATTATTCTTGTGGTATCAGTGTATACCTACTCTGTGGTATCAGCCTATTTTAGTCAAGAAAAGTTAGTGTCAATTTATAAATGCCATTTTTTTAAATTCTGAAATAAGCATAAAAATACAGCTCTTATAGCAAACACCATACTGTTACGACAGGTAGCACCGGAAAAGTTCTAACTTGTAGCGAAAATAAATGCCAAACATTTATTTTAGCAATTTATTAAATAACATGTTAAAGTACACACTCAACGAGATGTTTGATAGAAAGTCTAATCAGCACAGTAATAATGTCATTAAAAATTACGGATATCTTACAAAGGCTTAAATGCTGTATGTAGTGATAAATTACGTATTCAAACTTATCAAACAAGGAGTAAGAAGACTTTTCAAACAAAACGTGAGAAGGCATTTCAAGCTAGCATCCAGGCAGGTGCTTCAATGAATATATTTATTTAACCTTAAACCGTTGTTAAGTTGATATCTTAAAGTCGACACGCGATTTTTCGAGACGAAAGGAGATAGGGCCTTGGACTCGTCTCGATCCAAATTGCGAGACGAGATTAGCCAAAGTCAAGACGACACGAGTTGAAGCTTTAATCTCGTCTCGTCACGTTTCGCGGCATCACTAATAATTTGTACTTTGGCTTGAAGTAAGCGATAGATCACAATTGAAGACAATCCTATCTGACTGCCACTTAAAAGGCACAATGATAAATATCGTTTGTTATGTCTCTCAAATGGATAAATACACACAGACCTAGAATTAGACCATGTAGCTGACGCCATCCTAACGAGAAAAATCGGACTAAGATTAAGTTTATAATATTTCTAAAAACAATAGGAAATATCCCTACTGGATGAGGATCTGCGAGAAAAACATTATTTACAATCGGTCCAATATAACTTGTGCGTTCTGACGAATTTGATTGAATTCTAAAATATCCTTAAACAAAAAAATATTATTTGACAGATTTGTTTAATTGTATTTGTACGAAATAAAAAAAATAGCATCGACTTTGCTATTAAAATAGAATCCCGTGTATATTTTGAGTTACTTAAAAAAGAACTTTGGATGGCTTTTCACATCAAAAGTCTTCGTAACACCAAATTTCTTTTATGACTAGTTTTTGAGATTCAGTATGTAAAAAAATTGCTGAATCCCATATTAAAAAGGCATTATATTCGTAATGTATTTACCTCGAATGAGTTCTATTGAACCTTTATCCCACATACCGTGAAACGTGCCATGTCATGCAGACAGGAGAAAATCATTATACAAAATAATTTATCTAATTCTCTTCTCAATATTCCTTTACATTCTATAAAATTTGTTTTCTTTTCCCTTAAAATATTTAATTTATAAAATATTATCGCCTTTTAATTCTTACCATTTCAAGAAAGTGATTTCCTTGAACAAAGAGTATAGGGGCCAGAATTAACTCATGGAGAACTCCTACATTAAGTGGCAGTCTAGGAATAAGTGCTTTAAATATTTCTTTTATGATCTGAATGATACTAACATACTGCCACCTCCCAACCAAGTAGCTACGCAGTAGTTTTTTACGTAAGTCATGGTTTGTACAATCGACTGCTTTGCTGCGGTTACAAAAAACCTCAGCAGGGCATTCGCCATCCTCTAAATGTTCGGAAAGAGATTTAATAAAATGATGAATAGCGAGTGACGTTGAACGATCAGGTTGGACGTTAAATTGATTGTCAAGGGTTATTAATTTCACTTAAACCTTTAAACTTCTTGATTTCAGTTAACCCTTTCAACGATCAAGAAAATAATACTCAAACATTATTAAAAACCTGCCTATATGGCCTTTTTCATTTGATTTATGAGTTTCAATTTTACTATTTTTGAAAAAGAATAATTAGGAGAATAGGTACAGTGGTTGCTTCAAATAAAGACAGTGTTGATGCGAGATTTAAAGAGTTGCAGATTAGGAGAGGGAAATACATTTGCTGGTCAAACATTCCATAATCGGGACACTCTGATAATACAGGTGCGAACAAAGTGGGAGGTCCTTGGTCTATGCAGTTGGATGGTGAAGGAATGCTTGCGAGTCGATGCTCGTGTCTCCCTGGCAGGAATGACTAAGGAGAGCATAATAGATGATATTTCATCAAAACAGAATCCGTAGTAGTATCTGTAAAACAAAAACAGATCGCTCACAATTAGACGAAACTTTGGTGATGCAAAGATCAGACAAGGATATTAAGGATTGAAAGAGAGGCTGTTCCCTATATGTGCCAGCGGTACTCAAGACAGGGTATGATTTGCGAAGTGTAAAGGATAAACAGGTTGTCTGAAGAAAGATGGGTACTGGAAGATAATTTGCGAAATAGTAAACAAGATTGTGTCTTAATGGTGTTAAACTAGACAAGGTTCCTCGCACCCCGTCCTGCGACTTTAATGAGATCTTCGGTTAAAGATAAAGTCATTACTCTCGCCCATCATCAGTTTCAGTCCTGGAGACAAGTTTGGGAAGTTGTATATTAGATTTGAGTGTGCTATCGTCACCATAGCTGTGAATAGAATTGCTGGTAGAAAAAAGCAGGTCATTGATGTGTAGGAGGAATAGGGTAGGCGCCAACACTGAACCCTGTGGAACGCCTGCGTTGATTTGGTGAAAGTTTGATGAATGGCCGTCAAACACTACAGAAATACTTGTGTTAGAAGGAAAACTGGCAATCCAAGTACAAAGTTTTGAAGGAAGGCCATGGGTAGGAAGTTTGTTAATACGTGCGTCATGCCAGACTTGATCAAATGCTTCGGATACGTCGAGGGCAATAATTTGGGCTTTTCCGTGGAATTTGATCGACTTATTCCAGTTGTGGATTACGAAGGTAAAAAGATCTGTTGTGGATCTTTGATGGCGGAAGCCGTATTGCCTGTCGTGTATTGGGCTGCTCCGTAGAATTAGATGATTCCTGTTATGGGTTACGAAGGTAAGAAGAAGGAAAAATACCCTTGTCATAGGACATTTGAAATAACCTGGTGAGGATAGGGGCATATTCAGAAGCTCACATTTTTAGCACTATGGCCGGAATACCATCAAGAACAGAGGACTTTTGAGAATACGTCGTATCTTTTTTACCTTGAAGGTAATTTCGTGCATATTGTATGACAAAGCTGGTACTGATTAAAGGGGGAAGTGAACAGAAGGTATTAAAGTAGAATTTGCGACGAATGGTTTCGCAAAAAGCTCAGCTTTTGCTTTAGACGTTGAGAAGATTTCATCACCAGAAGTTAGAGGTGGAAAGGAGGCTTTCCAAAGTTTTGATTAATATTTTTGGCAAGCGACCTCAAGAATTGGCTCCCATGTTGGCAAGAAAGAACTTCGCTTTTTATGCGTGATTGAAGGCATTTTTGGCTTCGAGAATTATGCGACTGTAATGATTTTGTGCCTCGTTTTTAAACTGCAATTTTCTGAAGAAGGGTTCTTAAAAAAAATTATGAGTATGCATTTTTTCCAGTTTGGCACTATCGCAGGATTTTGATAACCAAGAATTATTTTTACAAAGTTTTGAGTCTTAATACCTGTTGTAAGGCACCGGAAACAGTAATTACCGTGGTCAGAAGAACCCAGAGAAGCGGAAATTGAAGACTGATAGCTCTGGGTGAGTTGTGAGAAACAGGTCCAGTGCATTTTAGCTATGTGTGACGATGCGTGGCAAGTAAGTAGGTTCCCAAAATGTGTCTAAACCTCTTATTAGGACGGAATAGCTGATATCAAGAAGTGTTTAATCTCTTAAAAGAGATATATTAAACAATTCTTAAGTCTGTCCAAAAAAGCTATTCATCTGATTGATCCGACTATCACAAGATGCCTACCTCACTTGAGCTTCGTCGGATTGTATCCGATCTGTTTTACAGAAACTACCATAGAATCTGCTGTGGCAAATCTTCATCTATAACGCATTTTTTATCCATGCCTCTCATACTTCAGCTACAGCTATTCCAGCTGCAAAGACCAAGGACTTCCCACTTTATTCACCTTTTTATTTTCTGAGAGTCTAGATTATGAACCATTTCTCTCTTAACTCAAGAAAAACACGGTAAAAAATATCTCGTCCCCCCACCCTTGGAAATAATTCTGACTACTCGCCCATGAAAACAGTAAGTACTAAATTATTACAATTTAATTTCGATTTTAAATTTCTGGTTAACAATATACACGTCCCTCGTATATATCAACATGATACTAGTAGTATTCTGCAAAAGGTGATCGCGCAAACCAAGCGTAGGGGCAATTTCTCCTTTTACCATCGGTTCGGTTGAGAAAGTATGTAAGTGTTACACCGCTAAGTGCACGTATGCTCAAGGTGTTTTCTTTTACCACTTTGTTATGTAACATTCCTTACACAATAATAATCATTGCTATTGATTGTACGATGCCAGGACGATTTTATAATAATTACTAGAATGCCGCCAACTATTACATGTTCGCGCTTATAGTTCGGCAGCAATAATCAGTGTAAAGGTTAATTTTGTAAGTTATTACCTAAAATCATGTCGAAATGAATAACTTAGAAGTCTTATATTGGCATAGTATTAATTTTTGACGATATTTGCTGGGTTATTTTAAAATCTTATAGATGGATTTTCGTTTGTATCGACTCATTGTTCCTAGTTTAATTAGATTTATTTTACAACTAAATCTCCTACATGGTTTATAATAGTGTAAATATATCAATAAGGCGTATATAGGTACTTAATAAATAATATTTGATTCTAAATCTTTGCTTTGAATGTAATCTTTATTGCAATTCCAAGAGCAAATCTAGTATAATCTTTATGAAAACATGTCAAGTTTGCACAGGAAGGAATTGAAACAAAACAAAAGTTATCATGGTAACAATGACGTTGAAGGTACTTACAAAATACATAATATTTAATTTGGAATTTTTCCTCTGAATGTAAAATATGTTCATTTTCATTAACTTTTTATTGATAATACTTTTAGGGCCCAGCATAAATTTTGGTTTATCTTCTCTTCTTGATCTATTTTTGAAAAAACAGTTTTCATTTACCATTTTTTTACCATTCTGAGAACAATTTCATGAAGTACATGAATAAATGTTTTCGTTGTTAGTTATGTTAGATCATTATTATAAAACACGAAAGTCAACTTTAAAATTTCTTTTTGGATTCATAAATCTAGGATAGTATTTCTACTTCTAATGTTCAAGATTTTTCCAAAGTTCAAATAGTGTCTATATACCAGAAGAAGAGTGATTTGGTAAATTATTATTATTAGATTTGAGAAGTGTATTTCTATAATATGAGAGATTAATTATATGAAAATAAGCCTTCTCTTTCATTAAATGGTAAAATATGCTAAAATAACAAAAAAATATTGACTTTTCCTGATGAACTACACAAAAACATGCTTAGAATTATCATACCCGACCTTCAAATGTGTTGAAATAAAGTGTTGCATCTCACTAAAAAATTACAGAATTTTTATCACTGTATGGATAATTGGACAAAAACTATTAAGATATACAATGTCTGAAATCTGGAAAAATTCCTCTATAATGAAATTAACTTTCGTATTTTCCAAATCAATAATTATTATTAGTATCTTTCTTTCAAAGATTTGTGAAAATATTAAAGGTTGTTTTAGTAATAGAGCAGCCTTCGACACACCGTCAAAAATATTTTTAAAAACTCATTACGTAAAATATATTGATGGACATATGGTGTAGGTACTTTTAAATAGGTATGAAATGGTATGCAATGATATTTGATTAGAAAATTTGGAGAAAGTATTACTTAATATTAAAGCAGTTAATTTCGTGCTTAATATGCAATGTACTTATTATACTCGTATACTACCCATATGTTGCTTCAATTTTAATAAACTATAATCAATATCTTTAAATTGAAAAATGAATTTCTTTTTTAAATGTTAACTACGTAGCTTTGTCAAGCTTACTATCTGTAAGTTCAAATAAACGCTTTCCAGGACTAGTTTTATATATACCATTAACATACAAATATTGTGAAACATATTATTGGAACCCCTAGTAAGTGGTTAAGGTTTAAGAATTAGGAATGTCAATGAATTTGAAAGGCATCTTTAGGTCCATATTTAGGAAAATGAAAGTAATTCTAAAGCAACATTCACTTGTATTTTATTTAGTCTGAATTTTGTTTTCCAACAATACAATACATATTTAATTTTATGTAGTCTCTGTGTTTTTAATCATTTAATTAGGTTAAAATATATTAGAACCATAAAAATAAGTGTATTATTATAGTCTTAAAGACCATATACAGTACTGTACAAGATGATTAGTTGCAACATTGATATACAGGGAAACAACAGGAGATCAGAAATATAACAAACAATAATATAAAAAGCATTTCTTATACTTTTATAAAAATAGAGTCTTTAACAACATTTTATGGTGTTGAAATTGAATGGATCACATGTTTTTGTATCCTTTAATATAAACTGAAAGCCTCCACAATCCGTTCTCAAGAATCTCAAGTCGCTTTTATCATCTAAAATAATCACAGTATATAGCACCGTGCTTGCTTATAATCTTTAGGTTTAATACCGTTGTTTTCAAAGCCCTGAGAAATTTGAAAAAAACGCTGCCATAAAGAGGCAATCTGTTAGAAAGAGGCGGCGAACGTTTCATAGTGGAATCAATTGTTTGCTTATTTTCAAATAGTTCAGTATAAATGAAATTCACTGATTGTTTTAGTAACTGACATTAATGAAAATGTATATAATATAAATATCCTTGTGTGAAAGGTCAACCAGACACATTTTATAGTGGATTTTTAGTCGCATCTGATGGGGATAATAAAACGAAATTTTCTCTTGAATATAACTTCTGTAGTATATCTCATTTGATACACAAAGATCCTTCTTTTTTAACAAATCTCCCATTGAAACGCATAAAATTGCTAAAAAGACATTATGTAGCTCTTAATATTAATCAGGGTCAATCTTATTAGTTGTTTCGTCTGTGTCATGCAAATCATCATACTCTGATACATATTCAAAGGTCTGTAAACTCGCGCAAGCCCTGTTCCTGGACTTGTGTACTGTGATCCTATATTTGTTGATTCGTACTCTATAGGTCTCCGACGTTTCTACACTTTTGAATGACGATTATGTCGTGATTCATAAATTCATTAATCATTTTGTGAATCCATACGTGATTATCTCGACTCTCATCACCTATTAAAACTATGGGGTATTATATACCTCATCACTGTGTTCTCATATCCGATAGTACTACCACAAAATTGAGGGTGGTATGTAATTCTTCAGCAAAAGATGTTCAGGGTTTCCTTACAGGTCCTAAGATGCAAAATAATATCCTTCTAAATTTCAAAATGTATCAGTATGTGTTTACTGCCGATATAAAACAAAGGTACTGCCAAATTCTCATAAAATTCTAACAAAGACAATATTAAAATATTATTTGTAGTTTTCTTCGGGATTCTATGGTGTCTTCTTTGTTCCATATTTAGCGCTTATAACTTTGGCCCAGTTAGCTCAAGAGGTGAAGACTAATTTTCCTTTCGCTTCAAAAATGATGATATTATGGATATTCTTGTGGAGTATTTAGTTGCGAGTACTTCAGATTTGGAACATGCCAAAATACTCTGTTCGGAAAATTGTAAGGTAAATGGAAATAAGGAAATGGGCCTCAAATGAATATTCCTCTTTTAAGTACCTTTCCGAACCCATCGCCATCAACACATTTTAAATTTTGATTCATATGAAAATATTTAAAAGAAATTATTAACAACACTAGAAACCCTCTTCTGAATGTTTCTCGTACTCCGTTGACGTTTTAAAAGGACCATGTACATGTACAAAACGTACTCTTCTTTCTGAGCTTCCTCGCATTTTTGAGCCCCATTGGATTTCTATCTCCCCTTTCTTTGTAAAATTTTTGATTTTAAAAACCCATCATTGGGGTTTGGGAAAAATATAAGCAGAACTTCCTTCTCAAATTAAAATTCCGCGTTCGGTTAATCTTTTGGATTTTAGGGTTATTGAGCTTCATGGATTTGCTGATAGTTCTGAAAAGAGATGTGATGCTTTTGTTTAATTGAGAAGTCTTACTTAAGATAGTTAGGTGTCTATACTATGTGGTAGGTCGAAAATGGCACCCTTGAAAAGGATTTCGTTGCCGCGGCTGGAGTTATGCGCTGCTCTACTTCTCTCAAAACTGATGAATTATATTCTTTCCACATTCCAAGATAAATTGTCAGTAGAGGGTGTCTGGTTATATTTTACACCCCCCCCCCCTTACAGCTTGAATTAATTATTGCGGCGTTCGAAGAGATAAAAGAAATTTTACCTGTTTCGCGTTTTATATTAACAGTTTCAAAATATAAAAAATCGTATAATTAGGAAAAAATTATTTATACATAAAAGTATAATTTCTTATGATAAACATAAATTACAATGTCTAGATAATAATTGTATCAGGTATGCAACTGGTCTTACAAAATATAATCATATATCTCCAATTTTTAATAGATTTAGACGCAAAATCCACTTATCTTGTTTTATTCATAAAATATTTTTAAACAAATTGCCTAATAAATAAATAACTTGGAAATTTCTGTTCATCAAACAGAAAAATATAAATCTGCTTTTACATATATATATGTTCTATAAATTATAATAGTATTCCTTATGAAATAAAAAATCTCAAATATGAATCATTTAAAAAACATATCAAAACTATTTAGCGAGAGGTAGGATTGGACTGATTACTCAGTAATCAAAATGAGTACTCAAAATCCTACCTTTTGTGCCATCTACGTTATCTATGTTACCTCACACGAATAAACCATTAAAAAAAATAACAGAAATTTGACGTGTTGCACCGTCTGTTAAAAAACTAGATACTTTTGAATTTTTTTTTTCATTTTTGGGGGTTGCTTCATCCTCCTAGAGCTACCCTGTATAGCTTTTTTTAAAGACTAAATGATTTTGAAATACACATTTTTCTCGTTTTTGGAGGGATATATACAAAAAGATAAATACATTTTATATAATCAATTTTTGTTTCATGTTTAGAATGCTGCCTCATTTATTTATCTATTTAAAGCTACTCTACATAGTGGAAAAACATATTTTATATACATTCGTCGTTTTTCGAAATATGTTAATTTCTATATATATATATATATAATCGAAACAAAAATCAAGTATCTACACCGATAACTTACACCATTTTTGGATGTCAAAACATTTACCTCAATTATTTATGTTTTCCTTTTGACTTATATCCGTCTGCGTGTTCTTAAAATATGATTTTAAGATTTTTATACCCTCTAAAAGATCTGTGCCAATCAGACTTATAAATCTAACCCCCGCGAGCACTGACCTGGACTATTTTAGGTGCAAATTTGAAACGAATCGGTTTGGTCGGTCTAAAGATATGGCGCGGGTACATTTTGTGCATAATATATTAATAATACAATATATGGGCTGTTTGTTATACGGGGAAGTAAATAACTAATACTTAAAGCGAGCCGCAAAAAAATAGCGAATATGGTATTTAATAAATAAGATGCATATTTTGGAAAACATAACTATATTAGAAAGTAAATAAAGAAAACTTGAGTTAAAAAGTTCAAACAATAATCATAATATTTTTTAAGCTTTTCTTTTGCCAATTGATTAGTAATTTCATTACAAGCCAATTCGTCATGGCTTGAACTTTGTATACGCAATATACAAACAACATCGAGGTTAAGGCTCAGTACTCACACTAGACAGAGGTGCAGCAATGAAGATTTAACTAGTCAGTTTAATGGCACGTATTTGCCGTCAATGGTGGATGGATCCAAGGAGAGGGGGTGAGAAGAAGTGATCACCCCCCAAGCCCAAGAAACAGTGCATATTGATAAAATTCCTGGTTGACTTAATTAACTAGTATTACAACCGTTGGGGCGGTACGGTATACAAAACGTGGACGTTACTAGGAATTAAAACGGAATATATGTAGCAATACTGAAAAAGTACTGCTAATTATTGCACATTATTAAAAACTGCAAACAATATAAATAATATACTCGATCGACCTTAATAATGTAGAGCGCAAATCATAAAGTCAGAAAAGAATATCCCCAAAATACATTTAACCGTTTAAAATAAAAGGGATATTTAAAAGTCTTTTTGACATTTTGCCCTTAACTATTTACTAAAATAAATAGGTATCTATTTTGGGTCATCAAAAAGGTCATAAACGGAGTAATAATATCTGTATGTTTTTATTTATTTTTAATAAACTTTAGACTATTATTTAAAAACTAAAACTCCTAATATAAAACCGTTCCAATTTCTAAACCATCAAATTATTTTCTAATATATAAGTATTATCCAAATATTAACATACAGTACAAAATTTGGAAATCCAAAACGTGTAAAAACAACTTATATTTTACCGTGTCCCCATCAACACTTTTTTTTCCGTTTAGGGTAGAAAATATTAACCACATTTATATTAATCCAATTAATAAACATGTTTGTTGCCTAGGCAAAAAAATACGTTACTTTATTTTTATTTTAAATGGAATTACTATTATTAATTTAACACAGATCTAGAATATAAATGTTTTAGCCACTGGATCCAACGTGAAATAACACATGTTTTAAAGCTTTTTACTTCCGTCTTAAAAGGGAAGTATTTAACTTCTTGATGACATGTGAGATAATAGAAAATAATGTAGAAAAATGTAATTTTATAGTCGATATTTTCAGTAGTCAAGCTTGTAAAAAATTGTTTAGATCTGCCTAGGCCTAGTCCATTACGTCGACATTCTCAATACTTATTAATTTTAGTGTTAAATTAGAAACTGAAGAACTTCTGTCGAAATTTTAGCTGATGCAATTTACAAGGAAATAAGCCTTATGATAAAGACTGGAAAAAATACGAAGTCTCGATAAGTTTTGATGTAAATGAAGACGTTAGTGATAATGAGCAACATGATAACATCGAGCAAGGAACTGTTCGGCAATAAAACTGAAAACTATAAAAAATGACGAAGAAAAGTTAAACGCTAACAAATCAGGATCAAGAGACTATTTAAAGATCAAAAAAAATGTAGAAGTAAATTGTGAATATTTAAAAGTTGATATAGATTACAATATTGTGGTAATTAAAAAAAATCGTTCCATGTTTGACTATTAGATGGAAAAGTAAGCAATGACAGATTGAAATGATTTATAGCAGATGTTAAAATGTAATAAAAGTGATAACAAAAAAAGAAATTTGCTATATACTTAAGGTGCTAGTACATACTTCGAAGTTTTGTTTCAAGAAAATTGAGAATTTTTTACTAAAAAGGTTTCTGTTTTGTATACGTCGGATATTAAGCGCGGAAGCAAGTTATAAAGTGTAGGACCAAAGTATGTCAGATATCTTTGGTTTCTTGTTCTGGACAGGAAATGAACACATAGGGACTCCACCGATCTGCATCTGGTATGATAATTATTTAATTTGATTTTACATACGACAGTTGCAAGGTTAAAACTTGGGCTTTTTTTTTTGTAAATTACTTTGAGGAGATATATTTGATTTACATTTAAGATATTTAGTGTTGTAAATGCCCCTCCCCATATTGATAGACCGTATCTAATAACTGATTCAGCTAGTGTGATATATAATAAGTTGAGGATATTGATTGGCATAATATTTCTGATTTGATAGAATTTATAAATTAGTTTACGAAGTTTTGAATTTGTAATTTATATGTGTATATCCCACTTAATATTTTGATCAATTACAACGCCGAGATATCTAATACATTCAGTTTTATTCAGAAAATCAATGCAGTGGCATGCTGTCTTATTTGATAAACTCCGATTAGCATCAAATTGGTGGGATCAAGGGTACTGAAACACATAAATTTTGTTTTTTCCATGTTAATTGTCAATCGGTTTTCACCCAACCATTGACGTACCTTTGCAAATTCGGACATGGTGTGCTCTATTGCAGCATTCCAGGTATCTCCCTGCACAAGAAGAAAAGTGTTACCTGCATACGAGACCAGTTTTCTGGACGTAGTGAGGCAAAGAAGAACATTAATCTAAAAAGAAAATAGGAGTGGTCCAAGTACGGTTCCTTGGGGAACACCACAGTGTACTATTTCAAAACTACTGTAATTATTTACACATTGTTTCCGATCTTCAAGATAATTCCTTAATATGTTATGGCATAATCCTTTTATTCCGTATTTACTTAGCTTGTTTAGAAGAATATCATGCAGTATGGTATCGAAGGATTTGGCCAAATCCAAGAAGATCGCAATGGGTTTTTTACTTCTATTAATAGTAATAAAGTTTGATACCTCATAAAGTGCGTCTTCCGTTGATTTTCCTTGACGAAATCCAAATTGACTAAGAGAAAGAATGATATGTTTTTCTATGTGGCTTGTAATTCAATCCCTTTAAACAAACTTCCAATACTTTTGCAATATTATTAATTAGAGATATCGGCCGGTAATTGCCCGGTAAATAAGTCTCTTTATCTTTATGAATAGGTATGACAACCGACTTCTTCAATTCACAAGGAATTATACCGGTCGAATTTAACCATTTAAAAATATGTGTTAGAGGCTTAGCAATATAATTTCGTGTTTCCTTCAGCGTTTTACTAGTAATTCCGTCTAATCCAGGTATAGAGTTATTTTTTAATCCGTTTATATTTTTTTTTTACTTCCTCCCCAGATATTGGCATTTAAAATACCCTCGAATAATTTATATGGTTGTTATTATACTTTTTTTCAAGAGGGAGTTTGTCTGCCATTGTTTTACCAATAGTTATAAAGTATTTATTAAATATGTCGATAAATATTTTTTTATTTTTTTGTAAAACATTGTTATCATCTTTTAGCGAGAGATTTTGGTTATTTTGGGTACTATTTTTACACTGTAGTTCTTTCTTTATTATTTGCCACATTTTTTTGATGTCATAATTATTTTAGAAAAAACATTGGCGCCTCCACTCCTAAAATATAGTCTTTTGCTCTTTCGAAGTGATGTAGTTGGACATGTTTTAGGTGAGCGATAGATCTTAACCCCCTTTATGGATCTGTAAAAAAATATTTGAAAAAATATGCAAGATGGCGCCGTAAGTAAGGAAAAAAACAAAAATTCGGAGATATCAATGCTCGATTACGAAACAGACATAGTTTTTAGCCATTAGGACGAACTTTAAAGCACGCCACCAAGTGTCCCACTACCTGACCTTGTGAATGTGTGCTGACTCATGTACACCCTTAATACTACATCATGTTGAAATATGAGCCATAACAAAACTCTGCAGTATTTTATCTCCAGCTACTAGGTATATGTGTGTTTTACCTAGAGTTAAAATCCCTTACTTTATTTTGCTTAAGCCTTAAAATAACAGAAGTTCTACTGTCTCACCTTTTCATAGTCATATGGTTTTAATTTTATCATACATCAACGTAAAGCTTTAGAACGTTGATGTTAAAAGAAATTAATGATATAATGAAGCTAGTATTTATTTGGCAATTTAATAAATATGTAATCTAAAAAACAAAAACTAGATTAAAAATTAATACGATGGTATTTTATGGACATTACTCCCCCCCCCCCCAAGACGTTTCTCTAGATCAACCTTTATTTGCCATATCAAATTTTCTTTCAAACTGCTCGCCAGCCGAGGTTTGAGAGATCTATATAAAAAAACTCACTTAACGTTATGGTTCATTATTGCTTATATTAATGCTTTAATTTTTCGAAACTGTTAAGAAGTAAAAATATCTGACAGATAAAAACAATTTAAAGGATATTTAACCTTTGGTAAAGATTTGCAATATACAAAAAAATCATATAATTTATTTGCCAGAATAATGGGAGACTGTCATCACGTCTTGTATTTATTTCGAATTCCTGTGATTAAATCGATAAACACAACTTCACGTGACCCTCACCATCGAGAAAATTGGAACATGGTATTCTTAAAATCAACACTGTTCTAATTCGACTACTTCCTGTGGTGCGCTGTTCCCCAAAATCGAAGTCCACCTTAGCAAAAATCCCCACCCGACGAATTCCTCTAGGTGCCGTCGCAAAGAAAGAACCATCTGAGATCAGTCTTTGCGACGCCTTTGACTTTTACTTTCGTTTTATACCGGGTTGTTCTAATTTTATAAGTGAGTTCGTAAATCTATTTTTTGTACTTTTTTTGTGATAAAATTTTAGAATAAAAATAATGCTGATTTATAATTCTTTTTAATAATAACATGAATAAAATTGTTTTAGGGTGAAGTGTTTTTACGAAAAAAACAGTTACCTTCAAATTAACTTATCTTCTATTTAGAAATTGTATGGATCTATTTAACAAAAAAACATTAAAGGTAAGCATTACGTTAACAAATAATGTATTGAAAAAAAAATCTTAAAAGCAATTTAACTTATACTTTTGAAAACAGGTACTATACAACTAATTTTTACACTCGCATATTATTTATAAATGATTAGACTATGATTAAAGTTATATCATAAAATTAGAAATATATCAAAAACGGCTAAAACAATGAAAAACAAAATATGTATATTTTGAATGGAAAAAATGAGTACTTTTTAAAAATGTATATAAATATAGGTAGGTAATTCTAATTTAAAAAAAAACACTTTTTCTCTCAAAGCGTTTTACTAAAAGTCAAATCCATTCTCAAATTCTTCAAGACAAAATCTGTACATTTTTCACGTTTTCGGCCAATTTACATGTTACTTTTTATAATCTTAAACACGCTGAACTCTCTATAAACAAGCAGATTCTTTATAGTGCAATTATAGTCTTTAACTCATTTTGAAGATGCTTCCAAGAACAAATGGTGCTATATCAATTTATAGTGCGGGGATCTTTAACATCAAATGATCGTACTTATCAATAGCAAGGATACAAGAGCAACAAATATCCTGAAATTGTACAATTTTCAAGGGTATAAGTAATTCGTTTAAAGAAATAATTATTATGTTTTTCGCTACTTTTTAAAAAACGAAAACTTTAAGAAGAATTTTGACCTTAGTTTTGAAAATCGTCACTTTTATTGTATTATATCAAAAAACAATATCAAAACCATCCCCTAATACAGTCTGTTGTACATACTCTTTAGTTTCTTTTATTTCAGTTATTTATGTATGTATATTTTTCATGACCTTGAGCTTAATCTTTGTTGTGCCTTTGGAAGATTTGACCTGATATTACTAGCCTTGACTCATCATATATTTATATCAATAAGGTGATTTTTAAACTTTGGACATTATTATTTTAACCATAACCACTACAGGCTATACAATGAACTGGCTTTATTATCCAGATTTGTTTCCGATGTCTGTTGATCTAATAGATTTATTAAAGATGACCTTATTCATTAATTTCTTAAACTCAAGACACTAGAACTTATCTGTGACTCTTACTATCCCTATTTATTCCATAACATCCACTCACAATTATATTACATGATTAATGTTAGAATTGAATGTAAATTTCTCCTGTGATAAACAAAATCACAACAGGGTTTTTAATAAAATACGTGTTGGATACGATACATATCAAACTGTCTTTTCACCCATTTTGATTATCAAAACTACAGAGCAACACAAAATTGATTCACAAAACAATTACTCCGCTGACTAATACCGCGACCGGCATTGATATATACTGTTGACTCCCGGCTTTCGTTGGGAGCAATAATATATTTTTTTGATTCCACGTACACCAACGTCGTAACAATCATACTATGTTCCCTGTTCGGAACATATTCTGCATAGCAGCAGACATACTGATATATTTTCGTCAAACGACGATCGCGATTTCGCTCTCTTCAGAGATCATCAGGCCGTCATAGACTAGCGAGCTCCGTGTAGGGCAGAGGCACAAAATGGAAACACAGAAACAACTACTCTGCAGGATAATATCACGACCGGCATTGAATTATACTGTTGATACCTGGCTTTCGTTGGGAGCAACACCAGAACATGTTCCAGGCAGGGATCATAGTATCCTTCTTATGACGTTGGAGCAGGTGGAATAAAAATATATTAACATTATTGCTCCCTCCGTTTTTTTTTTCTACATTTAATTATGAAAAGTAATATTTAAAAAAAGTAAATTTTCAAAATTTTGTTTTCTTATACATATTTTTTTAGTTCCATTTTGTAGAACACTAAAAAAACAAACATTTAAAAAATAAAACGTTAAATTCAGCCTGTTCGCACAAAAACTACAGACCATTTAATTTTCCAATAGAATTGCAGCCCTTCTATTATTTCTTATTTCTAAATTTTCATGAAAAAGGAATTGTTCTTCCCCACGGGGAAAACATGTTCGTGGCATCACAGAGGATGGCGATTCTGAGATTTTGCACTGCACATAAACAGGAAGATATATATTTTGGACTTTTGTAGAAAATTTCTTTTTTGACATTTTTTAATAAAATCATACGTACAGCGCCTTCTATTGGTCTGATAGCAACCAGAAAAAGGCAATGTTAAAGACTATAAAACAAAAAAAAATCATACAACATAAAGAAAAATTCTTCGTAATTTCCTTTGTCTTCAAAGAATTTTGATAAAAACTTTTGAAAAAATACTTACAGTGGTGGCTAAGTATATTACATTTTAAGTCGGTTTATCTAATAGAACGGCACAATTGTCTGCAAATCGGCAAAATTGAATGTTTTATTTTTCTCTATTTTTTAATTCTTTTTAATTTCTTAAGTTAAAAAAATAAAAAATTATTTTTTTTTATTCCATATATTAGTTTTTATAATTAAATGTAAAGAAAACACATTTATACTTTAAAAAACCCAAATTACAAAACCATATTTTTAAGCAAAACAATTAATTATAGTCAGCATTTAATTTTTTATTAAAATAAAAATTAAAATTAATTTTCAAACAATAATTTTCAATAAAAATAATTAATATTAGTTGTGAGTAAATTTGAAATAAAATTTTATTTATAAATAAAATATTATTAATAACAACTTTTTTTAAATAAGCTTTTGTAATTATTTCAGTTTTCTTATGAGTATAATAGTTTTTTCTCTACATTTAATTATAAAAATAAAAATTTAAACATAAAATAATTCTCAAAAATTTGATGTTTTTAATAAATAATTTTTTAGTTCCATTTTGTAAAAAATTAAAAAAACGCACAATTAAAAAAATAATAAAACGATAAATTTAGCCTTTTTTCCAAAAGTTATTTTTTCCAAAAGTCAAAAAAATATGGGTTCCGGTCATCATGTAAGGTAAAATCTCAGAATTTCTCCCCTGCCACCAACAAGTTTACACAAAAAAACCGAGGGGAAGAGCAGTTATTTTTTCACGAAAATTTCCGGTAGATTGACTTTGCTAACCAGGTAATATGTTTAATTAAATGTTTGCTGCAGTTATTTAGTACATGAGTACGTATATATCGCGTAAATTGGATTCACTTGAACCGATCTGCTTCAAAGGGGTTTGAATGAAACCCGTATTTATCGCGTAATACTAGATCGGATACGTAAATCTGAAACCTCAATTCACTATTGTACCACAAAGAAACAAGCAGTGTATAAAGAGATTCAAGTAGTGGAAAACGACATTTTTAGAAGAATTGTTATTCTACAAAAGCTTTAAAACTGTGGCCGTTTTAATTTAATTATCGACAGTAATTAAAAATACACAAAAACTAAAACAGAACGGAAACAAACTCCGACTCCAGCAAAAAGTTAGGCTAAGAGAGAAATCTGTTTTAAAATGTCAAAATACCAATCCCAGTTTTTATCGTGATAAAAATATTCTAATCCACTTCAGTTCAACTCAATACCAAAAAATAAAGGACTGAATTGAAACGTTCAAGTTGTTGGAAATATGGGTTAATGTGTGTATCGCGATTTTTAAGTCGACTACATCGAATCGGTTCAAGTGGATACAATCTACATGCAATGATATATACGTACTCTATGATTTTTTATTTGTTTTTCGACCTTTCAACAGACATGCAAATTGGCAGTGAGCAAAAAGGGAAAAATGTCTCTGCTTGTACCTAGGACCTAAGAAAAACAAGGAGAATAATAATTAACTTCAACAATACCAATATTTTAAGATACATTTTTAAAGTAATATTGTAATCAAGGGAACAATAATCTTTTTTATACGGTTTCTACTTTCTTTAACTATTGTTTTTTAAAATCCTTTTTGTTCGACATAGATGCATAATCTGCTTTTATGGCTATTTCCCGTTAAGTTGTTCGTTGTCCTAAAATATATAATCTGCATTAATAGCGCAGAATGGTTAAATTTGCAGCTTCCGTTTATAATAAAAACCGAAGAAAGTGAATGGAATATACACACAGAAAAACAAAAAGCCGATAACAATATGGTAAAAATAAGAAGAGTATATATTATAAAAATATTTTTAATCAAATAACTGCTCATGCTACTTAACGCATGATGCGAGTTGAGGGTTGTTTTTCCTATGGTTAAAAGAGGCATAATAATGCTCTTTCGTTAGAATAAATGGCAGTATCGAAACGAAATTGATTACCCAAAATCGGACGATGTAGAAATTAAAGAGGCTTCTATGAGATTTTTGGGAAATCATTTAGTTTCTTTCCTTTAGATTGGGTTAAGTATATTAGGGGACCGATATTCACTCTTGAGGCTGATTTGCGGGTTCTTATGATAATAGAAAAATAGTAGTTTCAGAGTAGCTGCCGTGACAACTATGCTAGATAGAACTGTTCATGAAGTAAAACAAATCCTTAATTAAGGAGAAAGAAGGAAGTGTCAACATTCGTGGTAGATGGACAGGTGACTATCAATAAATAAAGAAATATTTGGATTAGAGAGAAAACTGGCGTTCGGTGAAGATTTGTAACTGTACGAGTTTATGTAGATAAATTACCTGTTGTGGGATATATTCATATATAACCGACTCATATTCAATATAAAATATATCCGACTGTAATTGGAGAAAATATTTTAATTCCTATCTGTATTATAATAATTGCATCGATTCGGCCGATACTTGGTGGAAATCCATAACTTAGATTTATGGTACTAAGTAAAAACAAAACAATTTTAACTTAAAACTTCCACTATATTAAAAAGAAAATACCTTTCATGACATGTTTCGCCAATAGTGTGGCTTCTTCAGATGATACAATTAGAATGAAGTAAAATATTTTATACCTAGTGTACAATGGGTTTTTTCCATATTTACCTAAATCTATTTCAAAAAAACATATTTAATAGAGGCGAATTGCTCAGGTCAGTTTGATCGTTAAGTAGTAAACCTGTGTGTTTAAGTTTATTTATTTCTAAAGATTCTAGAAAATTTAATTTTTTACCTTTCTTTTCTGTATGTAAAACTTTAAAATTGTTATTAAAATGATGGTTACAATTAATTAAATGAGAAGCATAATTAGATTTGTCATCAGCCTTGACAAAGCACTTATAATTTTCATTTATCCTCTTCTCTAAACTTCTACCTGTCTGTCCTATATAAGTTTTTGGGCAATCTTTCAAAGTTAATTTATAGACTGCAACAAATATGAAGCCACTAATATAATTAAAAAAGAATTTTTAAAAGAAAGTAATCAAAAACAAGAAATTCAAATTCTCAATAGCATTAAAACTTATTAACTATTATTTACAAAAGCTGATAAAGGTAATACTGTAGTAGCAATTAACAAAACTGATTACACTGATAAAACTTTATAATTAGATTAGATTTATAATTTAGATCTAACTAAAAATGAAATATTGAAGTGCGATCCTACAAATAGTTTTCAAATAAATGTTAAACTAGCTATCCAAAATTGTAAAAGTTTATTTAGTGACAAAGATTCTAATGAGATTAATGAACCCAGAACCTCTGAAACTTTGTCTACTCTCTAATTAAACTTCATAAAATCCGATTAGACCTGTCGTCTCGTTTGTCTCAGCACTTTCTTACAAACTTTCAAAAAAACTTATAGATATTATTGTAGATAACAATAATTTTTCAGCCAAATATTCGATTAGATATTCATATGATTTAGTGCAAAAAATTCAAGGGATCAATATACCAAAAAACGCTAAACTTATTTCTTTTGATGTAACTAATTTATTACCAAGCATACCGGTTCAAGACACTTTGACCTTTGTTGACAAACTTTTTCTTTAAAACAAGTACAAATTATTAAAAAACAAGAAATAATGAATTTACCGTCTGTCTGTATAGAACAAAACTATTTTGAATTTAATAATTATATATATTAATCCATAACCAAAATTTAACCAAAATTTCGTTTATTAACCAGATATACAGGTAATGATGGTCTAATAATGGGAACCAACACCCTCTTTTTAATAAATTTCTTTATTGGCATAAGTACGTAGATGACATTTTAGCTTGTTTCACTGGAACAGAAGGGCAACTAAATATGTTTCTTGTATACATAAATAATTTACATACCAATATAAAAATCACTATAGAAAATGAAACAAATGATTCTATTAATATTCTTGATTTAACTATTAAAAGGGAAAACAATAAACATATTTTTTCTGTTTTTCATAAACCAACACACACAGATACAACAATACATTGCATTCCATGTCATCCAATGCAACATAAGTTAGCAGCCTATCATAGTATGATCCACAGATTAATCACATTACCCCTAAATAAACAAGATTTTCAAAATGAATTTAACTTAATTAAACAAATTGCAATAAATAATGGTTATAGTTCAAATATGGTTGATAATATTTTAAGAAAAAAAAGCTATTTGTTCGGTTTACCCCAGTTCAAAAGACCCTTCTTCTAACTATAAATGCATTACGTACTACGGAAAATCCAGTATTAAAAAAGGCAACCTTTTAAAAAAACTAAATATAAATTTTGCATATAAGACCAATAATTTCATAGGCAAATTTGTAAAAAATGACAAAAAATTGCCCAAAAACATATATAGGACAGACAGGTAGAAGTTTCGAGAAGAAGATAAATGAGCATTATAGGTGCTTTGTCAAGGGTGATGACAGATCTAATTATGGTTCTCATTTAATTAACTGTAATCATCATTTAATCATAACATAATAACAATTTTAAAGTTTTACAAACAGAAAACAAAGGCATAAAATTGAATTTTCTAGAATCTTCAGATATAAATAAACTTAAACACACAGGTTTACTACTTAACGATCAAACTGACCCTGAGCAATTCGCCTCTATTAAATACATTTTGTTGAGATTTAGGTAACCATGAAAAAAACCCATTGTACACTAGGTATAAAATATTTTACTTCATTCTTATTATATCATCTGAAGAAGCCACAGTGTTGGCGAAGCATGTCAATGGTATTCCCTTTTTAATATAGTGGAAGTTTTAAGTAAAAATTGTTTTGTTTTTACCTAGTACCATAAATCTATATTATAGTAACTATAATAACAGTTTTCCAGGAAGATGTTTAAAAGCACACTACACTACAATCAGTATACCGTAGAAGAGGGTCCCAGGGTACTTTTGCTGATAAGCGCTGTAATCATTATTCGTACTTATGTACATATGAAAATAATTTCGTGCTTTTTGTATGATAAAGATGGTTTGAATAAAAAGAGAAAAATTGAAAGGAGGGTTTAGAGTAAATTCTGTAGCATATTGGTTATTGAAAACGTAGGTTTTTTTTTCAGTCGTGAAAACGATTTAACTACTAGAAATTATAGTTGCAAGGAAACTATTGCTATTTCTAATTTAATGTCCAAACGTATCTTTATTTAAAAATGTAGCAAAAAGTTGCATAATAAAATTCCAATCAATATATAATATTGATTGGAATAGTAAATAAATATACGAGAAGTGGATCACTTTAGATACAGCAAACCATACTTGACAATTGTAATTCCTCCATAAAGATTCTATTTTAAATTGTTATTTGCATCAACAATAAAACAATGTTAACATTTGTATACCTAAATCGTTTAATATGTCTTGCATATATTTTAGTGATCTTGAAAGTGTAAAAACATCATGTAAGCTATGTAGGTAATTAAAACTAGATTTATAACAAAAATCCGAAATAACAAGATGCTAATTATTTTGAAATGGCACTAAAAACTTAAACAAAAACACCATCATGAACATAAAATTATATAATTATAATTACTTGCCAAATTCCTTTTCTCTGAGAAGAAACGAAGAATAAGCTGTGTTAATATTATATAAGTGATCATTTTAAGGATGGCGTCTTGAAAAATAATAAAATTATTAAATTAAAAATTAAATATTTAAAGTAATTAAGAAGCTATAGGTTGTCGAAAGTGAAAAACGAGAAAGTTAGTTCATATGTGATTTAAAGATTTGTAAATTAGGAGATAAGGAAAAGGCTAACGGGTTCTTTTATCGGAATATTTTGGGAATAAGGAAATTATAATAGTTTTTGGAGGTTCTGAAATACAGACAACGAACCGTCATTTCATTGCATCTGTTGCCACTTGGTTTTGGAGATACGCTGAAGCATTTATGTTGGTGTGGGGGGCACTAGCATCTACTTAAATCCAGTCAAAATTGTGGTAGAAGAATAAAATTGTCACTGATGAGGAGGAAGATGGACTAAAATAGCCCTAGAATTCTTAAAATACGTGTATATAAAACCTAAACCTATTTAGGTTTTATATACATGGTGAATTCCCTCTTTATTTAATTATTTTTAATCGAATGAGACAAAAAATTATTAAAAAACTGAATGCCTAACCAAACCTAATCTAACCTAATAATACTAAGATGCTAATTATTATTTTAAAACGTTAAATAATTTTCATTAGGCAGTGTTACTGAAAATCCATTTTAGCTTACGCAATAAATAAGTCATTTAAATAAGACGCCTTGAATCGGTCCGGAGACATTAATGCACGCCGAAACTATATTATTTCGTGCGGTAACCCTCAGACTCGCGAACGGAAGCGAGACGCGGCGTTTTCAATCACTAAATATTAGAAGAGATCTTTTAGTTAAAAGAGGAATATTTAATTTGGCTGTTAATCTGTGGGGTTGAAATTTGATACAGATTACAGATACGGTTAGCTTGAAATAATGTCTCTAGGAGTAAGCATACGTTTTAATAGAGCCCTTATACCTACAAAAACCTGAATAACCAAATCAAAGAAACAATGCTAAATAATATTTAATTAAAAAGCAGTTTTAAACCTATTAACTTATACAGAAAGAGGAACATTTTTTGCTTTTTGAGATACTTGTATGTTCGTGGTGAGTTATTATATTATGACACCCCCCTACAGGGTTATTTATTAACAAAGATATAGAAAAAGTGTAAATACAAAAAGTGTAGGGTAAGAAATATGTTTTTAATGAGATACACCGTATATTGTTTATTTTTATGCAAAGTCATTCTAAGGTAATATTATAATACAATGCAAAACTTGTTAAAGTTAAACCAGAATAACTGGAAAGCGGGTTGCGCCAAAGTAGTCAAACTATATATTTTTGAAATCAGGAAAAAAGAACATTCATAAAAATTATAAAAATACACGTTCCATTTAAAAAAAACGTATTTCGTTATATTTTTTAGAGCATATAGATAGGCATATGATAGTCGTTTGTTTATTTTATAACGGATTCTGCGGTCGCTACTCTCGTCTGCCGGCTTCAACACACTTGGCAACATTGCGAGTTAATAAGCCAGCATCCATTTAGGAGGGGCTTGAACGTCCCCGTGTCTTGTTCCGTCTACTGCGTAGCTATATCGATCTATTGTGTTACTAATGGCCAATTTAATTATTTCGATTTGATTTTGCTATACTAAGATGATAAAACGATTTGATTTGAAAAAGACCATTGTAAACTGTAAAGCCAGAAAAAAAACAACATATCTAGAAATTACAGCTGAATACATACGAAAATTAAAAAAATTAAAAAATAATCAATACAATTGCCAATTTGATGATGAACGGTATCAATATACAAAGTGACGGGCTCCAGTTGTTTGAAAAAATGATATTCGAACATAATTATTACAATTTTAATCGCAGATGGCAGAAGCTATTTGATACGAAAATTTGTATGAAACCAGTAAATATTATAGACAAACCTCTTTAACAACAGATTTTTACTTTTCGTAAGATTTTAGTTGAGCAGCAAAAAGCTTTCGGGGTTTATTAATCTACTCACTATAAACTGTAGTTTGAGTTTGTTAGGTTTAATGCTGCCTGTCGCCAAAATGCTCGAACAAATTACACACAAAGGCTTTTCTTCGCCATTGACTTAGATCAGAATTTAAATATTCTTCACAATATTTTCTATATTTACTTTTTCATAAAAGCCCGAGAAATAGAACGAGACAGGCAATATAGATCATCATAAGAAGTAATTGTTTTTAATGGCGGAGCAGAAAGCGTTTTTTATTTAAATTCAATATAGCGGCAATATGCCAATACCGATGTCATTTTTCTTAAACAAATTAATAAAATATTAAAGCACGTGGGGTTCTTTTTGGTTTTTAATCGAATTAAAAAAACTTTCACTTTGTCACAAAATGGAATAAATTTAAGTTTTTGTTTAAAATGTCCACTTTTTCTTAAATTTTCACAAAGATTTTAAATAGAAAGATGTATTTATTAAATACCAGCATTAGAGTATAACTTGTTATCTACAGAAAAATGCATAATACAATGCATTTCGATTTTTGTTTTAGAAAAAATTAACAACATTTTTGGCATATGTACATTTTTCATAATAAATAAAACCGTGTTCTGCTTAAACTAGGCTTTGTTATTAGTACTTAGTAAATTTTCGAATAATTTTAATTTTTAAGTAAATTTTATTATTTTCAAATTTTCTGTTTTTTATTTTATTTTAAGAAGTCAAAATAAAAAGTATATATATTTCCCTAGCAGTTGTTAAAAAACTGTCCGCGAATAATGGGACGTCCCAAGAAATTGTTTGAAACTCGCTAACCTTGTCAAGCTAATGCCATGCGAAGACTTGTTTAATGATAGGAAATAATAGAAGAAGTTCTTGCACATCTATCTTAGAATCAGAAAGACTTTGTTCAAATCGAAGCAAATAATATGTCGCAGAAAATGAGCTCTATTGAAATACCACTAATAAGATTCTGCAGAATTCTAAAATGATCCATATACATGACTATGGTAGCTGTCAGGTTCAATTCACTGGATTATGCAAGATCTTAAAACGCTTAGCTGTGTCCTCAGAATGAGTTTAGGGTCCAAAGATTTATTTCAGTAATATATAAACTTTCTTGCTCAACCTGGAGCTTAAGATAACATCTGTAATCGATTTGGCTTCTTGAGAATCTTTTGGACTTACAAAAAAACGCTTATGAACACGATCTTGAAGACAGTCTTGGCAATATGCTGGTACAATTTTTATCTCTAACAGGTGATTTCAAGAAAGACTGTAAGGTCCATAATGAGCCACATGCTCTTTTACAAAATTTTTGCAGAACACAACTATGGAGCAGCGTTTCCAGGCATCACTAAGGATATATTTTGTATTTGCACGGGGGAACGATATAATACGAAAAATGATTGCATACTACTCAGACCTATCTGGCACATCTAGCATTTCATTATTGATGATTTTGCCTCGAATAAAGCAGGAAAAAGTGTCAATAAATAATTCAACAATACAAACATATTTACATTTTTTTTTAAGAAAAACGTTTTATTGCCCCGGATCCTCCATATGATTTAATCTGGCTCTGTTGGGTACAAATAGATCCGGAAGCCAGCAAGCTCGCCTGACCCCGCTAGATTTTTTAATATGTGTTATCTGAAAGAAAAAGTGTAGGCCTTAAAGTAGGTAAATCTTGTAATATCACTAGAAAATAGAATTAGAAGAGCTGTTGATAGCGTTTCAGAAGAACATTTACAGAACCTGTTCACAGAAAATATTGAGAAAATCATATTGTGCCAAGAACAAGGCAATCAACTCAAGTATCAAAATTCTTACTTAAAAAACAAAACATCTGATATATTCTGTGGAACCTGTATGAATAACATACGTTATGAAACTGGCTTAAAAGAACAACCAAAAATATGCAAAACAATTTACCTAACATACGGGCGGCCGGCCAACTTTAATCTTACATAAGTAAAAATTAACATATGTAGGTTAAGAATTTGGCCAATGCATCATGTTTATATTTTGGTGACATAATTTATTCGAATCGAAGGACTTAAAAAAGAAAGCTGACATAAACAAACAAAACACCTACAGATTACAAAAAAGAATAATATCGTAAGTTCATGCGAAAAACTTGAGTACCAATTAAATAATTTGTTATTTTGCATGTCAAATATTATCAATTGCGAACGATGAATGCAAATTACCCCCTAGAATACGGAACTTACAAAGAAACTTAAAAAATTTTTAACTTTTCTAAAATTTTGAACAGCTTATCTCATATTATCAAATAAATTATTGTGGCACTTAAAAAGAGAAACTCGTATTATACGTGTAGTATTCAATAACTAATTTTGTATCAAGGTTATTTTTTGTCCAAACTGCCCTACAAATTGTGTTAGGTCTTATTAATATACAAAACACTAATATTAATGTATTTTCTGAGAATCTACCTCAGACTAAGCAGGAAGAAAAAAAGCCTTACATCTTATAAAGAAAGCCATAAAACAAGGCTAAAACATCAGGATAAAAAAATAATTTATTTATAGTCGGAAAAACTTGGTCTTTGAAGGAGCACAAAAATTTGAAAAAACCTAGTGAATCTCAAAACTCCAAGGTAAACACTACAGCTTTGAAAAGTGCATCTGTTTTACCTGTTAATAGGCAAATTACAGTTAAAAATACACCTTTAAATATGGTAGACCGCTCGTCAGGATCAGGAATGAATAGTGGTTGTAATTCTCGATCTAGAAAATTTAGTACTTAGTAGTTATGTTAGTATACAGGACTTACATAATAAAATCTTAGACTTAGAAACCTATATTAAAACAATTTTTTTAAGAAGTTAATGTTATTTGTTTATCAAAACACTGGCTTCGGTAAGAACAATTAAATTCGGTTAAAATCTTACTAGTATCTTTTTCTAGATTTGTGAGTGTTCGGGGGGCATGCTGTGAAAAAATCAATTAAACAATCTATTAAAAAAAAATTATTAAGATTCATCTTAATTATTCAATATTATATCTGTTTATTCCAAAAGTTGGTCTGTGTGGCGATTTTAATGAGGACATTTATAAAAATTACCAGGATAAAGTTATATTACTTTCTTCTTTTAATCTTTAATCTTTGGATAAGTGATTCCACGCGTGTTACGGCAACATTTTCAACTTGCATAGATTTAATGTCTTCAAATACAGTTGCGGAAACCAGAGTAAGTATACTAAATATAGAAGTATCCGATCATTATGGCCAATATTTGGCAATTCGCGAGGTTATCTAATAATATAAATGTTAAAAAAACGAATTCTCAGTACTTATAACATAAACAGGTTGTATCGACTCATATTACCTACATTCAGTTCGATGTCTCCGTCAATGCACTTTTAAAACAGTAAAAAATAACTTCAAAAACTAAAATTACACTGTAAAATAAAAAAAAGTCATTAATCAAGCCAAAAAAAAAGTTAGTTGAATTCGAAACGCTCCAATCACAAAATAAAATTTACAATGTTCTCGGAACATTGTAAAAGAGGAGAGATCTAGTACTAAGAATAAAAATCATAAAGATAATTTAAAAATACAAATAAGTTCTGCCCAAGATACCGTTAACTAACCAAGAAAATGATTTATTAAAATTTTATATAATTAAAATTCCAAATAATGATATACCATTCTTTTCTAGAGCCAAGTGAGGTTTTAAATGATGGTGATTTTCTAAACACAACTCTTCTGGCTATGACTAAATTTCTACAAAACTACTAAAAAAATGTACACCCTTAATTTCCCAAAACGTTGTAGAGTCATTTACGACAGGAGTTTTTCCAGACTGCTTGAAACTTTCAAATAAAAAAGCTGGAGATACATAAATAATTTTCGACCCCTATCCCTGCCCCCTTTTTTAAGAAAATTGATTGAAAAATTTATTAGCAGCTTTTAGATTTTTGCAAAATTATAAGTCAATTCCAATTTGGGTTTCAGAAAGGAAAAGCGATATATTAAATACTGTATGATCGTTTATTGATAGAAAGCATTTGGTGACAGGTATATCATGTGACTTTAGTAAAGCATTTGATAACGTTGATGTGGATATTTTATTGCAAAAACTGGAAAAGTATGGGATCAGAGGGTTTCTTCTACAATGGTTTAGATCTTATTTACAAGATCAACAACAAAGGGTATTGATTATAAATTTAACGGTACAAAAATTTTTCTGATAATGTAGAAAGGTATAATATACATAATCAAGTTGCTTCATTTAACATTTCTTATTGAGAAACTCTAAAGACTTTAAGGCTCTCCTGGAATGCCCACACTGAACAACTAACAAAGAAGCTTTCAACAAACTGCTTTCTATTAAGAGTACCAAAAGTAAGGCATCTACGACATTAGCAAAATGGTTTATTTTTGTAATTTTAAAAGACTAATAAGATATGGTGTACGGCATTGGGACAAGCATCGATGGGCAGATAATTCTTAAAAGACAAGAAATAAGTAATTGGAATTTTAAGCAATGCACGGTATCGAGAAAAATTCTAAACCGCTATTTCAACTTTATCATCACTTACTGTCCTCGAAGCTGTTTTGTTTGTTAGAAAAATAGACATTTATTTACTTTTTGTCAATCTAGTACAAGACAAATGGGGAAAACTATATTACTTACTCAGCAAAATACAATTTTTTTTTGAAAAAAAGACCATTTACCTGTATAGCGATAGTGTATAACATACGAGTGTGATGTTTCATGGCGTAAATCACGCGAGTATATTAGTGCTCTTTTCAGCGAGTAGGGAACACCATTTTTTCCACAATACAAAAAAAATCAATAAAAAACTCCTATTTATTACATATCTTTTAAAACATAAATGATTGAGTAACGCGTCAGCAATTTGTCGTTTTATTTTACCTGACCCAGCCTACTTTGAAACCTTTTAACGTCCGACGCGTCGCACGTTGAGTCGATTCCATAGAAATTACATTATTATTAATATTCTTAATTATAATAAAAGTAATGTTATTTTTTAATAATAATATTTTTAATAAAATAATGTTCTTTTTTTAATATAGAGTAACAGAACAAGCTATTTTTAAAATGTGTAATATAATTATTAACAAAGCAGATTTTAGGATATTATACAACGCTGCGCGTTATGGTCCTAACATAGACGTGTATTAAGAAAATAACACACGTGTGTGTTATCATTTGTTTTTTCGTCTACTTTGTCGAGTTGTTAAATCTGTTTTCTTAGAGGGTTGAGGGAAACATATATCACCACCTGCCAAAAGAAATACCGTCTTTTACAATTAATGTGTTGAAAAGAAAATTGAATTAGTGAATATGTGACATTTTTAGCTAATTTTATATACTTTTTTGTGGAAAATTTTTGAAGTTTTAAAATGTCTTGGTATAGTAAATAATGAAGTATTCATAGTTTAATTATGAAACTCTTCCCTACGGATGTGTATCATTCTTTTTGGAAGTAAAATACTCTATTCTATTCTATTTATCTAGGCAACATAGCATCTGAAACAAAATGGACATGTAATCATGTCATGACCAGCCAACAATTTTTAAATATTGGACGCCTTTTTATTAATATATTTTAATTAAATATTTAACAATTTTATAAATTGGGCTTAATGTGGTTAATTGGCCGGTGTTTTAATTTCTGAGAATGATCCCGTTCTTGTTTAACTCCTGCTAAGAGTTGACTAATATCTCCTACACACGACTCTGATACAAATAGTAAAAAACTTGCATGGTGTATCTATCAAAATGTATTCTATTAAGACGTTGTACTTTGTCAAATGCCTTCTGATAATAATCAATAAAACAGACTGTAGGGCGGGGTAGACTAACCAGTATTCTATATCAAAAACGTGACGAAACCCGAAATTTGCTTCCAATATTAACTTTACACAGCTCAAATACTAAGTGACGTATTATTTTTAGGAATGGATCAGAATGGAGCGATAACCATTTAAATAACTGTGCAAACAATTCACTCAACAGATAAAACTAGACAACCTGAGTATTTATTGTTACTCATTTTATAAAATTAAAGTTAAAACAATGAATAAATAACATGCTAATAAATACTTAACCACAAAAGTATTCCCATATCGTTTAGAATACGTAACAAAAGAAAGTTGTACCTTAGCCTAGAACTAGCGCACGAAAAGGAGCAACGATCAAGTTTAGCCACACGAATAGGAAGCGAGAAATAAATCAAGTGCCTTTTACACGTAAATAACAATTACAATATCAGATCACGATAGTAGCCAAATACACTCTAATAAGGAGAAGTACTATGCAATTATTTTTTATTGTTATACAGGCAAATTATTTAAGTATATTAGTAACTACGCACTATATAGAATTGCTAGACAATTCTAGGACATAAGTACTCGAACATGTGACAACTGGTGAAGATACGAAGAGAAAATCAAAATATTCGGAAAATAAATCAAGTATATTAAAAAGTTTAGATTTTTGTGAATTAATAATAACAGAGCTGCTAAAATGGTAGTGACCGCCTTGGCTTCTTGGATCAAAAATTAAAAATATTTCTCCATGCTCGTCTACACTTTTTATTTCCTTCGAAAATGGTACTTTAGTCGTGAAAAAATCACCATTCCGGGTTTTTACAGATCTTCACGTTTTAGGGTCCCTAGATAGCAAAAAAAATATGTTTTCTCAATTCCGTCGGTTTGTCTGTACGTTGGTCTGCCATTCGCGGCATAACTAAAAATCTACTTACACAACTGACTTCGATTTTGCCCAGAAACCAAGGGTCATAATGGGGATGACCTGGTACCATTTTGGTAAAAATCCAATATGGCTAAAGAAAATGATGGACTAGTAAATCCAAAATTTAGTAAAAAACAAATTATTACTAAAAAACTATCCAATTTACCTGAAATTGCACAAAAATCAAGTATTACGTAGGAATCAACTGCTAAAATTTTGGTACGAATCCAAGGTGACGAAAGAAAATGATGGCTTAGTAAATTATTTAAAAAAATCAGCCTGAAAAACTCCTTATTAGATTAATTATAATTAATTAACAGTATGATTTGAGAATAGAGGCCAACGAAAATGTTTAAAAAATCAACGTAAAAAAACTTATTAAACTGACTTCAAATTTTGCACAAAAATTAAATGTGTATTATGATAAACTGGCATGAATTCATAATGAAAAAAAATCAGTGTAAAAACTACTTTTTCAATTTGTTTTAAATTATGTCCAAAAATCAAACGTGTCATAGGTAGAAACTGGTAAAATATTGGTAATGACGTCTAATAAAAACCTTTGAAAAGACAGCATATGTATGCTTAGTTAAGAAATCATGGTCCTTGGGATTAGACCATGTAAAAATGGAATCTCTTTCGACGATTTCTATTGAAAATTGTTAGAATGCATATAAATTTCAAAAGATTCTCTAATTTTCCATTTATAGAATCCCAAGACGGATGCAGCACTTTTCTGTATACACTGTCCTAAGCAACAATCCCCTTTCCTCTTCTCAAAAGCTTCCATGAAAATACTGGCTACCACAAGTGACAGCGGAGATCCCATTGCTGCTCCTGATGTTTGTTCATAAAAAGTTCCTTGAAAAACAAAATAAGTTGATGTGAGTCATGCTTTAATCAGATCTAGAAGAAAGTTGTCAATATTATTATGGTAAAATAAGTCGGATAATTATGGAAATTGTATCATTAAGGGGGAACTGCACGCAGTATTATGGATCATTTGCAAGCCTTCCTCCTATGCAATATTATGTTAAAACTATAAGAGATATGTATTAGTTTCAATGCGATTTCAATAGGGAAATATGTATAGTTGGGCGCTAAATGCAATTTTTTATAAAAAAAATCTAATATAGAATTATAAAATAGAAGTAGATTTGTCCATTTTCGATCATTTTTCGACTATTTTTTGACGCAAATGCCGTCGCATATATTTTTTTCCACAAAATGGCTCTTTACCGCCTTGCATTGATCCTTTGTCTACTTAACTGCAAAATATGAAATGTTAAATCGTACTCATGTCTTTGTATTTCTGCAGCGCGTGAACCCTTTTGAATCAATTTTTAAACGAAATGTAATTTAAATTGCCTATACATAACACATTTTTTTGAGGTCGGACGTGCAGGAAGTTTTTTCTAATACGTAGGTACCTTTTCATCTTACTTTGAACTTGACTAGACCTTGTCACTAGTTTTTCACTCTTTGCGTGCAGTTCTCCCTTAATAGGCACATTCGTATATAGCAATTCTACATCGAATCTGACTAAGATATAACCAGGATCTAATTGAATTTGTTTTTAATTTCTCTATAAAATGCCTACAGTTTCACATATATGTGTTTTTCCTGTAAAATTATTCTATTTTAAGAATATTTGAAAGATATTTTGCAAGTGGGCGCTCCTATTGCACTGACGATAGGTCGAAGTGATACGTTAACTTTGTGTTTATGGGTAGTCCGCAGTGGCCTTAACGTCTTTATTGGTCGGGTCTGCTTGGATTACTCTGTATGAGCTGTCGTCTAAAAATAGTTGTATTTCCTCCACATACTCTGTTTTGTCTATAATGTTGTTTAATCTTTTTATCACCGTTTTTTTAGCAACTGATAGATTCGACTTAGGCGGCTTAAATTTTTTGACGATCTTTGCTATTTTATACCTTATTACGTCAGCTTCTTCTGTTGGAAGTCTTCTAATTGTGGCTTCGACGGATGACACTATGTCTTCTACGGGTATCTCCCTTGATGTTATTGCGAAGTTTGACCTTTGGAGAGTACGGACTGTTCTGAAGATGCCTCGCGCAATCGATCCCCTAAATATATACATAGGTAAGTACTATACTACATTTAATTTTCGACCTTTCAGTTTTCAATTCATTGATGGTAGCAATTGCAAGCGGAATGGATTTATAATTTAGACATCGACAAATTAAAATGTTCGAAAACACACCATTATTAGTCTCCTATAAGGCAAAGTTAAAAAAAAACTGTAAACTCTTTTTCGGTGCTGATAAGAACGTTGCAACGAGAAAGGATTTAGTAGACACAAATAGGTTGAACATACCAGAATAAATAGTGTTATTTGTTATTATAATTTCCTGTACGCCTAAATTATAAGTCCACTTCTACTTGCAATTACTACCATCAATGAATTTACCTATGTACAAGTCGATTTTTATTATTTTAATGACAACAGAGGTCGAAAATTAATACCCACCTATGTATATATTTAAGGGAAAAAATTGATGTATATGCCTTCTATTGCTTGTTATGTAAATTTACAAATTTTATGTTTTTTTTTATTCGTAACTTTATATTATACAAAAATTAACAATAGGCTAGTACCATTTTAATTACATACTGTCCTAAGCAACAATCCCCTTTCCTTTGTACAAGAACATGTAGCTTTTGATTCAATTTCCATTGCAAATTTTGTATTAGGATGTTGATGATTCAGATGATTAAGAAACACGGCTTTAATGGAAACGACTCTAAGGCTTCGTTCTCAAAAGCTTCCATGAAAAAACTGGCTACGACGGGTGACAACGGAGATCCCCTTGCTGCTTCTGATGTTTCTTCCTAAAAAGTTCCTTGAAAAATAAAGTTGATGTGAGTCATGCTTCAATCAGATCTAGAAGTGAGTTGTCACTATTATTATGGTAAAATAAGTCGGATAATTATGGAAATTAAATCATTAATAGGCACATTCGTATATAGCGATTCTACATCGAATCTGACTAATATATATCTAGGATCTAATTGGATTGCTTTTATTTTCTCTATAAAATGCCTACAGTTTCTCATATATGCATGTGCTTTTCCTGTAAAATTATTTGATTTTAAGAATATTTGACAGATATTTTCCGATTTTGTAAGTGGGCGATTCTATTGCACTGATGATAGGTCGAAGTGATACATTAACTTTGTGTTTTTGGGTAGTCAGTAGTGGCCTTAACGTCTTTGTTGGTCGGGTCTGCTTCGATTACTCTGTATGTGCTGTCGTCCAAAAGCAGTTGTATTTCCTCCACGTACTCTGTTTTGTCCATGACGACAGTGACATGTTCCCTTGTCTGCTGGAAGGACCAAAATGTCTGTATTGTTGTTTAATCCTTTTATCACCGTTTTTTCAGCAACTGATAGATTCGACTTAGGCGGCTTAAATTGTTTGAGGATCTTTGCTATTTCATACCTTATTACGTTAGTTTCTTCTGCTGGAAGTTCTTCTAATTGTGGCTTCGACGGATGACACTATGTCTTCTACGGGTATCTCCCTTGATGTTATGGCGAAGTTTGACCTTTGGAGAGTACGGATTGTTCTGAAGATGCCTCGTGCAATCGAAGGCGAAACGTCAAAAAGTGATTCCATTTTGACACGGTCTAATCCCAAGAACTCTGATTTCTTATTTACTTACAGCCGGTTGCATAAAACTTAATTGCTGTTTAGAATATTTAACAGGGTTTTCGTATTTGACGAGCTGCTTATAGAAATCTAGGAACTCGCTGTCAAATTTAACATTCCTTTAAACATACTAAACTTCAATTGAGCTTTCTGCAACCGACCGTGTGTGATACTAAATGACTATGTGCAGAACTAAATTGAATTACACTTCACTACTCCGAATAAAAGGAAAAATTCATAACGAGGGAAGGTCCGGGTAAAGGAAATTTACCGATTTTTTACTTTGTCTCATACCAGACCAGCAACCTCTCAATATCATCGAAATAAAATATTTTCCTCTGTATTAACATTGCATTTCTATCAAGTTTATTGTGATCTTAAAATATATAATATAATATACATAAAAGAAACCATGGTACCACCTATACCAAATCCGTTGCAATGGTTCACCGCTTCCGCAGTAGCAAGGCTGAGTCGAAAACGAAAGGTCGGATTACCAATGAAAGTAAAAACAGATTAAAACACGAAATTAATTTTTTACTTTTTATAAAAACGTATCTATTGGAATTGAGAATATCGTTAAAGAGCAATAAATTACTTAAAATGTGAAAATAATATTTAACTTTTTTTTATTAATCTGGTTAAAATCGAAACAAACGTAGGTTTTGCCACATTAATAAGAGAATAATCAGTTTATGTCGATCATGAAAACACAATATTATTTTATATGTGTTGTTATTGCAAACGAATACATTTAGAGCCCATAATAGTTGCATTCCATTATTAAATTAAGACGAATACAAATAATACTAAAACAATGTATTTATAAATGAAAGCTATAAATATCACTGTCTGCTGTTTTTTTGTCTCTTGGCTTGCTACTTTAAGTAAATATAAAAAGTTTGTGTTTTTGCACTTTACGCCCAGATGATGTGACGCAAATTTATAGATCCGGAAACTAGTGGTTTGCAGTAACATTTTAAGAAATTAAGCAATTTAGAGAATCTTATATTATCCTGATATATCCAAAACCTTCGAAAATATCTAACTGACATGACGAATTTCTTAATAAATTCCCCATCTGTGGTCTCCCCCAATCTATTTTATTCTAATAACTCCAAAAAATTCTAAAATACAGAACAAAGAAGTTTCCAAACTGAACACACGATAAAAATACACACATTTTTTTAGTTGCAGTCTATTCCGAGTTTACCGTGAAACATGTTTTTCAGCCATGTATTCATTACATGGGTATATAAATAAACAAAAGTGTACTTTTCAGAGTGGCCAATCCCCAAACCAAAGAAATATGATTAATATATGGGTTAGACTGGTCAAATCACAAAGCCCCTTTCTTAAGCAAACTTGAATGAAACGAAATGCATTTCCATTAGCATCATCTGCTCTCGGGTTGAAAAGAAATATTTTCTGATAAAGCACAGGAAAAATAGATATAGTAAGAAAGTTACAAATATCGGTTGATAATTTGATAATTTACTTATATATGCATTTAAAAACATTAGAATATATGTCCAAAAAGTTTAGAAACCTTGAAAACTGTATATTTGTACAAAAAAAATATTTCAAGGCCATCAAATCAAATTACTACTAGTTTTAAAACAAAAGATAATTGAATAAAGTTAAAAACACAATAGAACCGGAATTCTGGTGCACAAATCAAGTAATTTTGTCATTAAATATGACTTGATGCATTCTAAGTATATGCCCCTATTTTGATTGTAACACGGTGAGAGCTGAAACGTTTCCAAGCTGTGTAATAAAAATTGTTTAGATTAAATAAAATTTCACAAAAATTTACAATTTCTAAGATGGATCGATTTTATAAACAAAGGTGTTCCATATTCCATCATGTCTTCGTAGCAGATAGCTACCCTTCATTATTTTTTTAAAAAATTTAAAATAGAATTTTTGAGCTCTTATTATCTGTAATTTGTTCAATGTAAAATTTAACTTTTGACCATGTGTCTATTTTCAAACGTATTTGATAACGAGTAGCACTAGAGGAGGAGTAGTTAGCCGAAAGCGCCTTGCTATTATTTTAAGTTTTTAAGATATTAAACGCAATTATTGACATCGTACTTAACCTAATAAATTTTTAATATTTACCACACATTGGCAAATTAGAACCAGACGCAAAACATAGGACTTCATTTACATCTTTCCACGAAATATCAACAAACACATTTGCCCTGACAACATTACAGCTACAAGTTTCACCTCAAGACTTTTTAAAATAATTCCTGTTGTTTTTTATTTATTAGGGCTTCCTCTGCAAACTATAATAATGTAAATGTAAGTAGATTAACGATCCAAAATATATCTAATTTTGAAGTACTCTAGTTTGGGGTGAGGATCCGAACAGAAAGTCAACTTTTTAGTTGTTCAACGTTTCGCAATGTTTTATTGCTTCATCAGGACCCTATAATTATATAAAAAAAGGACGATGAGTATTCAATTAATGTGACATAGTATATTGTTATGACTGTTTATTGATACTAATTAATTTACAATTATCAAATTCAACTGTAATTAAAATGGTACTAGCCAATTGTTATTTTTTTTATAATATAAAGTTACGAAAAAAGAAAAAACACAAAATGTGTAAATTTACATCACAAGCAATAGAAGACACATCCATCCATTTTTTCTCCTAAATATATGCATAGGTAAGTACTTACATTTAATTTTGGACCTTTGTTGTCATTAAAATAATAAATATCGACTTGTACATACGTAAATTCATTGATGGTAGTAATTGCAAGTAGAATGGACTTATAATTTAGGCGTACAGAAAATGAAAAGTAACAAATACCACCATTTATTCTGGTATGTTCAATCTATTTGTGTCTACTAAATCCTTTCTCGTTGCAACGTTCTTATCAGTACAGAAAAAGAGTACAGTTTTTTTTTACTTTGCGGGGTAAACACAAAAAGAATTGAAATCGAATGTAATTTATAAGATTCCATGTAAGCAATGTAACAAATGCTATATTGAACAAACAGGAAGATATATTATAGATAGAATGAGAGAACATAAATTCAATCAAAAGAATTATCGTTTAAAACCGAACCCTACGGCTTTGGTAGAACACAAGAGAGATACGCGTTAGACGATACAGAGACACTGGATGTTCAACCTATAAAAAAGATTATTGTCGGAGATGCTTTTCATATAGAAAAATAAAAATGCTGTTAATAACTGTTCTCTTATAAAATCTCAACACAGCCTACTTTAATTTAATCGATAAATTAAAATGTTCGAAAACACACCATTATTAGTCTCCTACAAGGCAAAGTTAGAAGAAAAACTGTAAACTCTTTTTCGGTGCTGATAAGAACGTTGCAACGAGAAAGGATTTAGTAGACACAAATAGGTTGAACAGACAAGAATAAATACTGTTATTTATTATTTTTAATTTTCTGTTCGCCTAAATTATAAGTCCACTTCTACTTGCAATTACTACCATCGATGAATTTACCTATGTACAAGTCGATATTTATTATTTTAATGACAACAGAGGTCGAAAATTAATACCCACCTATGTATATATTTAGGGGAAAAAATTGTGATGTACAGGGTGGTCGAAATTGGTCTGTTTTAACAGAGAAAACCTATTTCCTGACTAGATAGAGCAAAACTGACTTAGGTGTCATGGGCTCGATTTCTGAGAAATGTTTAATGGCAAAAACCGCCTGCCGATATTTTCACTGCCAACTGAGATATAGGGCGTTTTTCAATTTTCGGCCATTTTGAAAATTGTCCATAACTTTTTTATTTTGCGGAATATTAACATTCTGCAAATACATTCTAAAGGCACTTTTTTATGTGCAATCCAGTGGCGTACTCAGATTTTTTCTATAGTTGTCCGTTTTATCATAAATAGGCAAAACTTTTTTTTTTCAAATGGAAATCATAGTTGGCTATAAATTATAAAAAATGCTCGCGTTTAGCCCTTTTCAGTGATATAAAGTTGTAGGTACTTATTTTCAAAAATAACGAAAATATTAGGTGTTTTTGGTTTACATCGAAGTAGGCTTTGATTTGTGATGACAATATCTCAATTATGTATTGTTAAGATTTATAGTTTGTTAGCAACTTAAACACAACTTTAAATAACACTAGCTAACGTTATTTTAATTATTTATTATTAATTTTTTTTATTTTTTTTTGTTTACATAGCAAAGTTGAACAAAATTAACAAACTAAACTACTATTTACAGCTACAAGTGAAAATAAAAAATAATTATGAAAATCTAGGTATTTAGTTAGATAGGTTTCTGATAAATATATTTAGAGAAGTTGTTCAAATTGAGCCCCTCCCTGTTGAATACAAACTAAGCATCTTTTGCGTACCGAGTTGCAACTATTTATTAGTTCAACTGGGCTAATAGATGCAAAAGCTTGCCTAGTGGCCTCTTGCAATTCTTCTTTTGTGTGAAAGGTTCTTCCTTTAAATATCAAGTCCTTCAATCTTCCCCACAAAAAAAAATCTAAGGGAGTTAAGTCACAGGACCTAGCAGGCCAAGGTATGGGGCCCCACGTACCAATCCAATTTTCTCGAAATTCGAAGTTTAAAAGATCAGTTGTGATCCTTGCATTGTGCGGGGGACAACCATCTTGTTGATAGTAGATATTTCTGGCATCAGCTAAAGGTATGTCTTCCAACAAAGGGACAATATATGTGCGCAAAATATTTACATAATCATCTGCAGTTAAATTTCCATCGTAAAAATAAG
This sequence comes from Kuschelorhynchus macadamiae, assembly GCA_030620095.1. Classification (NCBI taxonomy): domain Eukaryota; kingdom Metazoa; phylum Arthropoda; class Insecta; order Coleoptera; family Curculionidae; genus Kuschelorhynchus; species Kuschelorhynchus macadamiae. Next base: position 181,618 of record JAUTXW010002487.1, read on the forward strand.
GTCCCACAAATCTTCCTCGGAATATCCCCACCCATATATTGAATCCACACCGACCTTGCCGGTCTTGTTGCACAACTACGTGTGGATTTTCAGTGGACCAGTGATATGAATTATATCTATTAAATATACCAGAAGTATCTACTCTGGATTCATCACTCCAAATAATATTTAATGGAAAATTCTCATTCTCCATGAATTTTTGCTCATACCACTGACAAAATCTCAATCTTCTAGCGGCGTCCCCTTCACGGAGTTGATGAACTCTTCTCGTTCTGTACGGTTTGAATTTATGTTTTTTGAGTATTTTTAAAACGGTGGTCTTTGGAACATTCGTTATATTAGCCAATGTTCGAGAGGAGGTGCCAGGATGATCTAATACCTCACCAATTATATTTAGCTGCTGGATTTCCTTTTCTTCCTTTAGTTCATAATGTCTTGTTCTTAACTTTTTAAAACTTCCGTAATTTACTAAATTACTTTTTAATGTTTGATAAATTCGGTTATCCGGTTGACGTCGCTCGGGAAATGTATTAAAATATAATTCACTAGCTGCTTCAGGAACTTCGTTAGATAATATGTAACATTTTAACATATCATACTTTTCATAATTCTCAAACATATTTTGCCAGCAACTTAACACAACTTTATAAAGATAACACCAAAACGCAATAATTACACCAGACTACAGTAATCTGACAGCAATATATTCAAAATATTGAACGCGCGTCATTATTCCAAGGCCTACTTCGATGTAAACCAAAAACACCTAATATTTTCGTTATTTTTGAAAATAAGTACCTACAACTTTATATCACTGAAAAGGGCTAAACGCGAGCATTTTTTATAATTTATAGCCAACTATGATTTCCATTTGAAAAAAAAAAGTTTTGCCTATTTATGATAAAACGGACAACTATAGAAAAAATCTGAGTACGCCACTGGATTGCACATAAAAAAGTGCCTTTAGAATGTCTTTGCAGAATGTTAATATTCCGCAAAATAAAAAAGTTATGGACAATTTTCAAAATGGCCGAAAATTGAAAAACGCCCTATATCTCAGTTGGCAGTGAAAATATCGGCAGGCGGTTTTTGCCATTAAACATTTCTCAGAAATCGAGCCCATGACACCTAAGTCAGTTTTGCTCTATCTAGTCAGGAAATAGGTTTTCTCTGTTAAAACAGACCAATTTCGACCACCCGGTACATTTCCAAATTTTATGTTGTTTTCTTTTTTCGTAACTTTATATTATAAAAAAAATTAACAATAGGCTTGTACCATTTTAATTACATTTAAATATAGTCATAACAATGTACTATGCCACATTAATTGAATACTCATTGACCTTCTTTTATATGACTGTATGGTCCTGATAAAACAATAAAATATTGCGAAACGTTGACCAACTAGAAAGTTGACTTTTTGTTCGGATCCTCATCCCAAACTAAATTACTACAAAATTATAATGATTTATCCACATTACGTGAAATTTCTTCGGCACCTATCGTTAATCCAGACAGTCCAGTTTAAACAATGCTGACTTGTTCATATTTACGGGTGGAAACCGTAACTGGAATTAATTCTACAACTTAGGAACCAATCATACATAAATAAACATGTTGGCTACATTCAAATGAGAAAATTTTAATACTCAATACTATTCCCCCACCCCCTCGAATAAGAATAATTACCGACACTCATATTCATAATTTATATTCAACAAACAATTACGGCCACAGTAGTTATATTGGCAAAAATAATATTTAAATTTAGATATAAATATATTAAACTGAATATTCATTTTCAAATAATATTGATTAATGTCAAAATATGTACTTATAAATTGAGACTACTTTTTTAATATCTAGCGGTTATATTATACATTGACTCAACTCAAATACCTGTTAGTTGGAGTTAAAAGTATCGAAACTTTCAAGTACAAAATGTTGATACTTTTAAGAATATATTTTCATAAGTTGACGTTTGTATTGATCTACATGACGTTGGTAATTAGTTAGATAACTTTTAATTCACTATTTGCGCGGGAAATTCGAAGTTTGTGGTATAGAAGATTCATTCAAAGACTAACTAAAATACGATTGTTGATTATATCTGGAATAAAATAAAGATCGAATAAATCGTATTAATTAATAAACCAATAACTATTTTTTTTATCAACGTAAGAATTATTTCACGAATAAAATAAACTTTTCACTTTTGTTAATATAAATTTATTGAAAATCTGAATATTTATTTATTTACAAAGTTCTTAAATTGCATTAAAAGAATATTTTTTGATAGAACTGGCATAAAAAAACAAATTAGTTCATATTTCGAGTGATATTACGAAAATATTATAAGTGAGAAAATTTCATCATATTTATTTTTTTTATATACTTGGAAGGTATCTAGGGGGCGCGTAACAAACAACTCATTGACAATTTTAAGGCACCAATTTCTCGGAAAGCGTTGAATTTAATTAGAAGACATGTTACATAACATCTGTTTGGAATGACAAACAAATTTTTTTTTGGCCTTTTCGCAACTGAATAAAAATATTTAACTTTAAATTAATTGAAGCAAATATTTAATAAAATTACATATCTCAACGTGTAGACTAGTCTGTCTACGGAATGTTTCGATACATAATATTCCACTTTTCTAAAAAAACATTAGTAAACAGAGGGTTGCATTAAAACGGTGTATGACATCATCAGAGAAATCAATTTGACGGGACGTTTTTCAAATAATGAAGTTTTTAAGTTACAGAATGTATTCCAGTTAAATGTTCCACCCTACATATTTACCAATCAAAATTCTTTCGCAACTTGTTGCTTTTTCTCCAAGTGAGTGAATTGTGTAGGTTTTTGCAATAGGAATTTTCAAAGATTGTTGTAATATTTAACTAATTAAATACTACTTTTATAATTATTTAAAAAAATTAATATATTTTAGGAAAAGCTATCTAATCTAATTTAAAAATATAATGGATTAGTAGTTAGTGTGTTGCTTGACGGCACACCAGAAATGAAAACAATAACGGTATACTTCTCCTAGACATTCGATTAAGTAATAATTCTACTTAATTAAAAATAAGTAGGTATATCGGAAATAAGTTGAAACATGGCCTCGGAGAAATTGTTGCAAATTCTGGGACAGCGGGAAGTAGAAATCGGTGGATATGAGCTTCAGTTACGTAATCTATCAATATGACAAGTATAGAAGTTGGTTCCTATCAATTTCAAATCATTTTTTAAGGAAGAAATTACATACATTTAATTAGAAACGACAAACAGAATTTAACACTGACTTTGGTTGCAATGGAGAATTACTGTCTGATTGTTTATAAGATGTGTGTAACAGGCAGTTGACTGACTGAAACCTCCAATTTTTACCAACATATATGCCATGTTCTATACTGACTTTAAAGGTCGTTAACTATTCAATTCATTGGAACAAAACGTAAAGTATCAAACAGCAAAAATCAAGAACTAGGACTCTTTAAGGAATTTTCGGCCTAAAAAGTCAACTTTTAAAATACTATTACTTAATTATTTCTTAAAGTAAGAAAAAAACTTTTGGAAGATAACTCCAATTTTAAAATGATATGCTTATTGTTTTATGTATTTTGTTGGGACAATAATTAAACAAATACCGCTTAAAATACATTTTGAGAGACAACTTAACCCCAGATTTACATTAGCGTTAAATGAAAAAGTGGTATAAAACAACATAAATCAAGTTGTGACTTTAATAAAATTTACAGATTGACTGTGAAAGTGTTCGACAAGAATTTGCCTAGATCTTCCTCTTTTCAGACTCTTCTACACTCATACTTACCAAATGGAATACCACCACTTTTAATCCATAAAAGGGTATTTTTACCAACCTGAAATAAAAATAAATTATATTATTAGATAATTAACAAGACCAGATGTTACGAAAATGCTTAACGCTACATTAATATAGATCTGTGTAATTTATTTCCAAAAATCTTTTACATGCTTGATGTGTTGTCTTGAACTGTCAAAATATCCTAAATTCAAATTTAAAACTATTTTATTAGTCAGTTAAATATAATAAATAATATGTAAATTATAATTTAAAATAAGATTAGTTTTGACGAATAAGAACACTGCGATTATAAAACCGATCCACCGACATAAGGATATATGCCGGAGTAGCCTTGCCCTAGAAAGATATATTACCTAATTTTAATATTAATAATGCAACTTAAATGCGAGCATAAATACATATTTGTATATAGTTTAACCTCATAATTTCCACAAAAGGCGGAGTTCACGAACAGGCAAAGCAGCGATACACAAATACGAGCGGTGCAGAACGGGCGCAAAACAAGAAACAACAAAAAATGATAAAAAAAATGAGATTTTAATTGAAAAGTCGGCACACCAGCGGATTGAATTAAAAAATTATTTATATATAGATTTATTTAACTGACTGTATGAGTTTTGTTTAAAAGCAGATCGAGATAGAAAAGAAAAAAAATAACCAGCTATTACTAAATGTTCGGTTGCTCATTTAAAAGTAAATTCTTAATGTATTCATTAAATTTAAAAATTGAAAAATCTCTAATGTGATTAGGAAGATTATTCCATAATTGGATTGCTACAAAACTAAACGATTTTTGAAAATTTGCTGTTTTGTGGGGTGGTATAATAAAATTATTTACATTTCTAGTAAGATGAGAGTGATTATGTATATTAAATAGGGCTCTTAAATATGGGGGCTGACCAGTTTTCAAGACTTTATAAATTAGAGACAGTAAATGACATTTACGTCGGTTTAGCATTGGTAAAATTGAATTATTGTTAAGATATGGAGTAATGTGATTTCTAAAAGGAATATTAAAGGAAAAACGCATACAAGCATTCTGAAGTTTTTGGATAGATCTGATAACACTTCCATTTATTGAGCTGTAATATACAACGTCACCATAATCTAGAAGCGATAACACAAGCATATTACATAAATAATATTTAGCCTTTTGGGGTAAATACTTTTTAAAATTTGTTAATCTTTTTAAGCGCATATATGCAACGTTAAGTTTATTTTTTACATGCGATTGAAAAGTAAGACCAATATTAAAATTAACTCCCAGGTTCTTGGCTTCAGCAACCACTGGTAAATACGTGTTATTTATTTGTTTAAAGTTAGACGTGGCATGTGTTATAATAGACTTATTGTTCCCAAAAAATAGTATAGCAGATTTGGATGCATTTAATTTTGAGTTATGGTCCTGGGCAAATTCATTTAATTTTCGTAAATCACTGTTAAAATTTATTAGAGATGTTTGCAGTTTATCGAGTGAAAATGACATATACAGCTGAGAATCATCAGCATATTGTTGCAGTTTAGTATATTCTAATACATTATTCATATCCGCAACATATAGTGAAAAAAGAAGTGGTCCAAGTATTGAGCCTTGTGGGACACCTGTTGTCATAGCTATATATGACGATTTAAAATTAGTAGATTGCCTCTTAAGGGGAAAATGCACGCAAAAAGTGAAAAACCAGCGACAAGGTCTAGTCGAGTTGAAAGTAAGACGAAAAGGTACCTACGCATTAAAAAAAACTTCCTGCACGTCCGACCTCAAAAAAATGTGTTATGTATAGGTAATTAAAATTACATTTCGGTTAAAAATGGGTTCAAAAGGGTTCACGCGCTGCAGAAATACAAAGACATGAGTACGACTTACCATTTCAAATTTTGCAGTTACGTAGATCCAGGATCAATGTAAGGCGGTAAAGAGCCATTTTATCGAAAAAAAAATTATATGCGAAGGCATGTGCGTCAAAAAGTGGTCAAAAAATGGTCGAAAATGGACAAATCTACTTTTATTTTATAACTCTAGATTTGATTTTTTCATAAAAATTCGCATTTAGCGCCCAACTATACATATTTCCCTATTAAAATCACATTGAAGCTAATACATATCTCTTATGGTTTTAACACAATATTGCAGCGGCGGAGGGCTTGCAAATGATTCATATTACTGCGTGCAGTTCCCCCTTAACAGATACACAGTGATATCTATTTGAGAGATATGATCTGAGAAATTTAACAGCATTCTCCGAAAATCCAAAATAATGAAGCTTAGCTAGTAACATTGTGTGATTTAAAGTATCAAATGCTTTAGTAAAATCGAGTAAACACAAACAAGTCGCTTCCTTTTTTTCTTCGTTAATTATTATGTCATTTATAAGGTTGATAAGGCAAGTGGATGTATTAAAGTACTTACGAAATCCATACTGACAGTCTGGTATAATTTTCAAAGGAAGGGAAAAAGAAGAAATTTGGCTGTAGATATGTTTTTCAATAATTTCTGATATAACTGACAATATACATATAGGTCTTAAATCTTTAGAACTTTTGGGAATAGCAATCTTAGGTAAAGGTTTAATAATACCTTTCTTCAAGATATCTGGAAAAACATTTTCCAATATACAACGATTAATTATATTTAAAAGAGGTTTTATACAAAAAGGCAAACACAACTTTATATCCTTTAAAGAAATTTCATCTTCACCCACGGCATTACTACTCATCTGATTAATTATTTTATATACTGATATTTCGTCCATTAATTTAAAATTGTGGTCATGGGTTACGTTTGGATGAATATTTTGTTCATAAAATTTTATTTTATCGTTTGATGTAGTATCCACTATATTACTGCTTTGGACATTATAATTATTGAGTGAGGTTTCATCTGTAAGTTCACGGGGCAGTTCATGAGTTTCAGTATATGTTAAATTTAGTTTTTTCGCACTTGCCCAAAAATCTTTACCTGTTTTATTAGACATCTGATTAAAATATGCAAGTTTCTCTCGTACTATCGGATGTTTCGTATAGTTCCTAAGTTCTCGATAATATAATAGACTCCCTTGTGTTCTATTTTTTAAGTATTTACGATGAGCTTTGTCTCTTAATTTTATTAATAATTTTATATTGTCTGTTATCCACGGGATAAAAGGTCGATCGTGAATTAATTTACTCTGAAAGGGAGCATGCTTGTTAATCAAAGATAAAATATTGTTATTAAAAATACCTAATTTTTGGTTAATATCATTAGCTAAATATAATGAATGCCATTGGAGTAAAAGGGGATCCCGTTCCAAGTCATCATAAATAAGACTATTATAATCCCTGTACTCTATGTATTTTTCTTCATAAGGTTTTCTAATTAGTTTGAATATAGTATAGATTAAAAAATGGTCAGATACTGTTTCGGAGATAGGAATGACGTCACTCTTTTGAATGGCAATATTTTCATTTGAGATTATAACATCGATAAGACTATTTGTATTTGCAATCATATTTACCCGTGTTGGCTTGGTTATATGTTGTTTAAGATTAAAGGTGTCAAACAATTTTAAAATTTTTGTTCTTGTAGGAGAATTCTGTAAAAAATCAATATTAAAGTCACCTGAAAAAATTACGTAGTAGTAGGATGGCACTGTGAGACTCATTATATCCTCCATGCATTCAATAAAGTTATCAACATTTGAAGAGGGCGGGCGGTATATATTTGTAAACAATATACTTTTTTGTTAAGTGTTAATTTTAAAGTTAAGAATTGGCAGCTATCCGATGTCACATCGAGCTGGACTATTTGAAATTTTATGTCTTTCTTTAGATAAACCCCTACGCCTCCCCCTCTGCCTACCCTATCTTTTCGGATGAAGTTATACCCATTTATACTAAAAACGCTGCTTTCGTAACTGGATGTTAATCATGTTTCTGACAGACCTAATACAACAACTTATACTGATTCACATAATTGACAAATTCATCAAAACCTGTGTTAAGAGACCTAATATTAAAATGAGCTATCATTAAATTTTTAGGTTTTAATGGATTATTTCTAACCCGGGTGCCCGCGTTTAGTAAACTATCATCCATTGTCCATTAGGCTCCCGTCACACACGCCCGTACATGCACCTCCGCTCCGCCAACATTCGCAAACCCACGACCCTCCGCTACAATACAAAAATACTAACATTATAAACATATTTTTTAAAAGCGATGTACTTCTCTTTAAAAATTCCACCTTAGAAGAACGTTGGTCCGTATTAATATTTATTTTAGATTTTTATTCTTTACTTCCCTAAATTGGTATTAATAGTCAATAGAAGGGCGGCACGGTTCAAGAACAACGGCCCCATTAATTATTAAAATATTAAATTCGAATTAATGTTATCTTTCTAATATTGTACCTAATTTTATAGACACCATATACTCCGTAAAGCCTTTAGAGTTATTTAGTGCAGTACGTATAAGGTTTCTCAGATGGAACACCAAAATCTTTAAATATGGAAGTTATAAGATTCTACCTGAACCATCAAAAAATAAAAAAAACACTAGACGATTGGAAGATCAAGAAAAAGTAACAAATTAGGCTTTTTTATTCATACGCCTTATATATTTTGCCTCAATTTTTTTCTTCTGATTTCAAAACTATACAGTTTATCCACATTCAGACAAACCGTTAATGTGCTGTTATTGTTTTCTTTTTCTGAAGATTTATGTAAAACTTCACAACTTTAATATTCAAAGTTGTTTGCTATTTCTTATTGGAAACCTTATATGTATGGCACTAAATTCCTCTAAATACACTACATAATGTATGTCAAATATGACATACAAAAACAAACATCTGGAGATGTATCAAATGCCTTCATCACTAAAGCTGAAATATGTAGTAGAAGACTGATAATACTTCAGATAGAAGATCCATCATATTCATGGCAAGGGTGGACGCTGATATCGAGTGATTTCAATAGGAAAACGGTTGGAAGTGTCGGCCATAGGGCGTACTTTCGAGTTCCAAGGTGCTTGATAATACTGGCTAGCTCAGCATAACTCGTTTGGTTTCGCAGCTCCTATTGGCCGATCTCAACCGTACTTTCTACCGTGTTTCTGCGAATGGAGGTAGTACTTAATTGAAAAACCGCCAAATTGGAATCAATAGCTTTCCGGCTATGTCTAAGTTTCTCAACACTGGCAAAAGGGTTTTCACTATGCGATAGAGATATCCCTATACTACTCCTGGATGAAAGAGTATTGAATGTTCGAGCTTTGATATGGGGGTGGCAGAAACCTCTCTGCACGAAATTCTATAGGGTTAGATTGAGGAAGTCTTGAGAATATAGGGTTATCGGGACGAGTGACGTCTTGTCGGGAAGAGCATTTCTTCCTGGTTCCTAGACTATAGGAAACGTCAATAGTCGAGACTTGCGTCAGGAGATATCAGCCCCTTGACAATAAGAAATTGCAAAGTTCGGCTGTTTAAGTTTTAACGACTGTTTTAAATAATATTACGATAAATTTACTTCGTAGATCAGTTAGCCATGCTTGTTAATGAGTCAATGTTAGGATTGAAGTTAGGCAACCGCCTCAAGACCGCACATACATTCCTGCACGGATCTGTAATGACTGCAGTTCGGCATAGACACGAAGCCCATAGCCCTCAAATTGGCCACCGTAAAAGTATGTTTTTTTTCTCTTAGAATTTCGTCCAGATGTCATCTCACAAAAAGGTATATGGTACTGCGACTGTTGTTTGCTTGAGTCTGAAAATATCTTTCCTCCAGTAGTACTTACTAGTGGCAAAACCGACAGTGCACAACAGCTCTCAAATCCACTACGAATCGAGTATTTATATGTTTGGGAGCATCATAAAAAGGTTGCACAAGCGCAATGTACCTTAAGAATCAGATACAAATAAATTAATCTCATCAACTATTCGTGACGCAGTTTATTTAGAACGGGCGCAACAATATGTCGTTCGGTGTTGCCACAAGCGTCTACTTGTTTAGAAATTCTATACAAAAATTATGTTTATCTATAAACGACAACAGTAACTGCTAAACGGATGCAGACGTCGAGGAATGACAAGTCTGGACGTTGTCAAAAACGTCGCTGTGCTACACGAAATATCTCGATGGATCTCTACAGTTTGAGATCCATTTAGGGGTATATTTTAACATTGGAAGGATCATTTATTTAAAGTATTTCTGTCTGTCTTTGGTAGTAGTTAGATCGAAAAAAATATATGTCCACTAAATTTACAAATATTATATATTACTGTATCTATATGTTTTAACTCCGTTACAGACGCCGTGTAGGATGAACCTCTTAATGAGCCAGAGGTGACACAGAGATGGTCCATTTCAGCAACCATTCGCAAAAGAAGAAGAAACTTATATTTCGTTGGCTAAAGATGAAAATTCGCCCTCCGGACTAAAGAGAGGAGAGAGTTTTAGATTATTTAGCGACATTTAAGAATTCTAGTCCGCACTAAAAAAATAGTTAGGTAGGTATAATTTTAAAATATTTTCTAAAAGTTAAATTTACAAAATGTACGCTGAGGTCCATAAAACATTTTGTCAAAATAACACCTTGAAATCCATTTATAGAGAACCAAGATTTTCTATTAAGTCTACCCTTTTAAACACAAATATTAAATGATTTTGGTCGCGTTTTTAATTTACAAAATTTTAGATCTCCCAGAGTACCTCAATCATTCAAAATTAAAAAAAAAAGTTAAACTGCCTTAGTTGGGATCTTAACACAGGATTCTACGCATTTTAGGTACAATTAAATTAGCAATTTAAGTTTTTATGTTAGATATTGTGGCTACTTTCACTAAAACTTTATAAGTATACTAAATCATGTTGTTCTCTGATTTCAGTCATAATACAATTCGTTTTTTTGACCTTTCTAACAGTAACAGTCAGAGATGGATTTAAGTTGGGATATTAAAAAAGTAGACAAATTAAATTTTAGTTGGGTTTTTATAATCTCGCCCCCCTCCTCACAATCGTATGGTTATTGCTACGCCACTGGGGAAAATTCTTATATTTCTGAACACGAACCTCCACGAAAACAAATTTCCAATATTAATTCAAATATTCTGAAAGAAACAAAACCCGATGGCTCTCTAAAAAACCAATTGGATCGATAGATATTTTTAAAACATTTTTTTCACTGCCACAATTGGTATTTAGTTATACTTTTATAAAAAAAATTGACAAAAAATTAAAAAATCTATATAAAAAACAGTGACTGTCTGGTTTACTGTCTAAATATTCTTGTCTAAAAAAATATTGTTTTTGCAAAATGATCATTTTGAATTAGTTCCAATTATTTTATCGAAAAGTAACGATTGCAATGTGACAAAGGAAAAACAAAAATAATTTTGAGTAATTCCTTTACATAAATCACTCAGATTTCACCCTTTCACCAAAATTAACACCTAAAGTGCCTTATGAGGAAAAAACGTCAAGAAAAATTTGTTATAACCCCATATATTTCCATCAGTTGGAAAACACACTGGTTTACCAATTAAATCATTAACCTATACTTTTATCTCCATATATAGATTCAACTTGGATTTTCACTGAAACATCTTCTTTTTCAGGTTTTTAGATATCTGTGATAATAGAATATACAGGTTTAATCAGTAATTAATCTAATCTCTCATAAGTAATATTAAATATACTTACCCCAAAAACAAGAGTGAATAAAAAGTAACTGTCTAAAGACGTATTAGGGAAAAACTGAAAACTGAAAGTTAGCTAACAGGTATGCATATATTTTTATTATTTGTTAAGATAATGTATATTAAATATTATAAGTATAGAAATAGAGTGTGAGACATTTAAAAACGGATCACCCCCATATCATTTTGATTATCGTCTATTTTTGAAAACATTTTTTTTTATTATAGAGAGGTAAAAATTGTACATTAGATGCCACCATTTTCTTTTAAAAAACCAGGTCTATGTACTATATCTTGCCTCTTTTATGAAAAATTAGGAAAACATATCAGCACCCTCTTAAATGGAACTATGTTAGCTTCCAATAAAAAATATTAAATAATAATATTGTATACTCAGGTATATACAATGATAATAATAATTATGTGTTTAAATTAAAACTTAACTGGTTTTATGATTTTATTTCTTCTAATCAAGTAAGTCATGGAATATAAACTGAAAAATTAAGTACAATTGCCAACAACATAGATTTTCGCAAAATCTATCTAGTTTTATAGTTTATATATACTTTTGAATATTCATTCCAAATTGTCTTTACATTTTAATATACAATGTTTTTTTGCAAATTTTTGAAACGCCTTGTAAAATAACGTTAACTTCAGAAAAGTAATAAATCGTAGTTTATAATTTAGACCTATCTTTTAGGATAATTTTGGCTTTTGATTCGTGGCTCTATCCCTATTTTTAAAGGAGAAACAATGTTAATGTTTAACGTAAAACATTTGATGATGCTACACGCCTTGGCATACTTCTTATTAATTGTACAATAGCCTCTTGTGGAAATTATTTCACTCTTCTACAAGCGCCATGCCAAGTTCTTCTAAATTCTACGGCACACGAGGTCGTATTCTTAAGCATTGCCAAAGTTCGTCCCATAAATATTTTATTGGGTTTAAGTCGGGGCTTCTCGCAGGCCATGGTAATAGTTCTATACCATTATTATCCAAATTCTCAGTTACAACTAAACATTTCTTATTCGTATCTTTCCCCAGGCCGTCTCCAAGCTTTCTGTCTTCCATCAGATGATTTCAAACAGAAGCGTGACTCGTCAGAAAATAAAACCTAGAACCACTGCTTCTCATCCCACTGTACCTGCTCATTACCAGAATTCATGCGAGTCCTTCGATGTTCGCGAAGCAATTTTGAACCAATCGCTGGAATCCCTTTTCAACCCTACTTCTTTCAACCTTCGACGGGCTGTGTAGTGACTTATGACAGTACCACGTACTTCTTGTAGGCGTCAGTTGGTCATCGTCGGGCTCTGAAATCGATTCCTGGATGCTTGAAGGACAATAAATCTGTCATGGATATTTGTAGTGCATTTAGGACGACCCAACCCGACCCAACCTTTGTCTTGCTCTTCTGGCTGTATAACTAACATTCCATCTACTAAAGCAATAATTTTGGCTACATTCTCTGGAGGTACTTGTCTAGCCATTATAACTGCTGGATACAAATTTAAATGGGAGCACATTTTATTATTTAATAATTTGACATTTCGAGATACGCTAACAAAACACAAGCGGCCTTCTGACAGTTTTAATTTCCAAGGCTACTAGATCTTTTTGAAGACTTGTGAATCTATATGGATAATATGGTAAAAAGACAGAATTTTGCTAAAAATTGAACTTTTTCTATAAAAAAAAACTGGTCTACCATGCCATATGTAAGGATTAAAATGGTACGAGTCAATGCTCGTATCATTTTAACTTACTGCACCAATATTGAATTAAAAGCAAGTCAATGACTTTTTTAATCAAATATAGTTTTTATTGAATACTAACAGATATAATTTACGGAGATCAACAAAAAAACGTATATTTAAAATAAAAAAAATTGTTTTGAAAACATTCTGTTTTTCGATTTTGTGTCTTCTCCACATTTACAGCTCATCGTTGGTTCTCAATGTAGGTAGGGCAATTTAACAAAAAAATGTTGTTATTTTCTGGTTGAAGATATTGTTTTTGAGAAAGCTTCTGACATACTTTTGACTTAAACCTGTTGTGTGGTAAGGCAATACTTATAAGGACAGCCAATTCAAAATAAGAAAAAAATATAAAAAAATTGAAACGAAAGGTCAAGCAATATATTTGTGCAGGACATATTACGAAGTTTATAAATAATTTTCTGTCTTAACCAATAATAATGGAAATACGATAAAAATATAAAACTGCAATTAATAAAAATATATTTATTACCCTACAGGTTAGTAAGATGGCAGTAGGGCATTTAATTGCAGCTACAGCACTTAAAACTGTGGGAATTGTCGGATCCACACTCTGGATATTTCCGCTAATCCTTGCCAGCTTAACTTATTTGAACTATAACAAATTGGACCCGGAAGCTCCCGTCTATAATCAAAACATGTTGTATAGAGAGTACGATTTTATTGTGGTGGGAGGTGGATCAGCAGGAGCAGTCGTAAGTATATAACCCCATTACTTTAGGAAATACGTACATATATTTACATAAAATCATATTTATTTTATATGGTGGGAGGAAGAAACCAAATATTCATTAATTACAACTCTCTGGATATCTCAGGACTTGACCAAATACATATTTTTAACGGATTCCAAAAAAAACTGCTTGCTTGAAAATCTTTTTAGGAATTCTTTTTACTACTTAGTGCTTAACCCAAATATTCGATTTTGAGTTTAACCCTGTTTTACGTTTAATATTGCCAAATTGTATAACTCGCCTCCGCATCGTCTCATCAACTCTAGCTAAATTTCCGAAATATACTTTTCAAATATTTTTAAGAATTTTATTTTTTCTGTATTTTTATATATTTCTCTCTTGAAAATATATTTTTGTAATAAAAAATTTTCATTATTCATATATAGCTTTTATGGTTAAATTTAAATACTTAGGTGTTATCCACATATGAACTTATTGCCTCATTAAATTATAAATATTTAAATTTTTAACATCTTGCAATAGAACTATTTTTGTAATATACAAATAAAGACATAAAACAATAACTGTTGTTATATTTCGTATAATATTTTTACAAACTCTGCATTTTTTTGTTAAATTTATTGAAGGTTATCAGAATATATATTTCAATTTAGGTGGCATCTCGGCTTTCGGAAATTCAGGACTGGAAAGTTCTACTTCTAGAAGCAGGTCCAGATGAAAACGAGATATCTGATGTGCCTTCACTAGCCGCTTATCTGCAACTGTCAAAATTAGACTGGGCATATAAAATCGAAAGCACCGGAAGGGCATGTTTAGGTAAACTATTATCTTAATTATTAATAACATAATTTGGCATAAAAATTGTGTTTGTAGAGTATAGGTATTTGTGTGGTTTTTCCAAAATAATAATCAATTGATCTAAAATATTTTCAAAAATACCTAATATTGTATTGGTGTGCCGTACAACTTTGTATATGACAAATTAGGTTTTTTTTTCGGAAATCGAGAAAAAAAATTGTATTCACAGAGTTGGATTAAGAAGTAGTTATGGGGCCTGGGGCTAAAAGTATTTAGGGTCTCCTGAACTGGGCGAGGATTTACGGGAGCGCACTTTAGAAATAAATAAACGATGATAAAAAAAATCATTAGCCTTTAAGTATTTGGGTTACGCTTCAAAATAAAGAAATGAATTGCCGCAAAACATCGCGCGACCTCTGTGCTAGGGCCCCTACCTACGACGCCGAAGGTCCATGTGTACTCATATTGTTTAATTTTTTACTTTTTTCAGTCAGAGGTTACAGTTTTTAATGGCATAAACCTAATACAAAAAACAAAAAAGGTATCTACAACCTGGTATCTGGTAACACTAGAAAAGCCAAAGTTTCAAAACGTTTTCGAAGTAATAATATTAAAAGCGCCTGGCGGTAACAACGTTACACCAATTTAAGTGTAAAAGCTAAGATCAAAACGCCAGTATGGCGCATTTTTCCCGGGAAGGTAATATGTATGGATTTCCTAAGCCTCTGCACACTTCTCTCCTCTTGTCTTGCCAGTTGCACATATTCACTTTTCTTCTTCTCCCGTTGTCCAAGCAATTATGGTCACTGAGCAAAAAATTAACATCCCAATACCTAGCCCATATCGGTACATTCAACGTTATTCTGACAGCGACGCGACAGTTCCCGCGCTTTGTACAGGAATATCCAAATAAAAGTGAACAATCACTATAACTATATTTCTTTATAAATATGAAACAAAATGTTAAACCTGAAAGTCTTGTAGATTGTTAAGGATTGTTAATAAATATTATAAAACAAACAATTAAGCATCGAATAAAAAAGATATAGTATAGTGAGACGCTGAATCCTAGGCTGCGACGCATAAAAACAAAAACACATCACTTTGTATGTTGTTGCACTCGATATATTTGCCGGTTTATTCGACTCATTGGAACCTCTAACATTTGCAATGAATAGTCTCGCATAGTTTCTCTAGCCCGCAGGACTGGTGCGTCACTTATTTTAAATTGGACGCTACGGTTTTTGCCACATTTTTGGATTCTACGAAAAATATTTGAATTGCAAACAAGATAATGTCAAGATTGACAATAATACTTTAGTTACTGTTATCTAGTTTCAGAACTCATGTACATAATATTAATGTTAGATTTAGAGGCAAAATAAGTAAACCATTTCACAGAACTGCAATTTTTAAGCGTATTTTTTTCCTACAATATTGTTAAACTCTATAATAATTTACCAGATAAGTTCAAGATAGTTTCACTATCCGCTTTCAGGAACAACTATAAAATATTTATTACGACTAAACGTAAAAATTGATGAAACTTCTTCTTGGGTCTATATGTAAGTTTGCATTTTTTTTAATTGATAGCCGCCATATGTACTTTTTTTTTCTGTCTCTCATCATTTATTTTCAGTTACAAGTTATGTATTTATTATATATGCGGGGTTGAGTCTGATCAGGGGGATATTATAGGATGTCCTATCTGAACTCCGCCTTTTTCTGAATGGTTTTTATTACTTATATTTTTATTACTTTGTATCAAAATTCAGAAATAAAGACATTTAATATTATTTATATTATTATTATTATTATTATTATATGAAATAAACTTTCAAAAAATTCAAATATTTCAAAAATGTATTATAAAGTTTTAAATAATAAAAATAATAAAAACGTAAATATAACCGATTTTAAAGTATTCTTAATTTTAGGAATGCAAAATGGACAATGCAACTGGCCTAGAGGTAAAGTTCTTGGAGGATCCAGCGTCCTTAACTACATGTTGTACGTCAGAGGACACCGAAATGACTACGATCATTGGGAAAGACTGGGTAATCTTTTCTGAAAAATATACTATAAAAAAACAAAAATTCATTTTGCTGTCACTAATTATGTAATACCGAAAAATATATGTAAAAGGTTTATATTTATATTTTGACCCCTATCCGCAGATTACACTAAATGATATACATACAAATTGTAAATATAAAAGTTGTAGTATTTTCCTCTTTTAAGAATATACAAAATTTGAAAAACACTAGAAATATAGACATAACACTTATTCTTTAATTGAAATATCATGTTTAATATTTCATTAAATGCGTCTCTTCTTGCTGGTTGGACCGTGTGGACCTCTTAAATTGTGGCACTCTTTATGCCTACCTGCCTTATGCCAGTCCAAAAGTTTTTTTTTTGGAAAAAAACGTTACGATCCCGGGTTAAAGACCCTCCTCTTAAAATTTGAAGCCATTTCCTCCCGCGGTTTATGATTACATTGAATATTTACCAGGTTGTATACCTTTATATTTAAAGAAAATCAAGAAACTTGACAAAAATCTTACAATAAGAGGCAATGTATTGCTTTTGACGCCATACTTCTGTGAGAATCTTCCCTCTCTTTCTAATACTTTGAAAAGATACACTTAATGAAGTAATAATGTATGGAGTATTCCATTAAAAAATATAAATTATATCTATATTTTCGTTTTTTAATGATTTTTCTTAAGGTTTGATATTCTTTCAAGATAATACAACAAAAATCTTACAATTTTGGTATTTAATATTTTTTTGTCTCCTAAAGAGAGCTTTCCCTTCTAACAATTCATAGGATAAATAGGAATACATTGCGTCTTATGGCAGGATGTTTGTCAATCGTCTCTGTTTACGCTTCGTGCAGCAACAAAAACATGCCTTTTGATATTAAAACGTCAAAAGTATTTGATGAAAAGAAATCCACCTGAAATGCCGTACAATTTATTTAAATATATAACTAATCCCAAATACCTAACCAAAACTATACAGATAACAAAATCTTACCATAAACAAAATATGTATCATTAATTATTTAAAGTCATAGTGCAAACAATACTTAAACACATATCTAGTAAATAAGTTTAAAGGCAAAAGTAGTATTTTGAAAATCGAAAAGTAAACATGCTTTATTTCTTGAATTGTCGTTAAAAGAGACCTTTAATAAATTCGTCATCACTGAAAAGACCCTTAAAATATTATTATTGCTAACTATTCCAGTATTAATGAAGGATAAAAAGAATCAAATGCCATAGTAAATTACCGAAGTAGATAAATATTATCTTTATATGTAAAAACTACTAGGATATATTTCATTTCTCTAGTTAATCAGGATGGATATCATTAAGTTTCTGAGGCTCTTCTCTCACTACATATTTTAGGAAATCCTGGCTGGAATTATGAAGAAGTACTAAGATATTTCATTAAATCCGAGGATAACAGAAACCCATATCTGGCAAAAACGCCTTATCATGGAAAGGGCGGACTCCTCACAGTCCAAGAATCGCCTTGGAGGACCCCGCTTGTTGTAGCATTTGTTGAAGCAGGAATGGAAATGGGATACCCTAATAGGTGAGTTGAATTTATAACAGCCACATCATGTCGTGGATACATTTTACACTTGTCTAATCGGAATACAACTAGTATTAGGAGAAGGTGAAAATTGTACCCACGACCTCAGCATATGTGGCCGGAAATTCGACCCTTGGACCAAACTGCCTCTAATATTAACTGCTAATCAACTGCTAATCAACTGCTAAAAGTAATTAAATATTTGCTACTATCTTTAAAACCGAATATCTCTGTTTCGGATAAAGCAAATCGAATGCTGTCTCTGGCGTTGTATAGATTATTGGATTACTTAAGCCAGGACCTAAAGAATTTGAATAAAAATTGCCTATACTGGTTAGAGGAAACGACATAAATTTCGAAATCAGTTATTGCAAAATATGATATTCGAAAAACATTTTTTCGAATGAAAAAAGCTCGGAATATACTCGTATATAAGTCGAACAACAAAAAATTCGAAAACGAAATATCCGAATGATAATAAGTCCCAGCACATATAGTTCGAAACCAAAAATTGCGAAAACAAAATGTTCGAATGCCATGAGATTCGATTAAATATTTCATTTTAAAAAAATATGACATTTTCTGCTATTTAAAACTATTTGATTTCATCAAAAATAATTCGTAATTAAAAAACATTGGCTGAGCTGAAAACTGGTTAAAAACCTCTAGAGATTTTAGTCAGTTATGTATTGTTGTTTTGTGTTAGTTTTAGTTTTTTACTGCTTTTGGTTTATCTCTAGATAAAACTTTTTTATCGTTTATTACTTCCCTCATAAGAGTATTGTAATCGTAAAAATAATCACCCTACGAGATATTTGCACATTTTTGCGTTTTACGGACCCTGCAGCCCGAAAAAAAGTTTTCTCAAATTGGCGTCAGTCTGTCGACCTGTCATTGCTTCTGTACGCGGCATAGCTAAAAAGATACTTATCCGATTGACTTCCAAATTTTGGTCAAAAATCAAGGGCTATATGGGGATGAAAACATTTTGGTAAAAATTCCAATTCCTGGAATAAGATCGTCTTTGTATGCAGGAAAATAATAAAGGACATACTTTATTTTTTTATAGACTACGTCAATAATCTTATGCAAAATAAACAAATAATAATAATAAATAAATTAAAAACTAAAAAAATTAAATAAAGTAGAGTTTATAGGAATTGTATAAAGTAATTACCAACTATTAAATGCATATTTAGACTGTGTATTGTAAGTAGTAAACTTCTGTACGAGGGAAGTTGTCAGTAAACGAGAATTTACCGATTCTTTTCTTAATAATTTTAGATGTGTCCTCGGATATAAGACTATACATTTGATTTGTCGCCTTAATTAAATGGCTAGGTAACGGGATACAGGTTTTGTTCATTGTAAAAGTTAATAACCGTTTATTTTCTCGAGTCTTCACTTTTCCATAGCCACAAACCAAGATAACTCTCCAAATATTAATGTTATGTCAAAAATGCATTTTACTACTCAGTTTGAAAATTAAAAAGTATTCCAAGATAACGCGTCGAGTTTCCAATGAATTTATAAGAATATGGGGTGCATTCATCACATCGTCCAGAAATCTCATTGAAGAAAAACGTATTGGTTTTATAGAAAAAATACGCCAAAGAACTATACAAAAAATAGTGTTAAAAGGTCTCGGTAACCAGACGATCATTTCAAAAAAAAAATCATGAAAATTGGTGCAGTACAACTCTCACGAAATCGGGCTTAGTGTATTAAATATATTCTTGGGATTACCATCTTGAAACGGTCTAATCCCAAGAACCATGATTTCTTAATTGACTACTGCCGTGAAAGCTTCCGTTCTATGATAAATCAAAACGAACTGTTTGTTTTTCGAATGTTTTAATCAAACTTACTATTTACTGTCATTCGATCTTTTTAAATTAAAATGTGCAACCCTAATTGTTAAAATTATCAAAAAGAGCACAAATGTTTATGCCAAAAAAAAACATGCTATTCTGCAAAATTTAAGAGCTACAGTATACAGGTTTATTAAAAAAATATTATCGATTGAATTTTTAACTTAGGTAGGTAATATGGGTTCCAATCAGAATTTTATGTGAAGAAGATCCATTTAATAATTTTAATTACATTTTTTTGGACAACTCTGTATTGTTATAAAAGTGGTGCGTGTTACATATCTTGATCTGTAAAATGACATATTGATGTTACATATCTTGATCTGTAGAATAACATATTCAAAAATTAGGAAAATCCGCTATATGAAGAAGAATATGTTTTCCTACTAAATATTAATTTATTCATAAATATCTGTTTTGATCACCCTCACTCATCATCCCTGAGTACTAGTGGCGTCATGTGGGGGTGGCAAAGAGTCGCATTAACAACCCAAGAATTGCCAACACAGTATTTTACCACCCTAAAATGTCGCAAGTTAAAATCGCATTAATTTACAAACAATTGGAAAATACAGTTTTATAATATAATATTTTGTGATTAAAAAGGCTTTACACACTTTAATTTTAACACTATTTTTTTATCTTTTCGTAAGACGTCTTCCGGACCCCCCTTCTATCAACGGTAGGTCTTGCCAACACAATTAAAAAGATGAAATTACGCCCATGCTGAATACAAAAATAGAAAAATTGCAATTCATGGTACTTGTCGGTCAATTTTAACATTCAGGGTTGCATATACTCACAAAAAAATGGCCAAATCATCTTGAGATACATAGTTAACGAATATTATGATGGAACTAAATTAGGAAAACATGGTTTTATTAAAGTTGGGGGCGAGTCACAGTTTTCACTACCATATTATATACCATCTTGTATAATGGGCAGTGATAGTTTTAACACAAATCCACTTGATTCCAGGCTTAACGAATACAAAATTCATTAAACGTAAAAATGCGAATTCCGTTTGCTTTATTTAAATCAGAGATATTCGGGTTTAATAATAGCAGCAAAATCTTAATTAGACTTAGGAATTCACCAGTAATTTGTTTATTAATAACAGCAAATTCTGCATTATTTATTTCAGATAATATCTCCTGACAAATTTTTTTTTCATTCTAATTCTTGATATTATGGTGAACACAAAACATTAAAAATAACTTTATTATTATACCTGAAAACGAATATTAATGACAAAGGATTTAATAACAGAATATTAATTTGCATAAATTCGTAGCATATTTAAGGAGGAGGGAGGTTGAGGGTTGAAACTCCCCCAGAGCCACTTTTATTTAAGCTAAAATGATTTTTTTGTTTTGTCCATAGTACTTACGTCTCGTTCACCAGTTATGTACAAAACAAAAAACCAATTTTTTGTTGTTGTTCATTTTTTCATCGTCTCAACCACCCTCCCCACAAGCAATATATATAATATATATATATATATATATATATATATATATATATATATATATATATATATATATCGAAAGTAGGAAAAAAATAACGCAGTTAGAATTATTATATAGTGGAAAAAGAATTTTTTGGGAAGACCTCTAAATCAATGAAATTTGGCCAACTATAGACACGTGTTTCTGACTTAAGGTCTTCATCAGGACAGTCAACTAGTTAAAAGACGAGTACAACTAGCGCCAAAATTAATACAGAAAACCACACCAGAGTCACCAACAGGAGCAAAACCGACATTTGTGGTTACCAAAAGAACATCCGAAATCTTCGCCGGACTTGATACTCTATTACCACGGTGCAGCATATAGCCACCTGTGGCAAAACTCAGAACCCAAGAGTAATTAAATCGAAAGTAGGAAAAAATTAAAGTTGTTAGAAATATTATATATATAGTAGCAAAAGGACTTTTTGGGAAGACTATATATATATATATATATATATATATATATATATATATATATATATATATATATATATTGTATATATATAAATGGAAATCTTATTTTCTTGGGTCTAGGTTAGTAATAAAACACAAACATCAAGTCAACGTTTCGCTCATAGTGTTGAGCTTTTTCAAGACTTTATTTGGGATAGCTTGATTTCTAAAAATTTTTTTCCATTAAAAAAACAGGGCATTAAATACAAAGACGAAAACATTATCATGCATGATGGAAATATTAAAAGGTTTAAAAATGATAAAATTTTCATAGTAATATTAATTTTAAAACATATTTTTTTGTTTTTAATTTTTTTTTATAGAGGCACACCTTAGTGATAATTTAATAATTTCAGGTATAGTACGTGTGACAAATAAAATATTTAGATTCATTACATTACAAAACAAATATTTAAGGACACAAACTTAAAACATATCTCTACATATATATACTAAATTCGAAAGTAGGAAAAAATTAACGCGGTTAGAATTATTATATAGTAGAAAATGGATTCTTTGAGATGACCGCTAAAGCAATGGATTTGGCTAACTATAGACACGTGTTTCTGACTTAAGTTCTTCATCAGTACAGTCAACTAGTTGAAAGACGAGTACAACTAGCGCCAAAAAGAATACACAAAACAATACCAAAGTCACCGTATATATATATATATATATATATATATATATATATATATATATATATATATATATATATATATATATATATATATATATATATATATGGAATGAATTATTCAGAAGAAAAACAAACAAACATTGCCTCCAAAATAGTCCAAACTTCCCATTACATAATATGATATTAGAAAGTGATGTATGTTCTCAAATCCAAAAACTTCTATAATTGCATGTCTTACAACTGGTTAAATTGGATCTTTCACCATTATAAACAGGCAATAAACATATTAAGTAATTATTGTTATGGATTTTGTTGACATTACTTTAGGTTTAGGGGCATTGCTGTATGTATTAAATGTTTAGTATTACTGTTAATTTTAAGCAACATTTTTTGGTACATACAGGTTATTCGATGCTCTATGATGTACTAGACGTTTTTGTAGAATAAAGAGAAAACTTTCTGAATTTTAGGCTATTACCCGTCTGAAACAAAATATTTTCAAAATTCGGCTGTTAGCAGATCTATCGAAATTTAATTTAAAATTCTAAAAGTAATACCGTTATATTATATCATTTTTAATATTTATTAACATTCTAAACACATTTATTATAACATGTCGTATATCTACTTTCAATTGTTTACAAGATATTGCTATAAAAATTCTTTGAGAGGCTGTAAAATTTAATCGGTTTGATTGCTTTATATTTTTCAAGATCATCCATGATGGGCATAACCAATCATTCAGAAAGTTTCACGTTGATGTTCCACAAATAAATATACCATGAAGTACTGAATACTAATATAAAAGACTATCAAATATGTCCTGACTGTATTGAATAAAATATACTCAAAAAGCTGTTTGATTTTATTCTTTATATACATTTTCTTTCCTGAGTTATGCAATTTTAAAAATCTTATTCTTGTCCCCTATTTATTTAACATGTCAGACAATTAATTTTGCTGTAAATTTTAGAGATATTAACGGTGCTGATCAAGCGGGTTTCATGATAGCCCAAGGTACGCTAAGAAGAGGACAACGATGTTCTACTGCCAAGGCTTTTTTAAGACCCGTCAAATTACGAAAGAACATTCACATAGCCTTGAACTCCCATGTTACTAAAGTTCTAGTTAATCCTACCAATATGAGAGCTTTTGGAGTTGAATTTTTAAGAAATGGTATGAAGAGTTTTCAGTAACTTTAATTTGTTTACTAATGTATTATTTCCATAGTTTAAAGGCTTGCAATACTGGGCTAATGTGGACCCTATTTTATAGATTAACTATACTGTGCAATTCAAGTACGGTTTCTTAAAATTTAAATTTAATTTAAATAGTCTTGTAAATAAAATTGTATATTTTTAAACGGTTTGTTACATTTTGTAGAGTGTTTTGTTATAATTTTTGTGGAATCTGGCATATGCTGGGGTAAAACAACACACACGAGCTTTGCCAAGAATGAGAATTTAGAAATCTGAAATAATTTTGATTTTAAGCATATGTGCTTAATAAATGGGTTATTTGGAAAAAAACTGATTTCACCTATTTTTTTTTTTCCTAAAAAGTTGCATTTTCCAACACTTTCGCTTACGGATCAGAAGGTTTTTGAAAAGATTAAATTTTAATTTAACCTAAAAAAAATTTCTTACAATTTTTATTTTCTGATTGTCATTACTTCAGGGACGTACTTATTAACTTTGTCAGATCATATAATATTTTTTATTCTCTCAAATTAAAGTTAATCTTCTGAATTATGTAAACGATATTTTAACTTCTCTAGTAGTGGCTTCGAAGCTCGAAACAGTTTTTTAGTTTCGTGCAGATAATAACCATAGACGGAGTAATTTCGTTTCATTAAATTGAATATGTTAAGGTATTTTTTTTTATAAACGCAAACTGTCTTATATTTTTTTAAATTAAAAGTTCCAGGGACTTAGTAAAATTATGGACAATTACATATGTAATTGGTACGTCGGCGTCGTCGTTAATAAAACTCTGTCTAAATACTAATAGACGTGAACGTCTGTTCCAAAAAAGGTAAAAGATTGTATAAATACGTGGATCAAGTTCCATATTTTTTCCCTTCATGTTAATTAAGCTATTTTTGTTTCTCATTCTATTAATAAGCAAGCATGGAATTTATTCTACATACTCATAGTAACTTTTCATTGTAGAATTAGCTGAAGAATGCCACTTATAATTTTGGTAGAAAAAAGTGCTTTTAGTATTAACAAATTCAGGTGTATTGGGGTGCATCTTTTCTAATTTATCTTGAAAACGGCTAACTCTAGCATAGACAGGAATAAATTTCTAATAATAATCTACTAACAAAAATAAATAAAACGAAATTATGCATAGAAATGCCCTTTCACCTGTGTAGGAAAAGTGTCAAGTTTCAATAAAATAGGTAAAAGCGTCCCAGAAATATGGAGGAAAAACCTATTGCATCTTGAAAAATAACTAGTTTAGATAGGTAAGACATATTTTAACTTATTGTCTTTTTATGAGCCATGGAATCCCCACTCTTATTTTCGGACACCCTGTATAACACATTGGCGTGCAACGCATAGCCCAGTGAATCTGATGCAAATCAATAACGTATTGCTATTGCCGTAGATTCATATCATTCAATCCAACACGCTGCAACACTGTCTCGTACATTTTTTGACATCTCAAGTGTCAAATTGCTTCCCATAAAATATACACAAAGTCTCAATCTCAGTCAAAGATTGTAATAATTGCACGAAGTTCACTCTAGCCTCTTCAGACCTTAATAATTCGACAAATAAGTGTTTGTGACATTAATGTTTAAAACATACTTATATATTTAAGGTCATCGGCAAGTGGTGATGGCAAGAAAAGAGGTTATACTTTCCGCAGGTTCAATAAACACTCCCCAAATTCTAATGCTATCTGGAATCGGACCTAGAAAAGAACTAAATAAACACAACATTCCAGTTCTAAGAGACTTGCCAGTTGGTAGAAATTTACAGGATCACGTGGGAATGGGAGGACTCACATTTCGGTAAAATAAAAAATATTTTTGAGCAAAAGCATATTTTTAAAAATGTATATATTTTTCTTTCCGACCCTTCTTTTCAGTTTTAATTATAAGAATTCTCTTTGTAGCAATATCACATAAGATTATATATAGAAATGTTTTTTTTCTAGAATTGACAAGCCAGTTTCAATAGTACAAGATAGATTTCAAGCATTCCCAATGACAATGCAATATATACTCAATGAGAAAGGGCCAATGACAACTCTAGGCGGTGTAGAAGGATTGGCATTTGTTAACACAAAGTAAGATTGATTTTATTGATTTTCGTATTAAAGAAATAAATATAAAGTCAGACATCTATATGGAATGCTTTAATTTTTATTAATATTTATTTGCATTTCTAAAATATTTATTTTTTATGTTTTTTAGTTATTTTATATTATAAAATTATATTACATACGCGCTTTTTGTTCAATGATATCTTGCACCCGGCGATCCTTTATGCATCCAAGTGTCCCACAAGTGGTCTGCCTTGTAGACAACATAAGTAGAAAACATGATACTAACTGCAGTTTTTGATGAATTTATCACCCTCTCCAGGTATTTGCTGCCGCGTTTAAAAAGGTACTTTTTGGAACACGGATCGTAGTTTCATCGTAGTTGATAAGAAGATCAGGGTGAACGTCTTAGGGGGCATTTGAAGCATTTTCAAATAAATCCTCGATTGTTTGAGGAGTCAAATTAGCACGTCTAGAAGAAATATTTGTAGCATATCTTGGCCGGGTGTATTATTTTTTTAGTTTCCTTTCGTTTCAGCTTATTTTCTCTTAGTAGAATTTGGCTAGACGCCTTAGATCTACGAGATCAAAAGTGAATCCCCAATTTCCGACAACATATAAATGGCGAATAAACGAATTATGAAAATAGTGTGGATGTCCTGTATTCTGTTGCAGAGTTTTTTTTTGTTAATTTTACGCCATAGTGTCGACTTCAGAACAAGGCGTCATCGAGGTTCACTGCTTTACTTTTAACAGCATCAAATGCCATTTGAAGATTGTTTTCATTGTATGATTTATAAGCCTTGAAATTCTTTCCATTTCGTTCATTGCTTAACTTTCTTGTATAATGCCATATCATTATACCTAATTAAGAAAAACACTACCTTCAGTACCTTCAAACAACCATCTCAATTCGTCTCAAACAGCCCCGCTTAATATTACGCCAAATTACCGAGGGCTAACGGTTCAAATAATTTGTTGAGAAGCTAATAACAGACAAAACTTACCGTTTTACTTCGGCAATAGAAAGTTTTTATGACAAAAAGTAGCTTCTACAAAATTGCCTCCAAAATTTCAACGGCTGTAGCGTCTATCCTAACTCTTAGCTCAAACGTTACTAGAGTGTGGCAAGTATCGACCCTAGCGCATCTCATATAGTAGTAAGCACCACTTTTTTTAGTTTTTTTTTCAAATCCCGAATAACCTCGTTTTACGGTATGTTTTGTCTAACCCCTAAACCCTGGCTATTATACAAAAGAGTATAAAATGTAGTCCATTCCCGATTCAAACTAACGTTAATGTGAAGGGACCCTCCACACAGAGTCGCACGAGATTTTGCGGAACCGCCGGCCATTTAGAGAAAACTGACGTCTAAAAAACCAACTTTTTGTACTTCGATGACAACATACAACTATATGATACTTGCTTATTGGATGACTACAAAAAAATTACTTACTTTGTATTATAATAATTTCTTTAGTAGGTTTAAAACACGAGGTCGGTGCGGTTTTAAACGTGTGGCTGATCTAAGCGCGGGGCCGTGTGCTGCTCCTCTCGCCCATGTCTCGCGCCGCCCCTGCCTCGGCATATATTTTTAAATATCCCCTTGCTATCGAAATGACACTTACTATTCATAAAATGATATATACTGAAAATAGTCGCCATAAAAAATTATATTTGTTAAAGCTTGAGAAATGCGGCGTCATTTTACTCATATATTCAAATAACTAACCGTAAACCGAATCCAGACATTTTGACGAATACGATATATTGCCTGAGGAGATTTTAGCGAATGATATGTTGGTATAAAAGATGCTTTCGAGGTTTTTGAGCGAAAGCTATTTCCGAGGAAGATATATTCCCATTTACGAAATCTCGAAACCATTTTTCATTATATTTGGAACAACTTTTCAGGTAATAGTACTAGTATTATTGAAACACCATATTAGAGTAGGTAAGAAATTGTCCAAGATTTTCTTTTATTATAAGTTCCCGGTATGAAAACACAGAACCTAAAAGAAGATAAAATACGATGCTACGACTTCTAAAACAACATTCTTTTTAAATAGTATTGATAGTGAGAAATTAATTGTTTAGTTATTTAGCATTGACACATAATTTGTATTTTATAAAAGTAAATATCTATATTATTCTTACTTTTATACTAGGGAAGGGTGACTTGTTAGGATCGCAGCATTGAGGGGTGAACCGGTGCTTAAAATATGTACACTAGAATACCCTTTTCAACAAAAAACTTTTTTTTTAAGAATAACTACTTAACCACTAAAGAATACCCTAAGCCTCTAATTAACCAACAATTAATTTTTTATATATATTATTTGATTTTATTTTCTTTTAAATATTACTAAAAATGTATAACTTATTAAATACCCCCAGATAACCTATTTCAGTCGAATCTGCAGAAATTATAAAATTAGTTTGCAATTTTGGCGCCGCCATTTAAAATTTTCAGTTGTTGACCGAAAATTCATAATTTTCACTCTTAAATAACCATAGTTACCTATTCTCAGTAGAATTTGCACAAATGACGCCCGCAATGTTGTCGCCGTCATTTAGAATTTTTAAATATTGAGCAAAAATTAAAAATTCCAGACCCCGATTTTCAGTCGAATAACATAACTTATCCGCCATATTGAAGTTTTTCATCCTTCGGAAGACTGACTTTGCATTGTCACACGAACTCTGTATGTACAACAAATTTGAATTATTGATTACAAGCGATTAAAAACCGAACAAACATAACAGTGAAGTTAATAAAAGCTTGTGAACGGCACTCTTTAGTCCTTTCTATAATTACGAGTTCAGTTATTACATTGAAGCGTTCAAAAATGCACCTATATGGCCAGGGTGTTATAATGCTCTTTCCAGAGTTTTTTATAGTTAAAAAAGAATAATAACACAATTACAAACAAAACAATCTTAAAAACCCGACGTGTTCTTTTATAACAAGGCTTCTTTCTGTAATTGACTAGATAGAGCACTGCAATCTAGTTTAAATTGCCGTTTCAAAAATACCCCTTAATTACCTATTAATATCCCTAGATTACCTCCGATTACCTCTAGAATACCTCAAATTATCTTTGAATTACCCCCTACTTCCCAGGCCTACCCTAGTATTACCAAAAAAATACCTGGACTACCTTAATAACCCCCAACTTGCACACTAAAATATCCCCAGAGTTTTACCACTCGCGCAGCACAGCAACTGAGCCCTCTACAGGGTTTTCATTTACATCCTGATAGTTACCTACAGATTTCACCGTAGGAAATACGTAAAAGTTGTAGCATTCTTCTTTTCAAAGTAACAAACATTTTTAAAAAATCATTAAGAAGTACATACATATTACATATACTTTTATATAAAAACAAATCCCGTTAAAATAAAAAGGAAATTTTTTATTTTAACGGGATTTCTTGCAGATTATAATTGCTGGATATTCAGCAAGTATAGGTCATACTTCCCAGAGTATATAGGGGAGGTCAAAATAAACCTAGTTTGTCATAGAAATAAAATTCCTGAAATGCTCTTTAATGGAGATAGAAGTACTAAAGCGGTACCCAGCGCCTTACCTTTTTTGCTCTAACTTTTGAAGCGACTTGTAGAAATTAATGAAATTTCACCCCCGTATTCGCTAAAAAGGCTTAAGAGTTAGACCAGGTCTAGTTGCCATGGTACTTAAAACTCTTAGTTCGCGAGTTATGTTTTTGCTTATGTCACTCTCATTTTGTAATTGTAATTTAGAAAAATTATTTGTTCAATTGTTGAGAATGTCACTTTAAACCTATAACTGTCAAGTTAGGCCAGGTCTAAATTTAAACCTCTTTAGTAAATATATACGGGGGCAAATATTTTATATAGACCAAAAAGACTCATAAAACCATACTGCAGTAGACGTTTTTTCATCATCAGAGAAGTCAGAAACGGACTTACTAACACACTCGTTGGTGCCAATATTTTAAAAAGTTGAAAATTGATTTTTTTAAAAACTTTGTTCATTCTTCTTTAAAAAAGGTACTCCACATTTGTTTCGATAAAATGAGCCGTTTTCCAAAAAGTCAAGTTTTTGTATACCATGACTGAAATAATAAATCAATAAAACACCAGCCGTTTTTATTTCTTTAACAATGTGTTATTGACAACACTGATAAAAATTGTCTTATAGATTAAGTACACAAGAATTAAATAATTGAGCAATATTTCTATAGCGACTATGCTGTCACGCTTCTAATTTATGGAGAAACACTCGGGTATTATGTGGCGGCAAGAATTTATTTTGAAAAATTCCTAAATTGAACTTTTGAAAAGGGTAATCTAAGCTTAAGAGAAACAGGAAAAAGTCCAGTCAAAGTATACCATCTTTTGCTAATCCATTTTAAGAGGTACTTTGCCGTACATTAATGAAGATAGGCATCCAAGAAAAACAAGAAACCCTCAGTTAGAGAAAGAAATTTTGTAGGTTCAAGTTCATGCGACAAAGTGGGTTAATCATGGGACACTTCGAGAACAACTGCTACATCATTATCAGGTCTAAAAGATACATGCGAAGCAAGAGTCAATTACGCAGTTGTCGTCGCAAACTGGTCTTTGCAACGACTTCAATTTTTACTAGCTTGTTCATTTGTTTGTTCACGGACGAAGCCGAATTCACCCGAGACGCATTAATAAATTGTCATAATTTGTATAGATGTCATGAAGAAAATCCCCATGTAATATTACAAAATACCAACAAAGGTACATAGTTAACGAGTGGCAGGGATTCTTCGAAAACATCTCACTAGACCGTTCTTTTTTGAAAACAGATTAAATAGTACCTTATATTTACAATTCTTGCAATAAAACTTAAACGGTTTATTATGTATTATGATTTATGAAAATGTCTCCTAGAAATCAGATGTGGTTTATGCAGGACCGTGCACCGCCCCATTTTTGCGATTTAGTTCGTCATCACTTATCAACTACTTTTGGTGATCGATGGATAGGTCGAGGTAGGTCTATATTATGGCCACCGAGGTCGCCTGACATTACTCCGTTGGATTTCTTTTCGGTTTATATATTTCATACCAGAGAAGACCTGAAAAAATAACACACAAATGCAACGTAATTGCAGACAATTTTAGAAGTATAACAAGAAATCCGTCAGATAAGGAGATGTATAGAGATATAGGGCGCCCATATCCAAAATCTGCACAAGTAAACAAGAAGTAGCAACGCAATTTACCTGTTTCTCTTTAGCTACGATCAAGCTTTTCAAAAGTTCTTTTGTGCGGTACACTGCGATTTGAAACTGTATCAGAATAAATTCTTCTTGCTTCCACATAACGGCACAGTACCTTTCCACACGTTAGGTGCATGTGAGCATTAGTAGGGGTAATAATGACTTACTAATTAAGTTATCATGCTATTCGATTTGTTATTGGGTTTAAATATCTTATCTTAATAAACTTGATTATTAAATACATTTCAAAAGTCAATGTTTAAACGTGTTGTACAAAAACCTGTTTTTTTTTCGGAAACGGCTAATTTTATTCTATATACAAAACTTAAAATTACACAAACCTTGTATCCATGTTAATTAGTAAGTAATAAAAACAAACACAAGCTGTTTTATATACAATTGAATGTTTTTAATCTGCGGAGATTCCATTAAATATAAATTACTACAGATGCGAGGGGCAACCACCGATATTACAATAATAATTATTGACTAGATAATAGAATTTATTCCAAAATAAATCGCATAATAAACGTATACACTTAAATAGATAGAAATCTTAACAAAGACATATTTTCAGATATGGTAACAGATCCTGGCCAGATATTCAGTTCCATATGGCACCAGCCAGCATTAATTCAGACGCAGGAGCCAGGGTTCGGAAAGTTCTTGGGCTTACTGACGAACTATACAATTCCGTTTATAAACCAATAGCAAATCAGGATGTCTATACTTTGATGCCACTTCTTCTGCGACCTAGAAGCAGAGGATGGGTGAAACTTCGTAGCAGGAATGCGTTCGATGCACCCATCATTAATGCCAATTATTTTCGCGATACTTTTGACATCAAAACTCTGGTGGAAGGTGCTAAAATAGCGATAAGAATTAGTGAAGCAGAAGCTTTTAAAAAATTTGGTAGCCGGCTCCACCTCATACCATTTCCAAACTGCAAACAATTTGATTTTCAGTCTGATAAATACTGGGAGTGCCATATTCGAACAATTTCTATGACTATTTATCATCCGGTGGGGACTTGTAAAATGGGGCCTCAGTGGGATGAAGAGGCAGTGGTAGATCCTAGATTGAGGATATACGGCATCGCTGGATTGCGAGTTATTGACGCTAGTATTATGCCTACTATTCCGAGTGGTAATACGAATGCTCCAGCAATAATGGTTGGAGAAAAGGGCGCTGACCTAGTAAAGGAGGATTGGTTAAGAAACTACGTAAATGAAAAGTGATTAAATTACTTGGCCTTTAATTTATTAGTCCAACAGGAAAATGTTGGATAACTCTCGTCTAAATTACGTAACATTGGGTTTCAAGATCTTTTTAACACACATGCCAAATTAACGTAATATTGGTTAAAAAAATATGAATTTATGGGCATTATTTACTGAGAAACATCTCCTTATTAAACTTAAATACAGTCAAGCATCGCAGTCAGGTCAGGATTTTATGAATGACTTAGTAACAAAAACAATCTGGTTATAAATTTGTATTCACTTCTTTTTTATAGGAGACTCAAGTGAGAAGCAATTTTGTATAAACTTAAATGATGCAAAACACAAACCAGTAATAAACTCAAATCTTCAATCAACTGTAAACTACAGACATTCGAATATCGTAAGTTGTTTTATTTTCTTCTTGACATCATTTGTATTAGAGCATATTCCTAATATCTTTAGCTGTTATACAAAATTATAGAGGAGTGTCACCGCTCTGACCTAGTTATCAGTCAGAATATCCGTTGAACCTAAAAGAATACAATAATTATTTATATATTCTTCACTCCTCCCTCGTACACATCCCTCCATAGTTGTACGTTAAAAAAACTCTTGCGTTTTAGCAGTTCGCTTATATTAAGAATGTTTAGGACTACCTAGGATAAGGATAGGTAAGCAAAGGCTGAGACCCGTTTCCTTATTACCTAGTATCCCATGGATAATGACCTAGGACTCAAAGAAATTCACTTGAGTAACATGTTTTTACTATTATATATGTTTGGAACAGTTTCGTAACAAATTATAGAATGCGAGACATACTGTATAAATACAACATTTTGTAACAGAAGAATAATAATTAATATAGAATAGGTGTATATAAATAAACGTTTGTTATGTGTTATATGTTTTATTTATTTTAATAACCCAGTATATCATACTTTCTGCTATTAGAAGGGAATATGAATGTCAGATAATTTATTGCCAAGAATTCTGGAAACGTCAACAAAGACAATTTTAAATTAATATAAACGATTTTTTTACTTATATTGCGAGTAGGTCATACTTTTGCCTAAATAACAAAAATGTATTTCTTTATCGGAAAATAATATATAGTTTAAATTGGACTACGTAATTTTTTACCAGTTCCACCCCACTGTTATCGATATTAAGTATAGATACATACTTCCAGTTTACCCCCATTGCACTTTTATGCGCTTCTTTTTCCATTGAGATAAATACACAAAAAAAATAAGGATACAATTCATTGGTACTGAAATTATCTCTGAAACTAGAAAATATTTAAAAATACTATTACCTTTTTAAAGTTATATTTTATATTGTTCTGATTCAACGTATAAAAGTTGCTGTACTTTTTCCGGTCGAGAGTAAACTCTCTTAAATGCTCATTAAAAAGCTGAACTTTTTAAAATCTTTTTTGAAATATGGCCATATTTTATGTTACATGTCATATAACTATCTTTAACTATTTTTGGTCTCTATTACTGTGGTTATGAATACTCAAGATTACGTACAAAAAATGCAGGATATCCTACAAGACAATTGTTATAGGCCTGTTCCAAGGGACCCGACAACGTACCTAGAAAAAACAACTAAAAATAAAATAAAAAGTTCACCAATAAACCCCGAAATTCAACAAAAAATCATTCCACGGGAAAAGTCGAGCAGATGTCCTAAACTCTATGGTTTACCAAAAATACACAAACCAGGGGCGCCTATCAGACCTATTGTTAGTGCTGTTAATTCGCCGCTACAAAAACTGGAGAAATACCTTTCTGAAATTATGCAACCAACTGTAGAAAAAGCTGATTCATTTGTAAAAAACTCGGAGCATTTCACTCGAATTATACGAGATATCGTCCTTGAAAAAAAAAAAATCGTTATATCCCAGTATTCCCATCGACGAAGCATTGGACAAGATTGCTATGAACGAGGATTTCCAGGCACATATAATAGAACTCTCGGAGCATTGCCTCAAAAATACTTATTTTTCTTTCAACGGGCAAATGTATAAACAAATGGATGGTGCTCCAATGGGGTCCTCGCTATCACCAGTAGTCGCGAATTTATTTATGATATACTTCGAGAAAGAAGCTCTTGAGAAAGCAAGTTTAAAACCCAAATTATGGAGTCGTTATGTAGATGACATATTTATTATATGGCAACATGATCATGCAGAGCTCGAAAAATTTCTGACTCACGTAAATTCAATCCACCCCAGAATACAATTTACTCTAGAGTTAGAGGAAAACAACAAACCACCATTTTTAGATGTTTTGGTCACAAAACTACATAACGGATATTTCGAATACACCGTGTATAGAAAACCAACACATACAGACAGATATTTAAATGCAAAATCACATCATCACCCAGCAAAAATTCAAGCTGTGGAAAATACTCTTAATATCTAGATCCGTGCGACTGACTGAAACACAGACGAGACAAAACGAACTTAAGGTAATATCTAGTGCTTTAAAGAAAAATGGATACACAAATCGCACCATAGAGAAAGCTATTAATGCACAGGTTTCCCGAACAACGAACAACAAAAAATATGAACCGGGAAAGCAACGAGTAGTCTTACCATATGTAAAAGGCACAACAGACAGAATCAGAAGAATTCTGAGGAAACACAACATACAAACAATACACAAGCCACAAACAACTATAGGTAAACTACTCGGAAACCCAAAAGATAAAATCAAACTGGAAAACCACGGAGTGTACAGTATTCCGTGCCAGGACTGTGAAAAGTTGTACGTAGGGCAAACTAACAGGCGAATATCAGCAAGAGTGTATTAAACTCAGCATCAGAAATAAACAAACAACCTCAGCTTTATTCCTACATCATCAGGAAACCGGCCATAAAATAAATTTCGATGTAGGGAGATTGCAAATATAGAACATTATAAGACCAGAATAATCCTAGAAGCCATAGAAATTGAAAAGCAAGGTGATTTGAATAAAAGGGACGAATCATTAAAACTAGCATCAGAAAATAAACAAACAACTCAGCATCAGAAATAAACAAACAACCTCAGCTTTATTCCTACATCATCAGGAAACCGGCCATAAAATAAATTTCGATGTAGGGAGATTGCAAATATAGAACATTATAAGACCAGAATAATCCTAGAAGCCATAGAAATTGAAAAGCAAGGTGATTTGAATAAAAGGGACGAATCATTAAAACTACCAACAGTATGGAAGACAATAATCGACAAATCTAAAATCGCAAAAACTCAAGCGCAATTAGCACAACAACAACAGCACCATCCGGAAAACATAAATAACGACCAACGCCTGCGCAGATATAACCTTCGGCCCCGAGTGGTGGTATAAAAGGAAGCGTCGCAGTCACCAACACTTCAGTCTCTATTCGGACGCGAGAAAGAAAGCTTCGAAAATGCCAAATGTGATTTTGGCGAAACGTCAACCAAAACCAAAATTTCACGACGGGTCTGTGTAATGTAGTAAGCAATCGAATTTTAGATATTTGTGCATTTAATGCAATTTTGAGATTCAAAGGAAACCAAGTTAAATGAAAAACTTAAATAATACACTTCTACATGGACTGAATATTTTTAACTACCTGGGAGAACATCATTAACACTTTTCTTTATTAATTCTGCAACACAACAACTTAAGTCGGAGAAATATAAGAAATAAAGACCTAACCTAAAAAATACAATAGCAGAGTGGAAACCGTAGCACTGTAGCCGCCACATAGTAGTTTTGAATTTCAATTTTGTATTATTAGAACCTAGAACCTTATATAATTGGCAACTGCGATAGCTTGCATTGCCCATTACTACCACGCTTCTCTGAGGAATGTTTGGTAAGAGACAATTCTTGAAGCAATCTTCAGAATGGCTGGAATTCTAAAAGTACTTGCTTTTTGTCAATTGGGCGATATCTGAAGCCCATTTTAGACAAAACTTTCAACAGGCTGGCTTTCATCATTAGTGAGTCGTTGCTTTAAAGTTTCTAATGTAGGTACACGTTGTCCTTCGTAGTGGTGTAGACTTTTTGCCTCGTCGCCTTAGTCGCAACATACGGCATCTTTAGGCTTCTTTGTTAAAGAGCTGGGATTTAACACGATTCTTTTTACTGTAGTCAGAGTTATCTTAGACAAATCACATATTTCCAGCAGCAACAATTAAGTTATCTGTTAAGTAAAGAAATTATAAACAGTTTTTACAATTTCCCTAGCATCCACAACCACCATAACACTATAGGAGCATCATTATCAATATTTTTTCACGGGAGCCGCATAATGCTGTTTTATACGTATAATATTTCGCAAAATAATATCGCAGTAAAACTTCCCGTGAGGAATACATCCTGACATTTAATTTTTCAAAAATGTATTTAAAATACTCGCTATAAGTAAAAATTGAAAAAATGTATTAAATTATCTAGGTATACTATAACAGAAGAAATTTTAGATCTTTTTATACCAAGAAGTTATTACAATCCTCCCCTCTCCAAACTCTTGTCTACACAATGGGATCGACACTGATAATTTTATTACAGTCATTTACACAGAACCCTTTTTCGCGAAATTTACTATTTTACATTGCATTATATATGCAGCTCATTTAGTATGAACGAAGACATTTCTAATTTTTACATACATCGAAGCTTGCTTTTACATAAAATACATCGAAGCTTGCTGTGTTCTGCTCAGACGTTATAAAAATCAAGGATCTGGATCGAATAGTGACGGTGAACGAATCCCGGGTTCACCATTTTCAGCTGGAATGCAAACAATCCCCCAAAGAATGACGTCATTTCAGATCACTGAAACTTAAAAATTTTAAAGCAGCTCCATCAGCTGCTAAGGCCATGATACCTGTATTCTGGAAGTGGAAAGGAGTACTTCTGAAAGATTATATGATGAAAGGTACTACAGTCAATAGTACTTTATATTGACACGTTTTAAAAGAGAAACTGCCAGTAATAAGGACAAACCGTCCAGGATCCTTGATAAGAGGTGTTTTATTGTAACATGACAACGCTCGGCCATATTACTCCAAAGAAACAAGCCAAGTCATCAAAAAGTTAAAATTTGAAGTCATAGAACAACCCCCTTACTCCCCACATTTGGCCACAAGTGATTTTGGAAACGACGACAGCGTAAAAGAAGCGGTGCATGATTGGTTGATCCATGAAGGAGATGTATTGAGACGCAGGGGATTATACTGAAAAATGACACTGACTATTTGTCAATTAATTTGCTTAATAAACTTGTACAGCCACAATCCGGATTTCATTTGAAATACCTTAGTATAATTTAGGGACGTTTTAAGGCGATGTAGAAAACGCTTTTTTTGAATCTTAAGACATCTTTCTAAGTTTTCACGAATTACTGTTTCTAGAACTATTATTAAACTCTATATAATTAACTAATACCTGCAGCAGTTGCAGGTATCAAGCTGCAGCCGATACGCTACAATACACCGACATTGAAATGGTTCTTAGTGAAACAGATTTTTTTTACAATGATATTAAACTTTAAACTTTCATATTTTGAGGAATTTTTAAATTAACAAGGTGAGATTCATAATTATTCCACAAGAAAGGTAAATTATTTTTAAGTAGGCAGAGAGTAATGCTTTCTGTATTCTATAGGTGATTTAATTAATTTAATCTGTTATCTAGTTTGACTACTTTCCTTCTTGCTAGTTTCTGCAGAGCATCTGTACATTCCTGCACAAGTTTACAGCTTAACCTGGATCTTTGAATTGCCTTAAGGGCTTGTTGACTATTGGAACAGATGCAAATCTCTTCATGCGATCCTTCTATGACATGTTGCATGTGAATAGCCTACATAACTATGCTAACAAAAGATAAAAAAAAGTAGCGCACATGTTTTTATTAGAAAAATATTGAAGAAATTTGGAATAAACCAAAAAAATTAAAAATCTTTAACACACTGTATCTCAGAATGTAATATACTCTCCCCACGAGGGATGACCCATGGTTTTTGAAACACCCTGTATAAGCCAACTGCAGGAGCCATACTATCTCTTCAATTTTCTGTAACAGTAAATACTTTTATGGAACCATTACATCACAACAACTTTAACTCTACAGCAGTCTTTAAATATGCCGAATTCGTTTTTTCAGTGAAAAAAATATACCAAATTATTCCACTTTTTTATTGAGATGAAGCTGACAGTTTATTGTTATTGTATAATCACTCGAGTAATGAATTCAATTTTTCCAGCAAGTCATTTTGAATTATTTAACTGCTATTAGCAAAAAATAATGAATAATAAAACGCAAATGCTGTATTTGTTCTTGTCATTATATACTGTTTTTTACCTGTATTTAAAATGGATTTAATGACTTATTAAAGTCGTGACTATTTATTAACGTTAATTAACTAACAGACTATTAAATTACAATTATAAATAAAATAATACAGTAAAATCACTAATTATCAATACGAATGTCAATAGCACCATCATTCGCAAAAAAAAAGTTTCCGCCAAAAAAAAATAAATGACATAAAATTTCATCAGATAGCTGAGGGCACATGTTTAAAAGTTCCTTTGCATGCCTGATTTTTTTCTGATATAAGCATACTGACTGTAATATTTCTTTTGGTCATAAGTTTTTTACTTTTGCTCTTTTTAGATTGCATATATCATCCTACATTAATGCAGGATAGCAACCCACATTCAATTGTGGCTCCTAACAAAATGATACGCTATTATTCAAAAGTGTATATATTTTTTTATTTGAACGCTACTTATGACGCCAATCCTTACACCAAACAATCTACCTAGGCCAAGAACATACCAAAACATAAACTTAAAATAGAAAAAAATTAATTTACTGTGTACAAATGTGAAAAAAAAAAAGAATTTCAAAACAAAAAATTTTTGAAAGCGTAAAAAAAGTAACTCAATGAAACCGCCACGAACCTTAATCACGGCTTAACATTTTCTTGGCATGCTGTCAATTAAATTATTAATCACATGCTGTGGAACAGCATTCCATAACTCTGTAAAAAACCTTCTTAAATCATCGAATGTTTGTACTGCAGGCAAGCGTTCATCAAATTTTCTTTGCACGATATTTCACGCAAGTTCAATCTAAGGTGGGGTATGCCATTTTCTTCTAGATCATTCAAAAGAATAGCAACCCAGTGAGGTCCTGCACTGTTGTCTAAAAACAAATGCCATCCCCTACAGCACCATAAAAATTCAGCAAGACGTTGTTTAGAACCTGCTGTCTGTGCTGTTCACCATTCATATTTCCATCACATACATAAAAATTGGCGGCCGTTTGATCATATTGAACCTCCACGGTCAAGATAAAAAATTTGTACTGTACGCCTATTACGTGGAACCCCTGGCAAAGTACACACACGTGCAACCGCAAATCTCGCATACCTAGATTCATCAGTGAAAAGGACAAAAGATGCTTTGATTTTAAATTTATATCACCTAATCATCTTCGTATCAATAGATAGAGCAGTTCCTGTTACCTTAAGAAAATCTTGAGAAAAATGTCTGCAGGTGGACAATGGTTGTCTTCTTGTGCTTAACGTATTTTTTGGCTAATCCTTACGTTCAACAATCAATCTAAGCCAAGAACATATCAAAACGTAAAGTTAAAATAACAAAAAAATAATTTACTTTATATTAAAATGATCATATTTTTACGGTAACCTTGATTAAATTCTTGACAAATACAGATAGGTGAAAATATTTTATTTACCTATATCTAGTGTCAATAAGGTAAGTGTATCATCACCGACCTAGTACTTTTACCGACCATCACATATTTTCCACTTTAAAACAGTCAGGTGTTGCCGCTTTAAACATTTAAATTCAAAATTCTAATATTTGAACTTCCCACCACGAAAATTGAATGAGTTTGCGGCAACCCGCCGAAAATACGTTAATTACGTCACTCTTTAGCCATACATCACGGAAAAACCTACGATTTCTTAACAAGTGCTCCTAATTTGTGTACAAGTTTATTTAAGGTGAATCTATAAATTAATGTAAATATTAAACGATACTTATTTACTAGTAGGTTAAATATAATGTTTTAATTTATTTTTTATACTAAAATCTTATATTTATTTTATTACAAATAATGTTATAATTAATAAAAAATGGTTGGTCGGTTATAGAGGCAGTCATTACATACAATGTCTTTTTACCGACCAGTCGGTCGGAATCAGGAAAGTGCATTATTTTATTTTTTTATTTATTGAAAGAACATTACACAAGGACAAGGACTATTTTTTATATAAATAAAAACTTTTAGAATTTATAGAGTTATTACCGACCACTTAAATATGTTTATATGCCTTCATTAAGAGTGTATAAAAACAGTAAAATTTTTAGTTTAAACGTCGAATGTTGTATTTTTGTCCGGTATAAATTTGACAGTAATAATTTATTGCTATTTTCACCCCAATACCTTCAAAAACGTTTTCTAACACAGATTATGTGATATTACCCCAATGCGACAAAAATATTTGCCCAGTCGGTAGAACCTAATTTTTATCGGTTTTCTATGACCGACCGACGCGACGGTCGGTAAAACGTACGTCCATGATTTTGACTGACTTTATTATCGACCGGTAGGTCGAAATTTGGCGCAAACTTAAAAATTAATGGGGGTTTCGGACTTGCGGATTATTCCCGTTTGAACCAAATAATATTGATAATTCTAAATTACTTCTTCCAGCAACAACAAACAATATGCCAAAACAGAATTCAACCGATTGTGCATCAGATTCTTCCACTTTACTTTATCACAAATCGATCGACAGTTGAATCCAAGGAAACTTAAAGAATTTCAAAACAGCGGATCGATTTGGAGTGGTCCAATAGAGGACAAACATTTATTCTATTTTTTTAAAATGGTAAA
This sequence comes from Kuschelorhynchus macadamiae, assembly GCA_030620095.1. NCBI lineage: Eukaryota > Metazoa > Arthropoda > Insecta > Coleoptera > Curculionidae > Kuschelorhynchus > Kuschelorhynchus macadamiae. The sequence goes on from JAUTXW010002487.1 coordinate 223,161, forward strand.
GGAAAAAGGCACATCAGCTACTGTTCCAAATGATGATGTTATTACTGCGCACGACTCTACGGTAACCAATAATTTACCACTTCTGGAAGTCGATACCTTAGACCTAGGCTTGAATTATTCTGAAAATTTGTGGATGGACATGGAAAACGAAGAGTTAATCGATGATCAGGCTAAGGACATCTACGCCACAAAATCATGGAAAATTGAAATTCTAAATTCGAACCCGTTAGATAACCGGATGCTAAAATATGGGTTCATAATCCCGCTGAATCAAGTAATATTTTATAGAAATATAATATTTTTAGTTTACTTATATAACATTTACTTTTTAGCTTCAAGACCCCGCAAAAAAAGTGATAGCTATGTCCATACGCCCCCTAATTCCCCAGTTACCGTTTCTCCAAACAATGCCAACAAATATTTGTTTCTGAATCCATAAGAACTATCTGTTAAAAGCAATACTTTTGGCGATCACCAATGTACTCTTAATTAGTAAGTGTTATGTGTCAATCATGTCCCAAAATATATGAAATCAATTGTTTTCATTTATTTATTATCCTCTATTTTTAGATGCAAAGTTCATTGACAATAGCATTCTTGATGCCTGTAAGTCAACCAGGAAGGGCAAAGGCTTTAAAGAGCCAACTAATGCGCTTAAAGAAATATCTATATCAAACACTATAGAAGAAACCAATTTTAAAACTCGAGAAGCTCTTGTACCTTCCAACTCAATTCAAGACTTACCTCTACGCCAATTTGACAAATTTATTGATTTCGAAAAAAATAACACCTAGAGTTGCTACATCGGAAGAATATATAGAATACCAGAAAAAGATAGATGCCGAGGAAAAAAAAGAAAGAAGAAAAATCAGAAAGGGCGAAAAAAAAGAAAAAATCGAGAAAAAGGACAACCAAAGTAACAAAGTCAGAAAAGCTGACAATACTAAACCAAATATGACCATAAATAAAAAGACAAATGGGACTGATGTACTGGGACTAGGTAAAGCATGTCATCGTAATATATGAAGATTATTTTCCTGGTTTGATCCTTGATGCAAGTTCGAAGGATATAGTTGTAAAAACAATGGCAAGCAGTGGTGTGAATTGGAAGTTAACCGAAGTTAATTAACCGCCGAGGCATTTGTTGTGTACCTGAAATTGAACAGCTTAAAAGGGGTTAAGAAAGCAATTGGTTCCCAATGGAATATAGTTGTAAGAGTTTTTTGTTTCTTACTTAGATTCGACTTGTTTTGAATTGTTAAATCCTTTTTTGTTTTTTTTTTCCGTTTCTTTAAATAAAGAATAAACGATCATTATAAAGTGATTTATTATAATTTAATATAAAATATGTAAAAAACTAAGGTAAGTATCAGTGATATTCTGCATACAAAATGACAGTCGGTAATAGGAGCCAAAATGGTCGGTAATAAGAACATAACACAGGAACGGTCGGTAAAGTATACATATCAATTTTTACTCTCTATTTTTAAAAACATTTCAAACTTCAAACTAAAAATATTAGAAAATTGAGTTTTTACTTAACAAACCTTAATATTAAGCTTTTTCTGAGAAAAAAGCTTAGGGGGTCGGTGAAAGGTACATTTACGTTATAGTGTCGACACCTTAAGTATATTTACATTCTTAAAATTGGAGTTTGTGTCGAAATGGTAAGGCGTGAGTTAAGTGTTGAACAAGTCAGTCGGGCAGTCTGCATGCTGCATGCTGCAAAGTGGTCTTCTCCAGAGCCTGTCGCAGAACTGTTCAATGAAGACTTAGTCTCAAAAAAAACAAATCCAAGGGAAGATCGACTAATTACGTTAAGCGCAAGAAGACAACCAATGTCCACCTGCAGAAATGTTTGTAAAGATTTTCTTAAAGCAACGAGAACTGCTCTATCTATTGATACTATAAGAAGATAGTTAGGTGATATAAATTTAAAATCAAGGCGTCTTTTGCGCCGAGTTCCACTTACTCCATTGCATATGTAGCAACGGTTGGAATGGGCTAGGGAACACATTCATTGAAGGAATGAGTGGAGAAGTGTCCTTTTCACTGATGAATCGAATGAGGCGAGGTTTTCGGATAGTCGTAGAACACGTGTGTGGACTTTGCCAGGGGTTCTACGTAATAGACGTACAGTACAAAAAGTTTATCCCTACCGTGGAGGATCAATAATGGTTTGGGGAGGCATATGTTTAAGTATGAGATGGAAATATGAATGGTGAACAGTACACACAGCAGGTCATAAATAACGTCTTACCACATTTTCACGCTACTATAGGGAATGGGTTTTTGATTCAAGACGACAATGCAAGCCTTCACAGGGCTACCATTGTCTTGAATGATCTAGAAGAAAATGGCATACCCAACTTAGATTGCCACCTCTATCACCAGACTTGAACTGTACAGAACATGCTTGGAATATGGTGTAAAAAAAATTAGATGAACACGTGCCGGCAGTACAAATATTCAATGATTTAAGAAGAGTTCTTCCAGAATTATGGAATACTGTTCCACAGCATATGATTAATAATTTAATTGACAGCATGCCAAGAAGATGTCAAGCCGTAATTAACGTTGGTGGCGGTTTTACCACTTATTAATTATTCATTGACTTCCTATTTTTGCGCTTTCAAATTGTTTTTGTTATGAAGTTTTTTTTTCATCCTTGTATAAAGTAAATTAATTTTTTGTCATTTTTAGTTTATGTTTTGGTATTTCCTTGGCTTAGGTAGATTGTTGAAAGTAAGGATTAGCGTTATAATTAGTGTTCAAATAAAAAAATAAATTTTTGAATAATAGAGTACCATTTTGTTAGGAACCAAAATCGAATATGGGTTCCTATCTTGCATTTAAGGGGGATGATATAAGCAATCTAAAACTCAAACTTGCCTCGACAGTTCTCGTCACAAATAGTAGAGCTCTATATCTTTTTTAGGTTTTCACAATACTTCCTATCACACTCTGTTTAATTGACACATGCTCGTCGAAAGACGCTTTTAACCAGGTTTTTTAAAGTCGAAAATCTTCACTTTTTAGCGCTGTCTCGCTTTACCTCGCTGTATATTAAATGTTTTAAAAATTAAGACAAGCTAAAAATGAGTTACGAATTTTTAGGTTCCTAACTTTCTTAAAAGTTAAAGCAGTTTAATTGTAATAGAAAAATGTTCAATCGGCAATAATTTCGGGAACTAAAAATATTCGGGACAGACAAACTCATACAAAGTTACCTTCATTTGTAATGCTAAATAAGACCAGATTATAAAACTGGATGATTTCCATTTGAAAAAGATGTTTGATAGTTTTTTCAATTTAATTTTTATTTTTATTTTTCGAACACTTTGTACTGATGATTATCAAAATTGCACACAAAATCCCGTAAATAGGTCTTTGTCTGCAAAGAAACTTACCCAAGTGCAATAATAAAATCTTCCGTATAGGAAAAATTAATTTTTGACATAAAATATCAAAAATGACAAAGGATGTTCTAAACGAAATAAGTACTACAATTCAAAAAAATATACATCTACTTCCGGTATAACAGGAAGCTTAAAACATTTTAACTGAATGGCCCCCATTGACCATAGCATAGTGCAAAATTTTCAAATGTTCCCTAATTATAGTTTTTCCATAACCGATCGATGCAGTTCCCGGTGGGACGTTATTTCACCTAAAATTAAATATATGCCTTAAGACATTTCAACATAAAAAATCGGAATTTAATCTATGACTATTTTTGTCCGGCTAGACTGTCCTGGGGGTTCCTGGAGATCGGTCCGTTCAGCCTTCGAGTCCTCTTTTTAGTAGCGAGGCTCTTCACTGTACCCTGCACAGTTGAGGACTAGTTCTGGGGTCTACATCTTTCTCACGAGAGTCCGCTTGCGGAAAGCTCGCAACGGCCTACTCAAAAACTTCGAAAGGACTGCAAGCTAACGGCAGCTAAGGGGGACACGGCATGTCGTCAGAACAAACTCTTCCGTAGGCTAGCATCCAACCCTCATTAACTGAGGTGACGTTTCACGCTACGGTCGAATATATGTCAGCTCATTTCATAGCCTTTATCTACCGTATATTAGTTTATTCAGAAGTTAAGTGTTATTAAAAAAAGCTTACACTTAATTAAATTTATATAGAATTGACGCAGGTGTAAAATGTAATATGTAATGTTTAAAGCAATTAAGTAAAGTGAACCATAAACGATTTTTGATTTTGATCTTGAAACAGAAAATCGACCGAAATTAATTTAGGGTTTTTACGATTACGTTTGCTTAACTCGAATTCAGGTGCATTTTTAAGTATTATTTAAGAATTAAAATTCAAATTGTTTGCGATTGAATGGCCTTGCTATGTACACTTTCTAAATGGAAATAAAATGCTATAGATAGACACTTACGCACTCTGAATGGCAGTATATTCCATTGCCACTCTAAATATGCACTTCATAATTGCCAGCAAGAAATGTGTATACAGGAGGTTTTAAAAATTTATCTTAATATAATATATTTTCAAGTATTAAGTAATACACAGTTCTATCAAAGTTTATTGTATATTTTACAATTTTTATGATATTACCGTAATACCTTAAAAAAATCAATCAAAACCTTATTGGGTTGAAATCTAGCTACTGGTATTCCGAAAGTGATAGGCCGTATATTCTAATTATTATTTTTCTTCACGTAAGACAGCGTTGAATCCTGGGTATTTCATAAATTAAATTTTAAAAATCGGTAACTTTGCCTTTACCCACAACTTCCCTCGTATAAAATTTCACTATGTACATCACAGTCACAGCCTCTATAAACATTTAATTATTTGGTAATAATTTTATATATATAAGTCCTATAAACTGTAATTTATTTCAATTTTTTGTAGTTTTTAATTTATTTATTATCTTTATTATTATTACTATTTATCTTTTATAACTTTTTTACTAACTACTAGTTTATGAAAAATAAATTATGTTCTTTATTATTTACCTCCATAAAAAGAAGGTTTTATTCCTGAAAAAGGAATTTTAACGAATATTTAAAAACATTTTATTAGGCCGCCATTTTGTTTTGCTAAATTGGATTCGCACTAGAATTTGGCCAGTCACACTTCATTCTTGTACAAAATTTCAAGACAATTAGATAAGTGTTTTTTTGGTACTGAATTTTTAAATATTTCATTAAACCGCCATTTTGTTCTGCCAAAATCGATTTACTCTATTACATTTTATTTTTGTGCAAATTTCAAAGTCTATCCAATAAGTAGTTTCTTAATAATGATTTTTTTAAATTTTGTGACGCCATATTGGATTTTTACCAAAATGTGACCATTTCATCCCCTTAATTGAATTAATTAGTTAATCAGACAAGTAGATTTGAGCTACATATCGACAGACCGACAGACTGACGGAAATTAGAGAACATGTTTTTCGAAGTACAGGAACCCGAAAACGCAAAGATCTGCAAAAATCTCGGAGGGTGATTTTTTTCTCGAGAAGCAGTTTAAAACCTAAGTTCATCGGAGAGACCACGAACCCAATGCGATGTGACAAAAAAACACATACATTTACTAATTTAGTATATACTTAATTTTGTAGTCCTTTTATCAAGTTACACCTGTAGTTCCGGATAAGGTTCCTGAGGTTTAAATGACATTATTGCAATAAAAGTTTTATCTACAGTACAATCATTATTTGATCCATAAACTAAGAACAAAAGAGATCGAAATCTAAGTTAGGATTTAATTAAATTAGAAAAGACTGAGCAATTAAGACATCGATGTAAGATGAGTTTAGATTTGCGGGTATGATGTAAATGATGTTCATTGCTTTATTCTTAAGATGACACTAGATTTTTATGATTTTTATGAAATTCGTTTTTCGTTTCGAGCCTCTATTAAAATATCACCAACAGTTACTGTTGGGATAATATATTTCTACCTTTAATTGATGATAATCCACGTGTAGAAAAACACTCAAAACCTTTTTCGTAAATAATTTTACAGTCAAATTGCTGGATCGGGATTCCGTTCTTGAGCTGGCATCATCACAACTATTTACTTTATCATGACATTTTTTCACATTCTAAACAGTGTTTCATTCAAAAAATATTTATTTAATAGTGGTTAAGCTCTTGGATAGTTTAATATACTATCGTTAATAATAAATGTTAAGAAGACAGAAAATATTTGAATTATTTTATTCCAATTTTCCTCCTAAATGCATTCAAACAAAAATCGTACTTAATTTTTGTAGTATTATTAATGAGACCATATTGCATTTATAATCATAATAATACAAAAATATATATAATGTAACATATTTATTTAATTACAGTAAAAAACTGTCCACGAGGTAATTAGTGCTGGAATAAATTAGCTCAGATAAAACTTTAAAATATCATAATTAATATATGTTTACATAAATATAAATGAATTAAAGTAATTACAAAATCAACACCATTTCTACTGCCGAAGGGGAAGTACTGTAACAGTAAAAAAAATTGCATTTTATTTAGAGAGTATATGCTAAGTGTTTTTGGCAGTTATGCAACACACAAGATTTATTGTTAAAGGATGATACTAAATTGAATGAAATTTAATTACTATTTTAATGCAAACGAAAAAATTTCACCATGTACAAAAATATAACTGTTTTTAAGGATTAAATTTAACAAATTAATTCTGATTGTAACCTGGGTGAACAAATATACATATGTACAGTATACATTATGTTCAAAAACAAATTTGACCAGATTGATAGCAATTTTTAAAACAAGAGCTCAAAGACCTCACTAAATCACCGGTTTAGTTTTACGAATTCATTACTACTGTTTAAACAATATATCTCTACCAGCAATTTTCTTATACATACATTAAAATAAAAAGATACAAAAATTAATAAAACAAAGTGGCTATACCATTTAATTCGAGGGTGGAATTACACTAGAAGCTAGCTAAAACTACACGGGGGTATATATTCTCTGAAAAAGTTTAGCTTTCAAGATTTTTTCATATAATTATACTTTATTAATTATACGCAATACATATTTTTCCATTTCCGCCAGTTTGCCTCGTTTAGGGTCAATCTTTCTTGGCGTAGTAAAAAATTAATTATTATCCAATTGGCTTCTGTTATGGAAAAATCAAAGGTGATATAGAGATGCACCGGTAACAATACAATTAAAGACAACTGCCATCCAAAGAAGATTATTAAAAGGAATGCGGCTTCTTCTAGTAGCGATGATTTAAAAGTAAAGTAAAAATTTCAAATAAAATAAGTAAAATTAAAATATGTAACAATTAAAAACTAACAAACAATATACTCTATCGACTTAATTCAATACTCCCTGCGAACTGAGAATCTAAAATCCCGGAGACGTGGGGCTGCTTCTCTTTTTTTTATTATAAAAGCTCCAGTACTTTTTTGCCCCCTCCCGATCACCTAAAAACTTGTTGGTACAGACAGAATATGCCACTCACTAGAAGAAACCCAAGAACAATCCTACCAAAACTGTATTGGTTGGTACAAGGAGCTAGATTAATGGAATAGACTTAGCAGCTAATAAACCAAAATTATCATGTCCTGATAATGTATATGCCCCAGGGGATTAAGATAAGATTAATGACATCTACATTTACATATTAAATGGGTAACTCTTACATTATCAATACATTTTTTAACAGACTTCATAAAAGAAGGAGGTTATCAATTGGATCCTACGTACTGTTTTACGTATGTATGCACACCGATTACTCCGGCATCCATTTCCTGTGCGAATAAGTGAACTACATCGGGGCGGGGAAAAAGGAGGGTATTATAAACATATCGTGCTTCATATGGTTCTCGTGATTTTGATATTATGAACGTCCAAAATGTTGTGAATTTGCCTGATTTGAAAACTTCAAAACTGGCCTTTACAATAAAACTTATATAATAATATATTATATATAATAATTAGAACTAAAAAGGATAAAATAATTTTTTTTATAAAAGTATAAAATTCTTGCCACAGTTTCACCAGTTTATCTTTTTTTGATCGACCCACACTAGGTGTTTTTCGTTAGTGCTTTATAGTGCTTTAAGTAGTTTCGATATAGCTTCCTTCATTTTCGTAGCTTTTCATGCTGTTTTTAAAATCTTTTAGTAGGCAACCATTTTCTATTGCCATCTGGGATTCGTACCAAAATGTTACTGACATTTGTGCAAAATTGAAGGTAGATTTTATAATTTTTTTTTACATTTTACTAGGCTGCCATTTTGTTCCGCCATATTAAATTCCTACCAAAATGTTACTCACATGACCCCTAATTTTCGATTGAAATTTAAAATTAATAGGGTAAGAAGGTTTTTACTTATGCCGCGAACAGACAGAGTGACCGATAGACATTCCGAGGGAATTGAGAAAACATGTATTTGGCATCTAGGGACTCTAAAATGTGAAAATCTATAAAATCCTAGACGGATAATTTTGGCGATTACAAAAATTTTATTTGGCTTCCGTTTTGTTCCGCCGTTTTAAACTCGTACCATAATTTTACCAGTTCATCTCTATATCACACTTAATTAATGCACACAATTTGAAATTGATTTTTACCAAAATGTTACCATGTCAAACCCAAATGACCCTTAATTTTAAGTCAATCAAAAAAGCAGATTTTTAGCTATGCTGCGAACAGACCGACAAACAGCCCGACAGACAGACCAACGGAATTGAAAAAACCTGTAGGGAGTTTTTTTTTTGAGATTACAATACTTCCCTATTACAAAGCAAGTTTCAACTTAAAATGGAAAAATATGGCAGGAAGCCACACGTAATATTATGGCTATAATATTGCCTAAAATTAAATAATTCTTTAAAAAATATAGATCGTCGCCATCTTATCCTCCAAAAAGGTTACACATTCTGTATTATAGAGTAGGGAGAGACAGCACCCAGGCCTATTGAGTTTCATGCAATGGTAATGATCTCGAGCTTCCTTTAACCTAACGTTCACGGTTAGGCTAGGCTTTCCAAAAATGAGTCAGTAGGTCACTGCAAAAATAAATATGATACTGTTTCATATTTTTGTTCGAAACCATTAAAAAGAAGTTAGCATCATAAAGTACAAATGTTTCCATAGAATTTTCATAAGAGATCTTGTACCAAGTTCTCTGAGATACCGCTTGGGGGAATACCTCAATCTTAAATAAATTGATGCAACGAAGCAACATATAGAATGTACATATATCCAAATTTAATGGAAAAATATTTAAATAAAACAACTTCTGTGTGAAGACCTAAACTTTAGACCATTTAATTTTATTACATCGACATATACCAACATAATCAATAGGCCATTGATTCTAAACATTATTTTCACAAGATTAAAACCTAAAACTGCAGCAAGGTCGTTACGCCGAGCCGTACATTTATTATTGTTAATTTTTGCAATCATTAGTGATCTATAAAATGCATATTGCACTGCAACGAAATTTTCGCAACTGCAAACCGGATCTAAACACTATTCGTTATTTTATTTGGAACGCTTGCTGCCTTTTATATTAATAATTTTTACGCTAAACTGTTATTTGGAAAGGAAGGTAATTGCAATAAATATTTTAAGTTTTTTACAACTGGTTTTACGGCTAAATACACTGCCCAGAATGTTGATATGTGGTTGCAAAATTTGTTTCATTTGACGGCAATTTTATTTCGTTATGTGTTGTTATCGAAATTTCCAATAATTTATTTTCGCTAAACATCACTTCACATTAATTTAGTTAACAAAGTTCTCGCCTGACTTAAGGCCAATTCTACACTTGATTGAATGTGCGGCTGGTACCATTTTACGAAAATATTTTAGTTCTTATTATATAGAACAGTTTAAAACTATTTTAACAGTACACGTGTTTATTATTTAACTATAAATGTGTATTTCAAATGTAAACAAAGAGTGAATACCTCGCCCAAACTGAACAAAACTCGTAGTTTTTCCTGACGAGTGGTTATGAGATCTGTGCCACATCGCATGGCCATTGGTCGTTCTAGGCCCGACCACATCGGTTTCATCCTGATCCAAGGGGGAATTAGTGGGAATAGAGCCAAAACCTGTGATTCTCAGAAAATAACTGGTCAGTTCTACAACTAGGCAATCACTGAAAAAGTATTCAACCAAAAACGCAATACTAGTGAATAATTAGGCAAACGGTTATTATTACTTCAATAATTTAAAAAGCAGAATATTTATTACGAGTGTGATAATGATCAAGAAGCATGTATGTCCAAGCATCATTTAATCGATCATGATATCCGCTAGAAAACATAAGAACAAAATGTTTTCACTATAAACATAAATTCTAGTCCGCTAAGATACTTTTCTGACAAGTTAGCTATATTTACTACTAGTCTCTAATACCATAAGTACCAAGCACGTCAGTCCTACGGACATCATCTATGTGACTGTATTCGTTTGCCCATAACCGCATCTAAAATAGAATCAAACATCTCTCGCTCGCCTGGTTTTATATCAATAAGGCTACTAAACATTAGTCGCTATATCCAACCCATACGGATTCAAATTTAATCGGTTCGGCAGTTTATCTCGTGAGTATCTTAAAAAGACAAACCAATAAAATTACTCCAAAAGTACTTTACGTTACGTACTAACGTTTCTTTACTTATACGAATGAAGTTATTTTACTAAATTACGCTACATTACTCTAAGTACCTTTGTTCATAACTCACTTACACTATTAATAATATATCCTAGACGTTAACCATTCCTGTTTTGGATACGCTGCCAACACCGCGTAAAAAAGATGATGAAAGGTGCCTGTATAGAGAGAAACCGGGAACAGGAAGCTGATAATTCAAGCAAGAGTACAAAAAATGGGCTTAGTTGTTGTTAATAAGTTTTACATAAATTTTGTATATTTTATAAGTTAACTTACGACATACAGTTCACAAACTAAATGTTTCAATTTGTCTGCGCTACGACATCCCTCAATGCGAAGGTTACGAGGAAGTTCCTCCTCGATTGTCACAGAGGATATTAGAAAGTCATTCAGGTCGACGAGAGCAATTTCCTTCCGAATTCCAACCTGTAAAGCAACAATAAGGTGGAAGTCAAATAGTCGCCCTATATGTCCGTCCCTGTGTACACGATCGATCTGTGTGCCTTCAGTCTAATAATAGTACGATGGAAAATAGAAGATGCGTTTGCCAAGACAAAATATATGCGCAAGCGCAAGTATTTATATTGTGCCTCAGATATCGTTATAAAGGCTAATTTGATTTTGATTTTTACGTTTACGTTGACGTAATTTGAATGCGTTATAATCTACATATTTAAAACACTAAGCCTAATTTTTCATCAAGTTCGTGAGAGAGTTGTACTGCAATAATTTATATGGTTTTTTTTTTAAATGATCGTCTGGTGACCGAGACCTTTCAATACAATTTTTTGTATTGTAAATTTACATAGGGTGTTTTAAAAAATCAGGCCACTGATTACTCACGATTCTGCTCAAATTACTTAAAAAAAGCTGAATAAGGAGGGAATTTTTAAAAATTAAATTTCAAGGGGATGAAACCGCCAAAATTCGCACTCCCGGCCGATAAAATAACCACAAAAATACCTCTATAAACCATTACTCACCTACCCTTCCTTCAAAAAAAAATTGTCCACGGCAAGTTGGTCAAAAATAGTATCCACTTATCACTGTGGATTATCCCGACCAGGCATAAACTAGGTAAAACTACACGGTACCCAGAAGGTACTAATTAGGGGCACACTAGCGCGGAACTTCTGCCACTATAATTATATCGGTTTTTTAACTTGTTTTCACTTTAAATAAATAAAGCATTATCTTTAGGAAAATCTCACTTCTGATAGTAGCTTTTATAATACAGAGAAATAGAAAACAATCCATAAGTTTATCCTTTAACTATAAATTTATATCTTCAAATGTAAAAAGATAAAGAGTTAATTCTGACAATTGGTTATGTGATCTCCGCCACATTATCATAAATCACAACATGGACATGCATTCAATCGAAACAACAAATTAAACTTTAGCGATAGCACGCAATCATCAGCCTGGAGGCGGGTGCATTTGATCGCGGAGAGCTCGATGCGTTTAGATATTTTCAAAAAAAGTGTAATAATAAAAAATCTTTAAAACCAAAAAATATATCGGACAGGTAGACAAAAACTTTAAAAAAGTAAATAAACGTCGATGGATTTGATGATAGTCGATACCTTGAGATCTGCTATTGCTGTTCTGAAACTCAATGAAAATTGAATTCTACACATCAAAAAACCGCTCTAGACGTACGTTCAAAGTTTATTAAAAATTTGGTCCGAAAGCACTGGAAAAGGGTCTAAGAAAATTTTTTGTCATGTATCATTGGTTCATAATTTTTTTACAGAAAAATTTTCTAATACTCTTTAATAGGTCTTGAATCAAGCTTCCTGAAAAAAATAAGAATCCATTCTTCGTTTCATTCATTCAGACCGTTCACATAGATCTAAAATTAAAATGTTCACGTATGCAGGGCGTTTCCCTCTACATTTTTTGTGCAATGAGATTTTTAAATTGTTAATGATTTTTGCCCAAATTTCCTGGGTATCCATATGACTTGCAATTTTTTCAGGGTAAAAGGTTGACTTTTCTTCTGGATATTTTTCAGCATCTGAAAATGCTTAAGGGGTTCAAAAGAACCTATAAAAGGATAACTAATGTATATCTCCGCTCTTACTATATATTGTATAAGAAAAAATCTGATGATGGTCAACATCTCTAAATCTTATGTTGTCATTCTTTTTAAAACTATCAAAATTGAAATTAACGTTTTCAAGGTTAAATAAAAATTGGGTCTAAAACTACTAGCATTTATATTATACATGAGTTTTTGGTTAATCAAGGTTGGGTGGGTACTTTTTTTTTGCTTAATGTTAGAAATGAGTTTTGCTAAAGAAAGGTATCTGCGATATTAAAATGTGCACCAACAATTTTTAGAAGTGCGTTTTTGGATAGCCCAGGTTAGACCTTTTTCTTTGGTTTGATGTAAAAAAAGCCGTTATGTCACAGATATCGTGGCAATTTTATGCTTACCTAAACTCTGTAACGAAATGTAGATCTACCTTGTGTAACACTTTCCCCTTTTAAGTTAATCACATTTAAAGACAATCTTTTTTAATTTTTTTAAAACATTTCTACAACGCCATCCCTCGTATTTGTCTTCACTAATATTCCAAGTCAAAAAATTTTCGAAAATTACAAATAATTTTTTATAAAACATGAAAAAGTTAAATTAAGTTAGGAAGTAGTTGGTTTCTAGGGCAAAAAATTCCAAAACTGGAAATAGATTTTTTAAAATATATGAAAAAACTTTGAAATAAGTTAGAATGTGGTTGGTTCAACAAAGGAAGCGGTAGCGTTCTAGAAATGTTTGAAAAAAATAAAAAAAATAAAAAGGTATTGTATTTGAAAAATATTGTCTTTAAATGTGGTTATCTTAAAAAGGGAAAAGTATTACATAATTTAGATGTTCATTTTGTAGCTCTCATGAGCGAAGGTAGTCATAAAGATTAATATGATTTAAGAAATCTAAACGCTGTGGAGTTCAGTGGACGCGTAGGCGGTACACGCCAGCTTATAATTATAAGCAGCAAAAAGCGAATTATTTGATAAACATATAATATATAGGGTGTTATATTTAAGAAAACATTTCAGAAAAACTAAATACCTATATATCTGCAAACGACACTAAAAAAGTTTGGACAATTTAAAGAAAATTTTGTATATAACTTTGCATATCTATAAAAAACGTGCGTTAACGGGGGGTGCCTACGAATTGGTCCATTAATCACTTAGTTATAAAAATCACGTCATTCGTCCTATATTTCAGCCACTTAAAAAATAATATATTACATTTCCATTTTTTTTAAATAATAACTGTAAGATAATTATGCTTAAATGAAAATCATTCTCATTAAATATATACGTAAATATAAGATTTATATTCCGTCCTTGATGGCATTTTTGCATATTTACATCAAACTTTTAACTGGGCATTTTATCGATGGTTGGTATCGATCATATATTATTCCGTTTATCATAAAACCAATAAACGTAAAAAATGGTGTTTTAAGTTGATCTAAAGTATATTATCTATCAACACCGTAAAATGGTTAAATTACAGTTTAATTGGAACTGTTACAAAAATAGACATACAAATATATTTCTCCAAAAATTTTAATAAAAATCCATGATAGATAGGGAGCTCAAGATCGATATGGGCTCATTCTAACAATGTTACTGTAAGAAACAAGACTAATGACCGCTGCGTTGTTAAAAATAGCAGCACACAAAATTATTAAAAATATAATTGTTTTATCCGAAGCTTTAGTAATATGCTAAAATGTAAGTATTAATATAAACAAATTACTATTTCTATAAACTTAAATTAGGATGGTAATACTGAAACATGTGGAACGTCTGCGTTGATTTTGTAAAACTCAGATGGGTGACCATCAATTACTATGGAAATAATTGGCCTGGAAAGGAAATGGGAGTTTGGCCATTTTTATAAATATATAAACAAAAATGACTTATTTTTAAGACATCCTGTATACTGTGATTTCTTTAAAAGTTTTAGTTGCGTGATTATGAAAAGAACTTACTTGTCCGATTTGCATTGTCGCTATTGATGTTTTATTTGATTAGTGTAGTATTTCTAGTCGTTATCAAGCGCAAACTAAAAGCTAATCATAAGGCTTCGTGCTTATATAGGAGGTGTGTGCAGTAATACGTAAAGCCTCACCTAAAAGTCGTCGAGCCTGAAAGACTCAGTGCGACCTGAAAGGCTCAGCTTCAATCGCCAAATATTAAGTATTTCATTGCGTCGTTTGCTAAAAATTCCTTTATTATATTTAATAAATGCTGCTTCTTTGATCTTTTTTCTTCCACGCTGCTTTTATGCCTTTTTAGCTTCGTGTCACTGTATGATATTTCCAGTGGCGGCTCGTGATCAACTCGTATGTATATATATATATATATATATATATATATATATATATATATATATATATATATATGGTATATATATATATATATATATATATATATATATATATATATATATATACAGGGTGATTCAATAGGTAATAATCTATATTTTAAAAATATTTTCGCCAGTGCAGCGTTGCCACATCTCTCCGAAACCAATAGCAACATTGAAATTTCAAATAGAACACCCTATATTTTATTGCAGTTTCTGATTCTACGCACGATTTTGAGTAACTTTTGTTAACATCCTCCTATACTTATCTCCTACCATTTTCTCTAAAAAAATTAATTAAAATATTATTTAAAAATGTCTGTTTATTTCAAATATTTGTCAGTACGAGGTAAATAAAACCTTACATGGCCTAACTAGTTAAAGTTGGCTCGTATCCAAAAAATGATGGGAGATGGGTATAGGAACATATATCGAAATATTGTAGGTAAGGTATTGGTTTATTCGAAGATACCATAAAATACAGGGTGTTGTATTTAAAATAAATGAGTTTTCACCATTACTAAATTTCGATAAATATGCCCTTTTTATGCGACACCCTGTATGATATATCGCTATTCTAACACATAGTTATTTTAAATATATGCATTCTCTAACCCAGAAAAAAAATCTAGTAATTATCTCGCTTACGCAGGTAAATATGGAATTTTATTAACGTGGTGATTTTCTAAAAAAAAATCATAAATTATTTTTTTTAGAGAAAATGGTAGGAGATAAGTATAGGAAGATGTTAACAAAAGTTACTTAAAATCGTGCGTAGAATCAGAAACTGCAATAAAATATAGGGTGTTCTATTTGAAATTTCAATGTTGCTATTGGTTTCAGAGAGATGTGGCAACGCTGCACTTGCGAAAATATTTTTAAAATATAGATTATTACCTATTATGTCCGTATGCCGAATAAATATATATATATATATATATATATATATATATATATATATATACCTAATTTCCTAATTATTATATTTTACACTACAAAGAGTTAACTGAAAAAAATCAAAGACACGAAACAATAAAATGCCCTTATCCCTTCGCAATCGCATATACAGTCACACAAATTGTACATATTTTACATAATCGTAACCACAACCTATCACACGATTCACATTAAACGCATCAACTGACAAAAATGTTAAAGTTTCCCTACACGGGACTGTTGACCACAAATTTGCCAACGTAAGCCGTATATTAGCTATGCGCCCCTATGCGAATTCGATCGGGAACACTCGGGAAAAACTCGCCTCTGTTTACAACCAAGAGGTCATCGCAGGCCGTCAGCCTCGTGATCCACCGAACTGAAAATCTCCGGAGATCCCTGGGCGAGGCGACGATAGTGCGAGTGCCGATGAATCAAATAAACGTTTAACGAGTTTACACGCTTAGAATAATAGAAGGAATTTCCAAATTTAAAATAAAATATAAATTATATATTATTTTCTGTTTCGAAATATTTATAGGGGGTCATTGCCACTGGATATCTCTCCTTTTTGCTTGTGTTTTCGGGGTATAGAAATTGTTACATCAAGCGGTCGCTTTGTTTCACCTGTAAAGGATTCAGCGCATTCACAAAGGATTTGGTAAATACACTTCTTTAGAATCCCTGACTTTCTGTAGTCTTAGTGTATTTCTAGATTTCTAGATTTAAACGCAGTATCGATTCCTCTTTTTTTCTGTCAAATCTTATATTCTCTGAAATTCTTCTTTGATACGAAATTGTTATAAAAGAGCTCATTGACTAATCTTCAATCGAGCGTACATCGTGCTATTCTTTTTGCAAATTATTTCGGTATAACTAACCACTATGCATGAGATTATTTATTTTATTTAATATTGCTGATTACCGCATCTAGGGACGGCTGCTATAAGCGATATGCCCGATTGTATAAAGTATTCATGATTCATTGCTTCGTAGATGCTGTATGGTTAGACTAAATAATAAACATGAATTTTGCTCTATTTCCATAGTGAACTTTATAGTTGGGCATATACTATTTAAATTATTTAGGGACTCTTTAACTTGTTTGTATTTATTGTCACATATGACGAAAATGTCGTCAACATATTACAGCCAAAGCCTGGATTTTACGTTTGCTGCTCCTATTGCGTAGGTTTCGAACCTTTCCATTAATATAATGGCTACTACTTGTCCTGGGCATAAAACTTATCACCTACTTGGAATTAAGCACTACAAAAACAACACTCCAACAGAAACGTTACTCCCTCCAGACGTAGCGTGGTCCGTTCTTCTAGTTTTTGACCATTCCTAAACTTTGATTTGATAATTGGCAAACATTTTCCATCCAGCATTTGTATATAAGCTTTCCACATCAAAACTTACGCGATTAGAATGTTTCAATCCAAAAGTTCTGATACCTTCTACAAAATGATCATACCTATATTTTCAAAAGTTTACTAGTTGGTGAATTTCTGGAGCTGGTTATCGGTTTAAGTGGCATGTTGTCCTGTATTTTTGGTAATGCATATAGGTGAGATACCTTGCGGCGATACAGGGACAAGCCCTGTTTGGATTCCATCCGATATGTGATTCGGTCCATATATCTTCTTAACATCTAATAATTTTTTTTATCTATGGATGCTGTTGGATCATCTTTTGTAAAAACCTTTTTGATTTTCTAATTGTAGGTTGTCACATCCATAACGTCAGTGGCGTTTCCTTTGTTGGTGGGCGCACCTTAAGTTCATCAGAAGGTAGTCCTAAACTTAGCTTTCAGTTTGCGGTTTCCAAAGACTAGAGAGAGTACACTAGACAAAAAGCTGACCATTAAGAATGTATATTATATTCGAATTTAAAACATATCGGTTCAAAGAATGATTATTTTTAACGGACTTCAAAAAAGGAGGAGGTTATCTGTTCGACATTATGTATTTTTTATATATGTATATCGATTACTCTGCGATGGTTTAACCAATTTGGATGAAATTTTCAGGGAATATTTAAGATATTACCGGAGTGGTCCCATAACAAGAATATTTATATAATGTAAAAAATGACGGAATGGCGCCATTTCCAATTATTCAGGTGAGCGCCAGAGCCAACATATATTATGTTCTCTATATCATTAGGAAAAAAGTGTGCTTGTTAATGTAGTGTTTCATAGGGTTTTCAGGGTTTTTAATGAAACAAAGTTCAATATTACTGTTCTTTTTAAATTTTGACAATTTTAGTTTAGTTTAGGCTCTAAAACTTAAACCTTTGTATAAATAGAATTAAAAAAGATGAAATAAATATCTAAAAAAAAAATTTAGAAACACAATAGCACCGATCTCAAAAAAGCACTTAAAGTAAAAAATAATATTTTATTCCACATTGAAAATTTGACTTTATGAAGTAGGTGTCGAAGTAAAAAGGGCACTGTCTGTATATAGAAAAGTCTATTTCTGATTAAGCAATTAACAATTAATTTGAGACACACTTCATAAAGTCATGAGCGTAGATCTTCCATATTTTTAAGGGGTGTAAAATTAACTTCTTAAGAACGGGCAGAGCGATTTTAGACAATTTGAATGCAGAAATAGTTGGGGAAAAGGTTTGGACTTAAAAAATGCAGAGGTCATTAGCAGATACCAATGTTTCTTTATTCACTATATATATACTTAAAAAGTACAATATTTCGGAAATCGACAAAACTCGCCAAAAATATTTATAATTGTCTCCCGATTCATTTCATTGACTATATATACTTAAAAAGTACAATATTTCGGAAATCGACAAAACTTGCCAAAAATATTTATAATTGTCCCCCGATTCATTTCAAATTTGCCTCAAAAATAGTCTAGATCAATGTCTTTCGACTATTAAAAGAGGTATGAAATTGAATAAAACTATTTTTTGCGAATGTAAAAAACGATTTCCAATTTGAAAATAAAAATAATTGGGGTAGATCTCTGGACATCACAAAATTTTGGAAGTCATTGGCGTAGATTATTTTTGGACTTATAAAAATTTATATCATCTTAAGACCATGCGAGACGGTTTTAATTAAAATGAGGAAAAAATATTGTATGCAAATACACATAACTGTAGAAGTCATGGGCATAGATTCTTAAAAAATAATGAGAATATTTTTAAAGATGTAATCCATATTGAGTAGACACATTATGTGTTTAAATATCTAGGGATATCTGGGGACATTGACTAGATTTTATTAAGGTATAAAAATTAAAGAAATATACTTCAATATCGTGTAAACCGACTTAAATAACATTCAGTACAACTTTTCTTATGGCGATCAATAGAGTAGAAAGCTGATATTTTTTGGGGCGTAGTTAAATCTAAATCATACAGATTTGAATCAAATTGGGAGCAAAACTAGTGTAAGTAAATGCCTTGGGACCACCGAGAGGACCACTGAGACCACTAGCCTAGATATATTGTTTTTTAAGAATACAATTAAAAAAAAACAATTTATCTGTAAATACCTCAAGTTGCGAAGGTTATTAGCGTACATAAACAGGAAAGTACTATTTTTGTCAAAACATATTTGTGTAGGTAATATTTTATGTAAATTATTCGTATTTCCCAAAAATAGTCTGGTTTTTGCGATGGAATTTTTACGTCCATAAAAAAACGTATATAAAAAAACTTCCACCCAGGTTTCAGAATTTTTATGAATTTCCAAGCAAGACATTTCTTTAGTCGTCTGTTAAAATCTGCAATGAGTAAACATCGATTCAAGGATTTACAAGCAAACATGTCTTTGACATTTTTTATATTTAAATATGCAGGTGACAATCATATTTGGTGCATTTATAGTTAGTAGATCATGTTAACTTAAGCCGTTTTACATGCTGCAATTCTTTCTTGCAAGTTCCAATAGTCTTGAACAAAAGCATGCGCAGTGGCAAGACATTTGTACCTTTTGTCAAACTGCGCATGCCTTTGTTCAAGACTATTGCATATTGCAAAGAAGAATTGCAGCATGTAAAACTGCCTTTATAAAATTTCATTCTTTATTGCTTAATTGGAATCTGAGATAAGTGGTCATGATGAATCAATGCACAGAAGAATAAAAATACACACACACAACACACATATATATATATATATATATATATATATATATATATATATATATATATATATATATGATTTATGACAATACAAATAAAACATTTACTTTAACAGTGAGTTTTTTGAGGCATGTTTACTGTTTGTTCTTTTTATAAACATGTGTATTGCGGCAAACCGTATTTTGAGATTATAATATTTATTTTAAAGATCTAATAATATTCTAGTTGGGCGACGCATAATGACCTTTTTATGCAAAATACATTTTACTGTTCCGGATTACCTTAAGCAAAAGGCAGTATATGTTGCACCGATGAGTAGGTAGATTATATTTTTTGATATAGTACCGACCATTTATGAATTCCACGGATGAAAATAGTCCCAGTAATGTTTTTTTTAACAGAAAAACCAAGAGTAAAATTTTTATAATACACATTTAAAAAAGAAAAAATAGATATTAGAGGCTTGCTTTTAAAATGAAATATTAGATAATAGATTCTGTTTGCCGCTGCGGAACATTTTTTATTTCTTCAGGCACCGTTTTGTAGTAAAACTCCGGCTTTATGACTGAAACAAAAAAAAATTTCTATCCGGAACTAACTAGAAAAGCAGGGCAAAAATGAAAACAATAATTTTTTTTACGTCGGCGCCTAACCCAGTGAATACTAAAAAAATATAATAAAATTTCCTGAGTCGATCCCATTGTGTAGAGCTTGGCGATAAACAAACAGAAATAGTTAAGAAGGCCGGATTGTAAAAAAAAGATCTAAACTTTCGTCTGTTGCGGTTATTAAAAGTTTATTTTAAATGTTCACGTATTTTACATTTTTGAAAAATTGAATTGAATTGCCAATTTTACAAAATATGCGTATAAAATAATATTATACGATGTCCGTGGAAAAACATTGATGGTACTTCTTCTAGTGTTCGGGTGAACAAAAAGCATTTATTTTCGATGAAGGGAATAGGACAAAAACTTTATAAGGTGAAAAATCTACACCATCTACGAAGCACAACGTGTACCTACATTAGTACCTACACTAATAATGAAACCTAATAAGCTGCAGCATCACTAGCATTTGGAGAGTTTTGTCTAAAATGGGCTTGATAAAAAACAAGTATTAATGAAATCCCAGCGATTACAAAAATGGCATCTTGAGTATCCAACATCGATAAGAAAATACATTATCCAAAGAATAAAGAATGGTTCAAGAACTGTCTTTTAGTAAATATTCAGACAAGATTGAAACTACATGGCGAATGATATATATTTTTAAGAACGTTATAAAAAAGTGATATTTTACGAGTTTGAAAGGCATTCTGTATAAAAAAGTATATATTTATGGCGCATTGACACAGAAAATAAAACATACTATATATATATATATATATATATATATATATATATATATATATATATATATATATATATATATATATATATATATATATATATATATATATATAAACATATATATATATATATATATATATATATATATATATATAATAGAATAACTTAAACTTTCTTCATTTGATTAAATTAATATAAACCCATCATACGAGTATCATTACTTGTTTTCCTTAGAACCTTAAGTCTACATTACATACATAAATATCTAAACTTTCTTACCATATTTCCTACACGATGAGAACGACCCAGGTTTTTTTTTCAGTGATTCAGTTCGAACCATTTTTCATGAAAAGCACTTCTACCAGTGTTGCTTTAGTCACACCTGTCTGACAGGGCAACGTAATCTAATAATAATTATAAAACATGTTTTTTTTTCAAGCTGTCAACGTACCGTCATCAATATTCCTTATCACTGATAACTACCTACAAGGCGTATTTAACGGAGAGGGGTCAAATGGGACAGGGGAGCTGTCCCAACAATCCATATCAACATTTTTTAAACCAAAAAAATTTTTACGTATGGCTTTGTTTTATTTCTTAATAATGTCGCGATATATGCTGAAAGATAATCTTGCTATATCTAGTTATTGTACTTGTATATGGCACCGAAACAGTGCTGAGTAATATTAATTTGCAAGAAGAGAGATCCAACGAATAATACAAAAGGCCCGTGAAGCTTTTATCATACCGTTATAAACTGTTCACGACCATATTATTTACCAACCGACTAACAAGTAAATTGGAATATTACTAACCTGCTTCCGAGAAGGCTTTAATACGAAGGATTGACTACAGAACACTAAATCGGAAAACTACTGAGTACAATGTGCCGATATCCTTCGCCTTTATGGTTTTCCATGAGGTATTTGACTCCATCGTGACGTGGGACTTCTTAAAAACCCTGGATAGAGTTAGGATACTCTCAAATTATAAAAAAATATACGAGAATCAGAACGCACTAATACGAGTGAAATGAGTAAATGATAAAAACTTAAAAAGTAGACATAAGAGAGAGGTAAGATATGCTCAAAACTTTTCACCCTAGTACTGGAGTATGTTTTCCAGAATCTCATTTGGGACAAAAAAGGCACCAGGTTCAATGAATCATACTCATGTTATTGCTCTTCCCTGATGACATTATATTAATCTCTAATGATATAGATGAACTAATGACATAGCTGAGAGAAATTAAACATGGCCTCCAAATGAATCTCGACAAACTCAAAATTATAAATCTGGATGAGTTCTGTGAAGCAAACCGCAGAAATCACGAGAACAATTAGATTCGTACGTGACACCTTAAGAAAGCTGGAATATGCGCTGGAAAACAAAGAGCTACTCATCGATGGCAGCGGTAGAAAACGGAGAAATAAGAAGCTGAAAAAGAGAAAATATCTCGTAAGGCAGGGCCGCACCGTTCATACGTGCAAAGTCGTGTACGGCATGACGACGTTGCGGACGGGAAGGATTAAAAAGGGGCCGGGAGGTAACCAAAAGGTGCCCTAATAAGTATAGGAAATAAATGCTGTAAGTTATAAGGAAAGGAAACAAAAAAGCGAACGAGTACCTTTTTTTGTCATGAGTATATTCCCGACAATGTATCTGTATAAAAGCTCATATTAGATTATTGAAGTCGGGATATTTTTTTCTCATAACAATTTTCTCTGGATCGTTTCCTCGGAGAGAAAAGCGGAGTTTTTTTTAAATTTTTATCTCGGCAGTGTATTTCCTATAAAGGCGCACAGTAGTATCTGCTGCCAACGCAACAAATTAACAGAAAAAAAAGACTTGGAATGCAAAAATAAACCTATGTACGAAGAAGTATGAATGAACAATGTAACAAGACAAAAATATCTATAAAGAGGATTTTAGCTTAATTCCTAATTTTAAAAATAAAACTAAACTGAACTCAAACCTCACAAAATTACAAAAACAACTACTCCGCTAGGTAATGCCACGACTAGCATTGAATTACACTGTTGAGTCCTGACTTTTGTTGGGAGAAAAAATTAATCCATTTTTTGTTTCACGTTACAGCAACGTCACAACAAGGGTACCATTAGCTCTGTCTGGAATATGTCCTACAGTGTCGCAGCCGCATTGATTCATTTCAATCAAACAACGATAGTAATTTCGGTCCTTTTAGAGTTCATCAGACCGCCATGACTAGCGAGCTCTATGCAGGACAAAGGCACAAAATGGAATTACAGAAACAACTACTATGCAGGCTAATGACCACAGGGCTTGCTAATCTATGGCGGCCTGATGAGCCAGGACATATTCCAGACAGGCATAATAACATCCTTGGTGTAAACGTAAAACAAAAATGCATGAACTTAAAACTTTTTAAACTTCAAAATTAAATATAATTAATTTCTTGTTTTTTACTTTCGAATCGACTTTGGGGAATTTATATTGGAACTTAAAATTTAGAATCAGAAATTAAATTAAAAGCTAATAAACACTGGTTTTGCCCCCTGAAGTAAATTTATAAAAATTAGAATGTTTGATTTTGGGTAATATTTCCGGAAATTTCCTTGCCGTCATTCAAAAGGGAAGTTTCACAAACCGATTTATTTCTTTTCATTACAAACCTTTCCGCTGCTCATCAATAATTTTATTAGCATAGAAAAGGAGGACATGCCCAAGATTTATTTTCTTTTTAAGAATTCATCCGCTCAAACATATATATATATATATATATATATATATATATATATATATATATATATATATATATATATATATATATATATATATATATATATATATATATATATATATATATATATATATATATATATATATATATATATATATATATATATATATATATATATATATATATATATATATATATATATATATATATATATATATATATATATATATATATATATATATATATATATGAGGTCCTTATTTTATACTATTTTTATCATTTTAGATTAAAGATGGCACTGGGGGAAGGGGGGGTTAACCCCAAACACCCCTCATATACGTCATACGTCACTGAATGGACGTAACTACACCTGTAAACGTTGATATTTTACATTTTAACCCAAAATTAACTTCATCATACAAAGTTTTCCTTGCCTTGAAACTTCGAAAAACTAATGTTGAAATGTGAACTAGGTTCTGAAAAAATTTTAAAAATGCAAAATTACCCCTACAGAAAGTTTATTCGGAAAGAAATAAAGGGTTCTAATGCCCAGTCTAGGTCAATTTGGGTCGACTTTATAGAATTTTCTATTTTCCACGGTGTCTTGGGAAGGAATATGTGTTGATTAAAGATTTGTCACAAGTAGTCTGAAATAAACAAAAGGTATATAAAACAAATAATATTTTCCAAATAACCTTTTTTATTATAATATTTACCATGGTACTATATTTACAAAATATTTACAATACACATGATATAAATGATAAAGTTAAAATATTTAATAATAACATCCTAACTATTTGTTAGATAAAGATGCTCCTACGTATAAGAAAAAAATTAAAGAAAGGCCATTCATACCATGGATTACTTAAACTATTAAATTACTTATAAAATTAGGAGATAAAGCCCGCCACAAATATTTAAAAAACAAAACCCCAGCTAATTTGCAATACTATCGAGAACTAAGAAATTATACTAAGCACGCTATTATCAGAGAAAAGATAGCCTATTTCAATCAACTTTCAAGAAAAAAGGTAAAGAATTTTGGACTAATTCAAAAAAACTTAATTTAACCCACAATAAAATTACACTATCTAATGCAACTGAAATCAACCAATACTTTCTTGCAAGCAATGACTTAGCGGACACAACTTCGTTGAAAAAGATTAATTTATGTAACACTAATATACATCCAGACATAATCGAAGAACTTAATTTTACCTTGATAGACAAAAATGCTTTGGAACGTATATTAAATAAGATAAATACAAATGCGACAGGAGAGGACGGTATCTCAATCAAAGACTTAAAGTTATGCTTACCCTATTGTATAAATTCACTAATCAACATCATTAATAGATGCATCCTAGAAAATACTTTCCCCAACATATGGAAAAAAGCAATAGTTATTCCACTTCCTAAGGCTGAAAAACCAAAAGAACTTAATGATCTAAGACTTATTAGAATTCTACCGACTGTCTCAAAAATATTAGAAAGGCACTTGTATAACCAAATAGCCCAATTTACTGATAAATTTAACCTTATTCCTGAGTGTCAGTCATGCTTTAGGCAAAATTTTAGTACAACTACCAGTCTAGTTAATATCTTAAATGATATTCGGATCAACGCAGAAAATAAAAAAGTAGATGTCTTACATTACTCGATTTTAGCAAAGCATTTGATACTCTGAACCACAATATGTTGCTAGCAAAACTTCATCATTTTGGTTTTTCAGCCAACTCAATTGCATTTTTAAAACTTTTCTAAGTGATAGATTTTGCTGCGTTATTGTTAAAAGGAATTTTGATTTAGATATGTCTGACTTACGTTTGTTGCACAGTGGCGTGCCGCAAGTCTCAATTTTGTCACCGATACTCTTCTCACTTTATGTCGCAGATGTGAACCAAGTGTCCACTCAAAAATACAACAATATGCTGACGACTCCCAATTGTATATCTCATTTAGCAAAGAAAATATTTAAATAGCCAAAGCGATCATTAACTCAGATCTTGATAACATATATCAATTTTCGAAAGATCATAATCTTAAATTAAATGCATCTAAATCAAAGGACCTTATTTTAAAGGCTAATAATATAGCTGGGGAAGCTATATCAAATCAATTCACAGTAGAAATAAATAATAATCGGCTACCTGTGGTATACGAGGCAAAAAATCTGGGAATAATAATTGACTCCAATTTATCATTTTAATCACATGTAAATAATAGACTAAAAATTGCATATATGTGACTTAAATCTTTGCATTACTTAAAAAATATTTGTCGCCAAAAATAAAATATTTTCTTTGCGATACCCTAATACTTTCACTTCATATTCAATTATGGAGATGTAGTCTATGGGGACTCATTAATACAACAAATTTCAAATCAAATCCAAAAACTTCAAAACAGTTGTATGAAATTCGCCTTTAGCATACCATATAGAAATCATATAACACCTTACTTAAATGACAATCTTTTGTTAAACATAAAGAATCGCAGAAAATTTTACATATACCAGTTTGTGTACAAAATTTTTAAAACCGGCAAACCATCATATCTAAGAAACATTCGTACACCTTTCACACACGACGACAACACAAGAAATAAACATAGCTATCAAATACCACAACACCGAACAACCACCTTTCAAAAGTTATTTTCCTTTGTAGCTCCCACCCAACATATGGAACGCACTTCATAACAACGTAAAAAGTATATCAGCAAATCTTTTTTCAAATCATATGAAACGTTCACTCATGGAGAAACAAATAAATTTAAACTAAGTGCAATTTTCTTTAATTTTGAGCACAAAACAATAATAAATAAATTGATAAATAAATTAGTATAGGTGTGTATGTATATTGGATATCTTATTGTTTAGTTAACTCTATGTGCATTACAGTTTTTTTTTGTCTATCGAAGAGGTTATAAAGTAGTACCGACTAATTAAAAATTATGAAAGAAAGATGTAAGCCTGCTCCCTTGACGTTTCCCGTACCCTCTCTGGGCGGAGTGCGCCCGACCCACTTTGCCTGCTCACTCTCGCCCCGTTATATGAAATAAAACTAAGCAAAAATCGTGATACTGCTCACCAGGAGATTCATAGAGAAAACGATTTTCTCTTCCTCAATTTCTCGTTTTTTTTTTAATAGGTAAAAATTCTGCCAGTGTAGTGTCTGTTTTTTTTATTCTATTATATATTTTTTTTGCTAAACGTATAAACAGGTTTATAATAGGCCTTGACATTTCCGAGTGCATTTTATGCAACCAGGAACATCGGTTTTAAAATCGCGGGCGGAGCCTTTTTGCTAGTCGATAAGTTTTTGGGTTGAATTCACTATTATAATGTACGTATATAAAATGTATTATCAAAATGTATCAATATCTATAACTGTATATTACACCTTTATTATATTGTACTGTTCAATTGACTGGCAAATAAAATATTTTGAATTTGAATTTAAATAACTGTAGAAATAGTACTTTACTACTGAAGATATTTTAGATTTTTATAATTTTTGGACAATCTATATAACTAAGTCGGTTTCCAACATTATTTTTCGAAGCCTCAAGGCAAGCAAAAGTTCTTATAGAGAATGGATTTTGGATACACTGTAAATGTACAGGGTGTCCGGAAATTTGCTACATTTGGATTAACTATTCTACATACAATTATTATCATATATTTAAAATACAGGGTGTATTTTTTGGGGTCACGATCCTTTTGACCGGTCCAATAAACTTGCTGATCTAGCTCCTTAATTTATATGCCTTGGACTTTTTTGATATCTTGCACGGTTTTGAAGTGATTTAGAAAAATATGTTTAAAAACATGAGCCATTTTAATGCTTTTAGCTTGTAATTTAGATAACAAAAGCTGATGCTAAAACCATTAAAACTGTTCATGTTTTTAAAGACATTATTTGTTTAAATTATTTCAAAACGTTGCCGCGGTGAGAGATATTTAAAAAGTTCAAAAAATACAAAATTTGTAAAATAAAGCAGGAAATCTGATAGTAGTATCAAACTGATCAAATATCAAATCAGTGAGGCTACAACAAACTTTTTGGGGCGGTCAAAGTGATCGTGGCCCCAAAAAATTCTATTTCCATCCATTTATACTGTAAATAATATCTTACCGCCGTTTTTACTCATAGGTCCTGATTCCTATACAAGAAAGTTTCCAACATAATTATACTAAAATTCATTCAATATGTACAGGTGAGTGTAAGTGCATCAATGATTCAGTGGGTATTTTTTGTAAGGCAGTGTTTTTATTAAAACGCTTAATTATATAAGTTAATGTGTTTTAATTATAAGACATTAAGTCATAACTGTCATGACTTAAAGTTCCTTTATCATTGTAGTATGCACTTATCACTTTTTGCAATTCTTGTTTTTCTTGTGCAACAAAAAAAAATACATTTGATGTTCCATGATTTCAAAAGTCTTTCTATTACAAACGCAACCAAGATAGCTATTATTTTACTAATCTCTTGCTTTGTAAAAACTTTCTTTGATTTTTTAATTACTTTTTTAAGATCGCGAGATTACCCGCAAATTAATATTTGCAACTTTAGTTTTTAAGACACAAAGAAACGTTTAAGGTATGGCCTGTACGTGCAAAATATACCGTACGTACATATTTAGAGGAAAGTACTTGTTGACCGTCAAGAGAGTAACTAGTTTGTTTTATCAATGTCATCGAAATTGATTTTGCAACAGAATTACAAAACATCTTCTACCTTGCAATGCACGTAAATTATTGCAACATTTTGAAATAAACAATAACCGATTTTTCACATTATTTAAATAAATCCTGATGCACCTCTAAAAACAATCAGACAAGCACAATATTTGTTAAGAAAGTGTCTAATTGGTTATTAAATAGTGCCTTTTAAATAACGTGCTACCCTAAATTTAAACAGCAAATGTTTAAAAATTGAAAAATTCAAAGCAAGGAACTTCAAACTTATATTGCAGAACGTTAACTAGAAAACGCTATGTGCAGGGTGTTACAAATTCGAGGTATACTTTCGAAGATATTCGTAAAAAGAGGAAAAATTTGAAATAACAAATTAAAATAAATTTTACATTATCATCCAACTTTTTGTGGCCTATAAAACTACAGACTTAGATCTTAGTTTCGTAAGCTGGCGGCGATCATCAGCTCATTTTTTTTAAATACGGACCTGTATTTTTATTGCAGTTTTGTACAAATTTTACCAGTTTGTAGCTATATTTTTTGCCCAAATTTCGAAGTCCATTCGATAGGTAGTTTTTTAACTATGATTTTTTTTTACATTTTGTGTGGCCGCCATTTTGTGAGGCCGCCATTTTGTGAGGCCGTCGTTTTGTTCCGTCATATTAGATTTTTACCAAAATGTGACCATTTCATCACCCTTGATTATTTGCAAAAATCTCTGGAGAAGTAAAATAAATTTCGGAAATTCTTTATGACATGTAATATTTGTTTTGTAGGTTGTGTATTGCGGGGGACTCGTCTTTGCACACCTGTAGTCCCAATTTTTGGGTCACAACTTTTCTTCACTTAGTCTCTATACTCGAGAACCTATATCTCTATGTCAAAGTTCATTCCCATTTTTTTAGAGCAAACTGGACCCAAATCACTCAATTACTGCATAATAATGAAAAAACTTAAGAAAAAAAAATCTTAATATAGAGACTATCGGCTTTGTTCCATATGTTTTGCAGTTGTGTTTTTTCCATGCCTGCTGCACAAGGTAATAACGTACAGTAGCATTGGCGTAACTACACCCGCAGCCTCCGCAATGCAGCGGGGGTCCACTAATATCAGGAGGCCCGGCGATAATGTGCAATGGAACCCAAGGGAAATTATGGAGAGTATAGATGACTTTTTCTTAATCATCAGTTATTTTCCGGCCTTTTGGGTTATATTTGACAAGTGAATTATGGATGACCTTTCTTTTTTTTTTCTTTAGTCATCAGTTATTTTTGGGGCCTGAGGAAGGCCTTTACCGGAATTTACGGAAGGACCCAAAACATGTAGTTATACCACCGTAACCAGTAGGTAAATTAACTACTGGAATACTAACAGAATATTAAACTAACATAGAAATACTACATCTTTATTAACAGAGTAGACCTTCTACATGAAAAGTACGAACACAATGTTCTCAAATTAATTACATCGGTGGCCGAATACACTGGACCTTCAAAATAATCACCTCGACGTGAAAACTGTATATGCACCAGGTGAATACAAATCAAACCAAAAAAGGATACAATTTATTTAAGTTGTAGAAGCTACCAATAAAATTTTCAGAATGAAGAAAACAAATAATCACTAGGGTAGATATTTGATATATGTAACTGTTACTTGAGAGATATTCATATTACAAATAAAAATTAGAATATTTCAACTGCCAGGAACTTTATTTAAAACATTCCATAGCAACTGTTTTGATACACCATATCTTTTTCAGATTGAGTCTTAAAAAAATATGGTGGATCCAAACATTATATGGTGTGTTTTAAATAAAGTTAGTGAAATTATAAGTAACCCGAGTTTAAATTTTAAAAGAGAATGCATAACTTACTAACTAAATACAAGAAATGCGGCGTAACTTAATCAAGACTCATTTAATAATAACGAAATATAAACAGAGACCTACAGTCACTATGAACAATAATGTCAAGTATATCTTGCTGACTATTTCACTATCACAATATTCGTACTTTACTGGTACTTGACAAACCCAACATTAAAAAAAAAATGTTTTTGAAAACGTTTCATTTTGTATGTAAACTCCATTCCTCAAAACTCTCCAGATTTCAGATGTAAAATTAAAAGTTTTTTTTTTGTTGCACTCGGTATATTTGCTGGTTTATTCGAGTCATCGCAAACTTTTTTACAATGAATATGTTTTACCCGCATAGTTTCTCTAGACCACGACTTATGCGTCAGACTTCAATTTTTAATACATTTTCAGAATGAAGTCAACCACAACACTCCCAGGGTAATACAAGTGGATCATCATGTTTGGTATATCGTCAAAATATTCAGAATATTAACACACAACAACAAAATAACCCAGAAGCAAACGAAGACACAAACTTTTTACAAAGTAACACAAGAAAATTCCAACAAGAGTGGCTACGCTATCGAGTTAAAAATATGTGCTTCTACAATCAGTCGATACCAAATGTAATCAATATTCTGTTTGACATTCTCTAAGGGTAAATATTCCTACACAATGTTGAAGAACAGCAATATTGTATGCTCAATGTATGCCTTACACTTTTAGCTGATTCGTGATCTGCTTTTTAAATACAGAGGGTACAGATCGCAGTTCAAAGTTTAAATAAAAAGAGATGGATATAATAAATGTTGTGTCGGATGAAGACTACATTCAAAATTAAAAATAATATGAAATTTACATAATTTATTATACGACAATTTAACTGTCTAATAGCACTACGCAATTAACCTAAACTATGTGATTCATTTGTAAAAGGTACTTGACTGTTTTTTTAACACTAGATAATTGCACCCACATGCAATCAATATTGACGACAATTTACAAAGGCAAAAAAT
Source organism: Kuschelorhynchus macadamiae (assembly GCA_030620095.1). Classification (NCBI taxonomy): domain Eukaryota; kingdom Metazoa; phylum Arthropoda; class Insecta; order Coleoptera; family Curculionidae; genus Kuschelorhynchus; species Kuschelorhynchus macadamiae. The sequence goes on from JAUTXW010002487.1 coordinate 254,900, forward strand.
GCATGACACCAATTAACTTCGTTTGAATTAACTACGATTTAATTGAAGAAACCCTGTAATTGAACTTCTATGAAAGTTCTACACGTAAAAATTTTTTTAAACCTCGACTGCTTTTGAAATAATATTTGAAAGGCCAATTTTATTATTTAACGCTATACATGCTATACAAAAAAAAATGTAATTTATTTTAATTGATTGTTAACAAAATGTATGATCAATTCTAAAGCTATTCACGTAGTGTCAATGTACGATATAAGATTTTTAAGTATTCCAGCGTAAATACGGTCTTAAAGTTTGACCTATCTAACTAACAGTGTAAACATCATTAAAATTTTAGGTATTACTTGGTACCAGGAACTTTCCATCCATTTTAATGTCAAATATAGAAATGTCATTTTTAAACAAATAGCATCTATTTACCATATCAACAAAGAAAAACAAATTAACCTTGACAATGGACAGATTCGTAAATATGGTTTTGATTAATTATTAAACAGTTGAGAACAAAATTTAGTACAATCAAATTTTAAAAATGCTTAACAATTTTTCTAGCTAAATACAGCAAAAAAAAATTAAATGTTTGGACACCTCAGCTCAGAAAAATATTTGAACTTGAATTTTTGGAAACTAGGATTAAAATATGTTCGCTCATGTTTGAGAGCGAGAAGTAGCACTTTAACCCGCTAGGGCTACTTTAAAGCTCGGGGACTATTGTATACCTAAGTATGTTTTCTTTTTGTATATCATATCATAGAATTGATATAAAAAAGCAGATTTTAGTTAGTACAATTTTTATTACAAAAACTAACATATAGGAGTAAGATGAACATTGTTCAAACTTAAAATTAAAGATGTAGTTGGAGCAATTAACGATAGTGATAGGTGGATGCGTTTTTTCTGGCAACATTAGGTGATTTTCTCTCCGCTGTAACTGATTTTAATTTCTGCTTTCATATAAAGACGTTAAAGCCTGGCCACTTGCATCCAGCATGAAGTTTTATATTCGTAATATTTTCTTCCGCTTCGGCAAGGGAGAAATTCGGCGCTATCAATGACTGGTAAACTGTTCCGCATCGGGTAAACTGGGCAAGGATTATTTTCCATCTACTACCATGAACACACGATCTACCTTGGTTTTAGATACTTTCATGAATACTATAAGAGAATCTTGGAGGTCCTGAATGTCATCAACCTCGAGTTTGCAAAGTTCCTCATGCCTGGTAGTACCGCATATTCCAAAAATCAAGGAAATGTTTATCCACAAAAATATTTAGTCAGGAGCATTTATTAGAAATTGCTCACCATTTTAAACTTTTAAAAGCGCTTTAAAAAGACGGCTTGTTTCGTTTTACTTTTTCATTAAAATACTATAATATTCTTCCTAGCACACCACAAAAAAATAGTCTTATAAGTTCTTTTCGTACTCTTCAGAGGCTTCCAATATTTCTCTAGGGAGATCTATTTCATCGATTTTCATTGCAAAACTCGAAAAAAAAACGACTTCCGACTTTCGGCCGGTTGCAGTCAATTAAAGTTTAGAACGTTTAATGGAATGTCAAATTTGACAGTGAGTTCCTAGATTTCTATAAGCAACTTGTCAAATCCGAAAGTTTGGTTAAATATTCTAAAGAGCAATTAAGTTTTGTGCAACCGGCTGTTTGTATACTTGGTTGATATGAGCAAAATGCGTTGTCAAATGTTTATGCCAAGCATTACTTGAGTCAGGGCCGGTATTTCTATGGAAACGATTATCGACATAATGGTAACCACAGAGATTTTGCGTCAAATAAAGTTATCTGGAGATAAAAGTACTGGTCCTCAGAATGACAGAAATAGATATTATTTTTTAGGCAAATATCTACCTTTAAAGAAGTAAGGGCACGTGTCCTCAGTTTTTCCAATTTTTTTTTAAGTTTCGCATTGGACATAAAACATTGTCTGCATCTTAATCATAAAACGCGTTTAACGCCCTTAGCGTGAAAAATCCCTCGCCTGACGACTCGTGTTTTTATATTCGCACCGCGGGCACTAAACCCTTCCTTTATGACCTAGATACATAAATAACTATTACTTAGCATTTACCTTTTAACGAAAATACTGAAAATTTGAATTTCTTTCACATTACTCAACTGGCAGTTTCATCATTTTAACTTTTTGTTTCGTGAATGAAAAACGTTATTCCGAGTTTCATCAGTGCCTAAAACAGAAACAGAAAAGCGTACGGTTAAGTGGGTTTCGATAAAACGATAAATCGGCAACCATTCATATACCGATAGACTAGATCACCTCTTTAGGACCCAGTCCTGGTATATTTAAATCAGTTTTAATCTTTGGAAGAAAGCTTTCACGGCTAATAACAAATTAGAATTCCTACCCGACGTTTTGCCTTCGACTGATCGAGGCGTCTTCAAAGAATTTTTCTCCACGAGATATGAACACCAAACGAGCTGGGAGAGATTTGGTGGGCTTTTATAATCGACTTGTACTCACGAAATCATCACCCTTGGTTAAGATCCGTTTCTTTGTATGATGTAGACCGTAACCCGTATCTATATCGATTATTTTATGTTTAAAATGATTAAAAAAATAGATTCCAGCGTTTTGTTTCTACATCCTTAGAATCGACTTTAGAACCTTGGTGTCTTTTACATTAATATGCCCATTGGTATGCTGGTTTTAAGCTACAGCGGGATGAACAATATGTTTTCTTTTTAATGTTTCATTCATGTTTAGTAAGTCTAGTCGATATTGAACGTTTCGGTTTCTCTCACATACACTTCTCCATAGAAGTAAGAAATTTTATACATTCCTGCTTAAAAAGGAACATCTTTCGGGGATTGCAAAAATTGTCCAATTTTCTTATGTGTACTGAAGATTCTACGTATGTTGGACAGCGGAAGTAATCGCCCTATTTTGTTTGTAGTGCCATGTATGTAGGGAAGAATAACATAACCTTACCGTGATTCCTTAGCATTCTCCTCTCACGAAGATGGATTACTATATTTTCAAATTGAATACGTAATATCTTCAAGAAGTAAAGATCCCAAAAGATGTCTTATGCAGTCGACGGTGAAATGTTAAGGAACCATGATTCCTTAACAGTTTTTTTACCTTTGTTAGGCTGCTCATAAATCTCGATCCAGATATTCGTATAATGTGATATTATAAATATATTCTTCAATTTCATACAATATCAAACTAGGTACAGTAATGATATTTTGTTTTCCAAGACCACTTACGTGGAAAGTGACAAAAAAAATCTGTTAACTTGTAACACTTGCTTTTTGTGCAAAATCTGAGGTAATTCGATAATTAGTTTTTTAGTAATAATTTTTGAACATTTCATCAAAATGTTACCAGGTCATCTCCATATGACCCTTAATTTTTATCAAAATGTTACCAGGTCATCTCCATATGACCCTTAATTTTTTATAAAATTTGAATTCAATCAGGTAAGTAGTTTTTTAGTTATGCAGCAAACTGACAGACCGACGGAATTGAGAAAACATATCTTTTGGCATCTAACGACGATAAAACGTGACGATATGTAAAACATGGTAGGGTGATTTTTTCACGATTACAAATATTTTATTAGGCCTCTTTTTTGTTCCGCTATCTTGAATTTGTACCACAATTTTACCAGTTCATCTCTATATCACACTTTCTTCTTACCCATAATTGAAATCAATCTAGTAAGCAGTTTTTTCAGGCTGATTTTCTAAATATTTTATTAAGCCGCCATTTTCTTTCGCTATCTTGAAATCGTGCCAAAATTTTACCACTTGGTTCATATGTATTACTTAAATTGGACAAGTAGTTTTTAAGTCATTATTTTTTTAACATTTGACTAGGCCCCCAAAATGTTACCATGTCCTTCCTATGATATCCTTCATTTTTGATCGAAATTTGAAGTCGACTGACCTCAAATCTTGATAAAAAATTAAGTAAATAGTTTTTTTGCTAAGCCGCCACAAACAGACAGACCAATAGACCGAGAAAACATGTTTTTTTGGGATCTAGGGACCTTAAAAAGTGAAGATTTGTAAAAATCTGGGATTGGCAATTTTTTGTGTGGTTTGATGTGATTAAAATTAAAGCAATTACTCAACAACTTTGTGTTGAAATGTACATAAAAATAAAAGTCGTACTGAACATTATTTGTGGTCGTAGGAAAAATAGTGTACACTACTCGTGTGAAACTGAAATACCTCCTAGTTTGAAAACCTCCACTTTCAACACTTATTATATAATACACTATACCACCATGAAGACTCTTTCACGGCTGAAAAATCAAACATGTTTGATCTCTGCACGGTTGCTCCGAAAGGGATAAAATTTCAAAACAAGGTTTTCGATTCTGTGAAAGAATCGCAGTTTTGTGTTTCACGAACCGTGGGAACGAGGAAATCTGCATTACTGATGCAAGAAGCTCGCCACCAGTAACGCACCAAGTCTGGAAACCGCATTGAAAAGAAAATACGGAGAGATATCAACAGTTGAGTAAGCAACAAACCGTTGTATTACCGTTCGGAATTCGGGTCTTTAGTGTTCAGCTACCAAAAAACGGTTATTTAGAGATTGTTGTCCTGTATGACATGAACCATTTCGAATTTTTGAACTAATATTTAAAAGTGATGCATCTGATGGCCCGAAATTAATACATGAGTGCAACAATGGCAATAAACTAGATTTACTAGAAACGTTGGAAACCCCTAGAGCTAAGAAGAGTCCAGTTCTTACGTCTAACCCCACCTACTTTTAAATAACTTGAAATAATCTTTTGCTCCTTAACGTCAAACAGGTGTATCTTATAATATCAATTCCTTCTTCCCCTTTTTTAATATATTAAATTGGTTCTCCTGCTACTAAATTTCTCTGCTAATGAGTTATTTTATAACTGTATAGTTCGGATGACTTAAATATGCCGTAATTAGACTAACCCTCTTTTTTCTTCTTTATTGTTGTATGTAATTTTGCATAAAAAGACCTGTTCGTCTTATTCATATTACATCTGTGTTTTTGTTTGTCTTAAGGTAAACATAAATTTTGTTTTTTTCTGCATAAGGTGTTTCACCATATTTAGACTTTATCTACTACCTTTATTATAAGATATAGAAAAAAGTGTTAAATACAAAAGTTGTAGGGATTGTCCTGAACCACCAAAATAATTTATTGAAATAAATGAACCCCGCAAAGCTACTAAAAATCATAAACTTGATATTTTTTAAATGCGACACCCTATATATTACATTATATTTCGATAAAGAATATTTTTCTGATTTCAACAATGTAAAATATGTCTATGTTTGGATCAGTAGTTTTTAAAATATTTACGTGTAAAAATCCCGATATTATCAGATTTAGGTTTATGAAATCACCGTTGCCATGTACCTAAACAAATCGGAAGATTCAGAAGTCTTCAATATTAAATAAAACGTATTTAGACGTAAAAGAAATAGTTTAAACTGCAAAATGGGTTATACAGAAGACGAAAAATTTGACATATACATAGTTTACAACAAAAACAGTAATATTGTTTCAATATCAGAGAGCGCAAGCATTTTCAAAGGAAAAAACGCAGTATGACTCAAAACAATAGTGAAGAGTTGCAAATATTATTATTTTTTGAAAGTTGGAAATTATTAATTCGTTATGTAATTTAAAGCCTGTTTATTTCTTTTTTTTTTTTAGAAAATCCGGCTTTATCTATATCAGATGCTAGTAAACATTTTAATACATCTAGAAGCAAAATGTACAGAATCCAACATAGACATGAATATCATCCTTATAAAATGTTGCCACTGCAAAAGACATCCACAAAATTAAAAGACTGGAATACTGTAACTATATGTTAGCCAAAAAAACTGAAGACTATGATTTTTTTAACAAAATTTTATGGAGTGACGAGGCGGTGTTTACTACAGCGGGCGTGTATAACAGAAGAAATACTCACATGTGGGCACCAGAAAATAATCATGGATATATTGAAATCAAAACTCAGGGGCGTATGTCGTTAAATGTTTGGTGTGGGATTCTTAGAAATGAAATAATTGGTCCGATAATTTTTAGAGACTCTTTAAAAGGAATCAGATACCTACATTTTCTAGAAAACAATATAGATCTTGTGTGGCATCAAGATGGAGCGCCACCTCATAATCCTATTTATGTAAGAGAATAATTAAATGAACAGTATGACGAGTGGATAGGAGCTCATGGAACTATAAATTGACCCCCGAATAGTCCAGATTTAACGCCGTTAGATAGTTTTCTCTGGGGTGCAAGAAGATAGAAAGAAGTTTATAAAGAAAGAAGTAATAATTTGGAGGATTTAAGAGAAAGAATTGAAACTAATATTAATTTCTTAAATGAAAATCCCCAAATTATTGGTAATATTTTGATAATTATAAGATAAAAACACTAGTTTTCGATTTTCACTTGTATATTGTCTAACATGACATGGTTTTTTGGCCCAGCAACTTTTTCAGATGTCACAGTTGCTGTGACAACGCAAGGATTTACATGTCTTCACGTTTTAACGTCCCTAGATGCCAAAAATATGTTTTTTCAATTCCGCCGGTCTGTCTGTCTGTCAGTTCCCGTCGTAGCGAAAAAGCTACTTACTCGATTGACTTCAAATTTTGGTAAAATAATAAAGGTCATATGAGGGTGACCTGGTAATATTTTGTTAAGAGTCCAATATGGTGGAACAAAATGGCGGGCTAGTGAAATGTTAAAATAAAATATTACTAAAAAACAAACAAACCAATTTACCTCAAATTAGCAAAAAAACCACTATCATTAGCTTCAAAAACGTGGATAAACATTTATAAAATGGCTTCAATTGCTTGTTATACCAAAATTATATAAAATTACGTTTGATAGATAACGGGCATTTTAATCAAGAAAAATTGCATATATGACCACTTTGGGAAACATATACTTAAGTACTGTTTGCCTAATAAGCTAAGTGGACATTATCCCCGACTTTTTCGGAAACTTCATTGCAACTGAACATCACTTACGGTAATCCGATACAATTTGCATTTCAAAAATAAATAACATTAACATATCGAGAGACATTTCACTAACTAATATTTGTACCTTTTTAATCTTATCAGTTTCCTAATTTGGTCGCATCCGCTATAAATCATTTTAACTCGAACGACAGACAAGGATTTTTAGATATGACTTTGGATGCCTCGATGCTAACATCACTGCGAACACTGGTATAACAATATAGCTTTAAATAGTATTTGAAACAATATGTAAATAAATAATATTATAGAACTCCTGCAATATGCAAAACCCTGAAAAATATTTCAGTGTTGCTTTGAAGGTTACTTGTTAATAAAGCCCGATATTTTTTTGGTTAGCGACAGGTCGATAATTAGAAATCATTATAGATGTATCTACATTTTTTTTAAGTTGAGATGCATGGCCAAACTAATAAATTCTTCTTTCTTAAATTTAACTCGTTTGGCACTACCACAAACACAATTTTGTCATTAATTATTTTTTTCCTAATAATTTAGCAAATAGAATAAAAACCTTCTCTGTGGTCTTTTTAGAACTCAAAATCAGTAGCAGAATGAGTTTCATAATTATATTTTTTATCTTAAGAACAAAAACCTAAACCAAAAAATGTATTTGAATGACAAACCACGTTTCTCAGATACCTTCAATTATAAAAGCTAATGAAAATACATTAAAGATAGATTAAGCTATTATTTAAAATACAAGTTTATCAACTATATCAATATAAGTATATACGAAGGCTAATGGTGGTGACGAGGCTTTAAATTAATTTTTGTTTTACTTTGATGTGAGTATATATATACCATAAAAATAAATCGAAAAATGAATATATTTCAGAAACAACTTCTTTACCTATTATCACAAAACCTTTATAAGAACACTTCTTCAGTTAAGACTGGTAAATAGTAAAGTTTCCTCGTGATTTCACCTGATTCATACTCCTTATGTAACAATTATATCAGCATTTTTAACCGACTCTGAGAACGTTCTGTTTTCGATCTGTATGTATACTCATATGACTGCAATTAGAAATTACTGAACGGGGTTTTCTTCGTATTGTAGAGCATTACTATATGGTGATTTTATTACCAACGAAAAACACGCTAAGATATAAGTGGCATGCGTTAAGTAGTAATAAAAACTTTAAGCAAAATCGAGAAAATCTGACAAATTTTTAGTAACTGCACTCTGCTTATTTATTAATTCTTGTTGATTTTTGGATCTTAAAAACGTTGAAATGGACTTTTTCAATAGCAGTTAATTTTACTGAAAGTAAAAAACTATTATTTAAAAAAAAACCCTTAAAATCAATAAAAAACAACATTTTAAACTACAAAACTAATAATTAGGTATTACTTGTGTTTTAGAAGACAAGTAAGTAATATCAAATATTTTTCTTATTTCAAGTAAAATTTTAAGGATAGTTTAAAATGTTACTTCTTATTCTTCACTGTGAGGTGAATTTTATTATTTTTTTTATTATATTTTGTATTTTCAGACGTTATCGGGCGATTTTTTCTCTATGATATTAAAAGCGTTGAAGACAAATCAACGATATTTTACTGACTGTACATGACAAATGTTTCTTAATAAACGTATTATAGTAATAAATTGATTCAAACATGTCAATAATACTGTTAAAATTATATTTCATAATATTTTTATTTCGCTCATAGGACGGAAGTTTTTTTGCAGATCTTTGTGTTTTCGGGTACGTAGACTCCGAAAAACATTTTTTCCCATTACCCGTCGGTCTCTCTGTGCGTGGCATAGCTCAAAAACTACTTATCCAATTGACTTTAAATATCGGTCAAAAATCAAAGGTTGTTTGGGAATGAAATGGTAACATTTCGGTAAAAATTTAATTCAAAAATACATTATTAAGAAACTACTTACCGAAAAAAATTACCGCCTCATAAAATATTAATAATTCAGCAGCAAAAACCTGATTATTCAATTGACTTGAAATTTTGCACAAAATCAAGTGTGAAATAGGGGTAAACTTTTAAAATTTTAGTGCGAATCCTATATGGCAAAACAAAATGGCGACCTACTAAAATGTTTAAATATTCGGTAAAATTTCATTTTTTTGAATAACTCCTTTTATGGAGGAAAATAATAAATGACATAATTTATTTTTATAGACTATGTAAATAAAGTTATAAAATAATAATAATAATAATAATAATAACAATAAAAATAATAATACTATTAATAATAGTGAATCCGTACAGTTTATTGGTAATAATTTATTTTTTTATAAATTACAATTTATAGGATTTGTATAAAGGTATTACCAAATAATTATATGTATATATAATGTGATATACGTACGTAGTGGAATTCTAGACGAGGGAAGTTCTAGGCAAGGGCGAGTTTACCGATTTTACTTCGCCATCTAATAGTCAATATACATATTTAAAACACTAAGCCAGATTTTTCAGCAAGTCCGTGAGAGAGTTGTGCTGCACCAATTTACATGATTTTGATTTTGAAATAATCGTCTGGGTACCGAGAACTTTCAACAATATTTTTTGTATTGTTTTGTTGGGTATTTTTTCTATAAAACCCATTTTTCTTGAACATTTCTGGGCGATGTGGCGAATGCGTCCCATATTCTTATAATTCCACTGGAAACTCATCGCGCCATCTAACAGAAAAGGCAGAACAGGGTCTGCCGAACCAGCTAGTATATTATAATATTAATACACTATAGGCTATATATGAACAGTATTGAAATGAGAAAAATTTTCGAAAAATAAAATCTGGGTTTCGACGTTTTAACGTCCCCAGATTACGAAAAACATATTTTAAAAAATTCAACGATAACTTGATAACGGTCAGATTGATTCGGTTCAAATTTGCACCAAAAATAGTTTAGGTTAGAGTTTAGCGGGGATTAGAGTTTGAGTGTCATGGGCGTAAATTTTCGATATTTTAAGGGGTATAAAAACGTTAAAAAGAATATATTTTGAGAACGCACAAACCGGTAATAGTCAAACCGGAAACAGAAATAGTTAAATAGAAAAGTTCTGACATTGAAAAATTGTGAATGCGAGATTGTTCGAACAGGCCGTACGGTCAAAATTATCAGAATCTATAAAGATATTAGACAAGCGTTACAAGTCCTGAAGAGCTATACAATAGCTCTAGTGCTCGCATAGCAATGTCAGCGTTTGTACATGTCCCCCACACAAATGAAATTTATGTTTGTTGTATTAAAGAAAACTCCCAGTTTAGAGGCAACAAAAAACTGACCAGGATGGCGGCCAGCTTAAATATTATAAACAAACTGAAGGAGTCAGGCAAGGAGAAACACGAAATGCCTACTTGTGGATGTCTCCCAAACAAACAGAACTTCTTTTTGTTGGATTTAAAAATACTCGCAGTGTAGAATTCACAAGGGATGTGATAAGCTGACTATGACGCCACCCATTTAAAGAGTTTTGAGTGATTGACTAGAATATTTCAACATGGCAAAAAATTGTAGTTAACAACTTGTTTATAGTTTTTATTTTTATCACTAAAAAATTGCCATATATATATATATATATATATATATATATATATATATATATATATACATATATATATATATATATATATATATATATATATATATATATATATATATATATATATATATATATATATATATATATATATATATATATATATATATATATATATATATATATATATATATATATATATATATATATATATATATATATATATATATACATATATGCCATACTTGATTCTTGGTATAATTTAAAGTTAAGTAGTTTTTACACTGGTTTTTTTAAACCGTCATTTTGTTCGGTCATGTTCATTTCATACTAGTTTATCTCTATATCACATTTAATTTTTCTACAAAATTCAATTAACATTCAATAATTCAAGTCAATTAAATAAGATATTTTTTAAGCTAATTTTTAAACATTTCATTTAGGAGGTATTTTGTTCCTCCACCTTTAATTCGTGCCACAATTTCACCAGTTTATGTCTATATTACTCTTAATGCTTCCACAAAATTTGAAATTAATCTTTCCTTTTTTAATTTTTTTAGGCTGATTTTTAAAACATTTTATTAGGACGCCATTTTATTTTGCTGTTGGATTCGTACCAAAATATTATAGTTCATTCCTATATAACACTTAATTTTTGTGCAAAAATTGAGGTAAATTGAATAATCAGTTTTTTTACTATTTTTCGATTTTTACCAAAACTACTCCCCTTATGACACTAAATTTTTTGTCAAAATTTGAAGTCAATCGGGTAAGTAATTTTTAGCTATGCCGAGAACGGACGGAATCGAGGAAACATGTTTTTAATAAACGTAAAGATCTGGAAAAATATCGGAGGGTGATTTTTTTCACGATTATAAGGGAAGTAATAAATCTTTTATAAGACCTCAGAAAATTAATATTCGCAAATATAATATCAGCATAGTTAAAATAAATGCGTTAAAATTTTGCGAAATATATGGCTTGATCAAGTGTTCGCATATTAAATTCAACCTTTACAGCGGTCGATAATACAGTTTTCAATGAAATCAATCGAACTGGCGTACGTGAAGTACTTGAAACAAGTGGTGGGGTGCAACGAACGTTAACAGAATGTTTTAAATACTATAAACAATCCATAGTGTTCCTAAATAGAAAACTGTCGGCAAAAGACGAAATTATAGAAAACAAGTTTTTTTTTTAGCCAATAGAAGTTCATTATCGATTCAATATATTATTCATAGCGAAATATCCCGTTACCCTTCCCCGGTGATTTAAAATAAATTAAAAAATAATATTGTAATTAAGTAATTTCCGTCAGATTAGTGAATTGTGGATTTATTTATGTGTTTTTTAAACGTTAGTTTTGGTTTTGTGCAGTGTGATCGCATTTTTCGAGAGTAGAAAAGATTTTTTTGGAGGTAAGAATCCAACAATATACTATATTGTTCACATCTACGAAGAGACATCCAGAGTTAGTGATAGGTAATTCTTTAGTGATATAAAAAAGATAACTATAAACAAGTTCTTTGCTACAATTTTTTGCCAATGCTGAAATATTCTAGTCAATTTAAAACTGGAATTTTACCATAGTTTTTTAGAGAGACACAAAAACCAAATTTATTTTAACGACTCGGAATTTTTTGATGTTTAAAAAGCCATTAATTGTGGGTATATATTATATAGCAAAACAAATACATATAAGTATATTGCAAAAGCGGTTTGGTTAACCAGTACTACTGCCAAATGTGATTAGAGCATTTAGAAGAAGTCATCTTTTGGTAATAACTATAATTTTATTAATATAGGAATTTCGTTGTAATGTCAATTAAGAATGGATTTCATTTGTTAAAGTAGTTATAAAAATTAACAAAAATACACAATTTTTCATCAAAGCATTAAATTAGTGATGTCCATCCAAAAAAGCTGGAAAGTTAATATAAATTTGTCTTTTTAGATACAGATATATGAATGTATAAATTAAAACAATAGACGAAAATAAATTAAATTAAATATAATAATTTTATTAAGCACACTATTAGTCATATTAAATAACATTTGTATGTAAATAATTTAAAAAATATTTATTTTAAAATTTGTAATAACTATCTATCATAAAAAGGATACTTAAATAAAAGGAAAATTTGTAAGAAAAGAAAACTTATTAGAAAATGTTTCTAAAATCCTAAATTATGTTTATTAAATTAAAACCTATTGATAAATAATTGGTCATACTTAGGACACTATTTACACTATTCAGACTGCCAGTACTCTAATTATTTAAATAAAATTAAACAAATAAAAGCTAGTTAAAAATCAGTTAAAAATTCCTACATTTTATAATAATTATTCACTTGTTCCAAAAAGGTAAACATGCCAAAAAATAAAACAGAAAACAGAAAAATATTTCTAAGTAGATATAAAAAAAAATGTTTGAGCAGCAAAAATTAAACAATACGCGTTTGACTTTTAACATGACCAATAATTAATGAATATCTATTTTATAAAGATGAGTCATCACACAATAGTATTATATAAACTTGTCGTTATTGTATAAGGATTCCTAATTAAAATACCTTAGAAATAATTGACAGTATTTAAAATTATTGATGAATAAAAATTTAACATAGATATTGCTAAATATAGATTTTATCAATCAATCAACAATGTTCTAAATTTACACTGAAGGAGAATATAGTTATTTCGAAATCTAAAGTGTAAAAAATGTTTATGTTAAAACATAAGAATTTCCTATTTAATTTTTTTCCAGTTTTTTTTTTCTTATTTGAACACCCTGTATTTATGTGAACTTTTCGCCATAAGATGAATCAAAAAATTGCATCCTTCATTTTTGACAATCAAAATAAAAACAGAAAAAAAAATATAAAATTTTAAATGTAGCATTTAGCATTTTGCTAACTAACGTCTCGTTAAAATATCGGATTAAAGTAAGAAACCAACAAATTAGAAAACAAAATGAGGAATGTAATTCTCTAAATAAAAACGTCGGAGTAAAAATTTCGGAGATGGAAGGGTAAAAGAGGTCGCCACCAGAAACACGTAGTAAGATAACACCGAGCAGATTTTTGTAAAATGTATTATAGCTGTATCGTAGATAATGCCTACCTATAGGGTGTGACAAAATTTGAATGATTATTCTCTAGAAATAAAAAACTAAAAAAGACACTCTCTATCTCAAAAACGAAGGCCTTCCGGACACATGCTTATATGAACTTAGTCCTAAAACAAGGCAAAACATTCGTCCTTCATTTATAGCCATCAATTAAAAAACGTCCTGTATATATGTCTGCTTGCTGTTCCTACTGGCGGAACGCCTGGATTTTCATACATGGGATAGGAAAAGATTATTTTTTCTTAAAAATAGGGCAGTCTGTAACCTTTTAATGAACATGCAAGTTTCTAATAGCAAAGAGTTTTCTGCTAATTTTTGAAAAAAACTTTGATATGGTGTAGTTTTCAACAACCTAACGAAATTTTCTCATGGGCAATACAATGACGAGTTTTTGAGTATGTAGATTTAAAGATAGAAGTTTGAAACTTTGATCAACATCTTCGATTTAGAGTAAACAACTTACTACGTCAGGTTTTAGGTCCTTATATGATCTATTAAAAAGGGTAGCTAAGTCATACTGAAGGTATGCTAAAGCCAAATTTCCGAAAATCTTAGGATTTTCTTGCCAATGTTAAAAACAAACTACAAGAATTTGATAAATTTTTGATATATAAAAAGTTTTTGGCTCAATATGAGAAAAGTGAGTTGTTTTGAGATACAATCAAGTAAACAATGCTGTTTTTAGCATTTTTAGTGATTAATCTAACCATCGTTGTTTTGCACGTACCTTAATAAATAAAATAACCTTAATAAAATAAATACAAAGAAAATTGCAACAAAGAACCATAATTTAAAGAATTTACTAAAAATCCAAAATTCCCATGACAACCTTGATTTCTAGCCGCGCCCGCGGGGTTTAAACAAAATTGAAATAGTCTTAAATTACGGCGCCTGCGAAACGTTTGCCATCATCAAATGCTTCAAATAAGAATAGCAATTTATCTTTAAGTAAGCATTCAAAATATTCAACGTTGTAAGAAAATGGTTCTATTGGGTGGTTTTCATTTTTGTTTCTAACACCTAATTAATATACAGTGTGTATAAAAACTGTAACTTTAGTGTCAGTATTTTCTTACAAAAACTAAGGCCTGCTATGTCTTGTTTCTTTTGTAAAAATGTAAGAAATCATAAACTAAGCCCTCCCTTAAACAGTACAATACCAAATTTCACAAAAAAAATATTGCATATTAATAATTTTGTGAAGAAATTAATATTTATAATGTTATTTTTGATTTATTTTTTCTAATCAAGAAATCTCTGGAATTAAAGATAACTTCCAACTAAAAAACAATTAGAAAAGATATCGTATTCATGTTTAGTTTCCTTTGTTAGTCTAGAACAATTTCTGGGCACGCAGCAGTTTTTCTAAAACCTAGCTCCTTTAGTAGCTTTTGCATTAATGTTTCAGTTATATTTCAATTTTAAATCCACGGATTACTTGAATATTAAATTGTCTAATTTCCGGTCTCTTTTTAATCTTAAAGAGTCGAAGGTTTCCAATAAACAGATCAAATACCATGTAATCTATATATTTAAAACACTAAGGATAATCTTCAATAATAATTCTGGACGATGTGGTGAATGCGCCCCATAATCTTATAATTCCACTGGAAATTTTCGCGCCATCTAACGGAAATGGCAGAACAAGGTCCGCTGAGCCAGCAAGTCATTCTTATTTTGCTACGTTTCGGCAGATGCTTTCTACCATCATCAGGCTAAAGCCACACAATTTTTGTTTAGACGAACAAATTAAGAAATGAAATCCTGTAAAAAGAAAAAAATTACTAGTAGAAGTTTTTTTGAGAATTTGGAAAATTGAGAGGTTCATATACATGTAATATAAAACCCAGAAAAATTGTTTCTTATATATTAAAAAAATATATATTTGTTATTATTTTTTATAAAGTTTATAAAAAACATCGTTATCAAATAGACATGAAATTATTAGACATTATTAATATAAACATACCTTTTGGGAGGTGTGCACCACTTTAAAACATATTTTGTTTTTAATTTGTTTATGCAGGATATATCGTTAGTTTTTATCTACATAAGAACACCATGTTCGAATTTAAAACTAACAGCATATTAAAGGAATGTGTAATTGGAATTTAAATATTGAACAGCCAAAAGTTCAAGAAGTTCAAAAATTCTATTTTAAAAGCTACATTACTCAAAAAATAATCGTAGGATTGCGTTGCGCTGATGAAAAGTTTAATCAGTACGTCCAGAACTACATCACTACAAATATGAGTGGTTCTTTCTATTGGGTTTCTCTACAAATTTAACACCCTGTATATAGCGGCTAAGAGAGTTTCCTGAAAAGAGAAAAGATTATCCCTGCTTGTCTCAAACATCTAAAAATAGAACTATTTTTACACAGTATTTATACTGAGCGTAGAATTTTTTTTAATTGTAGAATAACAAAGAAGTTATTCTTCATAAAAAAGCCTGCTTGCCTCATAACTGTCACACTATATTAAACAAGTTAATTAGAAAAGATGTTTAAAAGTAAATTTTATGTTACATTACATTATTTTTATTATTAGTTTGCTACTTTTATTATTTTTATTTTTTATAATGAAAAAGAGTGATAAAGTTGGCAAATTGCAATTTTATCAAGCCATGAATACATATTCGATAATACATTTCACCTAAAAAATAGTATTCTTATGTTCTGGAGTTTTCAACAAATAGGAAGGCATTTTAATAAAGAATGACCTTGTTCGTAAAACAAACACATTTTCGCTCTTCTGAATCATTTGCACAGCCCTACATGTCACCGAAAGTAATATAAACACTGAATGTTCAATTGCCTAGATATCTAGCTAACAATATGTAAAAATAAGTGTGATTAAAATAAGAAAAACTACAATGAATAATAATGCAATAATGGACAAAAAAGGATGTAAACAAATTAAGAGGTATTTACATATTTTAAATTGTATTACCCACAGTCCTTGACTCAACGCATATTGACATGTATTTTGTTTGCGCAAATTATGCCTCTTTGTCTTTGTGTTTAAAGATCGAGGCTTAAAAATCTTGGAATGTGTTAAAAATATATTTATAATAACTTTTTTAAGAAAAGACAGCCACATAAAATTCAACTAAAACAAGTTAAAGAGTCTTCCTATTAACAGCTGTAGGTTGCCACATTTAAGTTCTCTTGAAATAGCAATGACCATGCAACTTGTTCTACTATTGCAACTATCATATTTTAAACGCATTTGTGAAATATAATAATTGTATCGGAGACATTTTTGAGCCATGGAAATAACTATAAATAAATATAGTTTATTAAAAAATAATGATGAAGCTGCTAATTTTGATAAACTTTATTTAATTTTGTATGTAGTTACCTAACAGTTATTTTATTTAAAATATTAATAGTTATTTGCGAGATTTTTTCCTTGGCCTTAAGTATTATGAACGTTTGTCCAGTTAAATTCAAAATTGTGTATTTTATTTTTAGGCTGTGCTAGACAGGGTAGAATATGTTTTCTGCTCGGATGTAGAATTCATGGTAGAATATGTACACGGAAAAAAATATATACTATGTATATTGCAATTGAAATAATTTAGTACAATTTTTGTATGCACTTTTTTTTTTAATTTTATTTTAAATCTAAATTTATTAAAAGTTTCATATACAAATTATAATTAACATAACTATATGAATTCGTAAAACTAAGTTCTCATAAAAATATATATTGATGGTTAAAAAATAATTTAGTACAATATTTGAAAGTTTTTTATAAATTTTCCTTAATGAAATATTAGATTTCAATAAATACATGGTACATTCAACTAAACTTAAAAAATTTTTGCTGAAATTAATTATTAAAGGTAACTATACTGCCTTACTAAAATGTTTGGTAAACATTAAAAAGAAATGTACTAATTTTGTGCGATTAATAAAAAAGTATGACAGTTTTTAAAATTATGCTTGGAAGAATATCTAATATAATAGAATATACAATATAATAATTGTTAAGTCTTTTTTTTCTAAAATATTATTGTACACATTTAAGGCCCGAAATTGGCGATATTTGAAATCATTCCCCGCAGTGCCACGGTAGACAGCGCCCCGGCGCTGTTTTAAACACACCGCGTTTATGAGTTTTTTCTGCTGATTTCCTTCTTTTTATTTATGAAGACTAGGAATGAAATTTTTCTTTGATGAAGACTGTGTTTCGTTGTTTGCTTCGTGATGTGATGTGATTAAAACTATTCTTTGTCTATATATAATGTATATTAATAAGGTTTTGGTTAATTTTGGATAGTTATCTAAAAAATCATGCGGTAGAAGGGAATTTAAGTAACATATTATGCAAATTACTAGTTTACTAACTATATGTGAAGGTAAGCTTTTTGTATACATTTTGTGTATTGAAAGTACTTTTTAAGTTTAAGTTATTTAAGTTCACTAACCTATACTAACCTAAATTTGTTTGGCCCAAAGAATAATTAGAATTATTTTGTCACTAAAGGCTTAAAAAATTCTAGAAGATGGAAAAAGAAAGTGTATTCTGTTCCCGATAACTTTAAATTTTAGGTATACAGTTATTCAAGGCCAAAAATTTTGATTTAATGGGGGGCAAAATCACCATTGAAAAGGGAGATGGATATGTTTTTCGTCACATTTGCTAAGAAAGTTCATTTTTTGACCACAAAGTAGCAGGGCGAAAATTGCCCCTTCCAAACGACCCGTACTTTTATTCCCTAGGGAAGGAAAGAAACCATATAGATATATTACTTATAAGTATAGTGTATATCTGAGTGACGTTAATGTCGAAGTTGTATTTCAATATAACCATAACCAAGAAAGGAAATAATTCATTGTTTTCATGTGTACGAAAATTATATTTTCTGTTTTTGAGATGAAGATTGTCTTGGAAAGTGCAGCATAGTTACGAGAGGGAGGTATTATATAAATTGTCTTGCTATCTCAATCTTTAACAGCATCTAACTGACTGCCACCTATTTCCTACATTTTTCAATAATTATTATTACAGTTTATAATTAGAATAGTTTGGATTACAGCGTAATGTTTTTAAAATTTAATATTTAGTTTAGTAAAATTTACAAAAAATTGTATTATAAGTATTAAAATAGCGGATAGTAAGGGTATATATTTCATTTTCAGGCAAACCCAAGTTAATAGTAAGGGTTTCTAAAAATAGTTTTAACCGTTAATAGTTTATTAGTAAGCAATTACAAAACAGTATAATAGGACTTAAAAATAAGTTGAAATGAGCTACATAATATTATTTACGAAAAATAGTAAAGTATATTTCGTATTTAACAATGTGTTTTTTATTTTTAAACGTAGCATTGCGACTTAAGTTTACTATTTTTTTTCGCACGCCTTTTACAAATATTTAGTTGATCTAATAGAACTAAAAATTATAGTTAAAGGTAATATTTTTTGCAATATTTTTTTGTTATGTTTGCAAATTTTTCTTTCCGTGTAGAAAAACTAGGTAATAACATGCGTAGAAAACCCCTGATTAGAAGGCGTGTATCTGATTCTACCAAATTCTAGGTTATTGTTTCTTATTGTATCAAAGGTCACCTTTAACTCTATTAAGATAAGCAAAAACTATTTTTTATACTATGTATAGAATTAAATTATTCAAAACACTAAGGAAATTTTTTAAAAGCTGAACATTTTTTCATATGAATACCAAGTGCTTTAATGTGTTAGTCCACTTATTTTCGATTTATATAGTACCCAGAGCTCAAATCCCGGTTCATAATTTACCACAAAGTTATTGCAAATATCCACCTCTCCCACACACACAAAAAAAACTATATAAGAAATAAGTTTGATCAAAAATGGTGAGAAAAACTCTTATAGACGTTATACATTACAATTAGGGATCTAAAGTCCGTCAGATTAAGTTAAATCAAGAAAGGCCCTAAACATTTCTTTTAGACATTATACATTACAATTAGAGGTCTAATGCCCATCAGATGGTTTTTATTTACTTTTTGGCTTACAATTAATATTCAATATATTAATTTATTCGTTTTGACGCCCTACCTTCTATTTTAGATTTATTAAATGTAGAATATGTTTAAACATTTTGATGTAATATATATAGTTTTCTAAGTGACTTGTTTGTCTGTCTGTCTGTTCACGGCATAACCAAAAAAACTACTTACCCGATTCATATGGGGATGACTTGATAACATTTTGATAATACAAATCAAATATGGCGAAACAGGATGGGACCCTAATACAATGTTAAAAAAATTATTACCAAAAAACTACTTATCCAATGTACCTAACATTGTATACAAAAATCAAGCATTACGTAGAATCTAGCTAGTACAATTTTGGTGTGAATCCAAGATGGCGAAACAAAATGGCAGCTTAATAATCCAATTATCAATAGTTTAAAAAAAAACCGTTTTCTGAAGCAACATCGTCACCTATTTTCTAAGAATAAACTGGTTGATAGCCTGTAACTGGATAAATGTTTTGAGAGATGGAAAGCCCAATGCAATGGGAGTTACGTGGTGAGGCTAAGACGAACCACCCTCCCCAATACAGAACACAGAAAATAAGAATAGGACGGGGTCCATAATTATTTTTCAATGAAAAGTATTAAAGCTCTAGAATTGATATAGATTAGCTTCTAAATCCTAGTTAACATTGAACGGAATTTTAAACAAGGAAGGTTTCTTACTTAATTCTAAGAATTATAATAATTGTGATGTAGCCTTCGCAAATTCGGTATAAGACGGTGTGCCAAGATCATTTACCAAATTTCCAAATTTTAGGCTGCAGAAATTATACTAAACACTGAAAGTATTTCTAAACAATCCGACGAGGTTTCCGTTCTCAATTACTTAGTGTGATACATCACCTAAATATTTCCGAATTGAATAAAAATTACAAATAACAAATTATTCAATAAGTGAATGTTTTCAAATCTCAGTTTCAAGTTCAATGGCAAACCACGACAAAATAAATTTTTATTAAACTTGACCGACCCAAAGTTTACTGTTAAAACTAGTCAGTTATATAAGATGTAGACGGTTGGTTCTACGGCGAATTAAATTTACGAGCATTGCATTTATATTCCACGTAAATTTTTCCATTTGAAGTATGATGCTAGTGGCTAAATAGGAAGAAAAAACTGCATGTTGCATTTTAGATATATTTCCGCTTTGTCACTCGTACTTGTTTTCTGGTAATTTTAATTAAAATTTCGAAAACAAGTACTCGAGACAAAAAATATCCGGCTAAATCTGAGCACTTATGGTATTACTTACTGATATATTAACATAATTATTATTACATGCATACCACGGCAGACTCAACGTTAAAACCACAGTATATATTATATATTACCGGGTTAATCCAAATTAAACCTCATCAGACCTTAGAAACTAAGTTGATTAAATACATGATACAAGGTAATGTTAAAGGAAACAAAGACAATTATGCAGCGTAGAACATTTAACTGGAATAAATTTAAGAACTTGAAAGCTATTTATTACACCCAGTATAATAATTATTTTTTGAAATCAGTACAACATTTCAATCACATTTTATCTGACGTATCCTATACTTAACTGTTTTTGAGAAATCAGAGGATATAAATTATCATTGTAGACCACTCAGAGCTCTCTACCGTCCAAACAATTAAACTTCAATTTTTAAAATCTATAGGACGATATCAACTGAAGGTCAAAATTCGTCACTTTGGTTCAACTAGAACTGTATGATGACACTTAAAACAGGCCCAGTTGTATGCCATGTTAAAGTTGTGTGTGTTGTGTGTTTCTAAGGAACCATCCTGTGTAATGTAATTCTTCTCTCAGTGTCAAAGTGCAGTATAGTATATTCTATAACAAGTTTGGAATTTATTCTAATAATCAAGTCTTCTTTAAGATCAGTGGAACATTTCAACTACATTTTATTCAAACGGCTTCACTTCCCTATTTTAACTTTTTGAAATCTTTTGTATGACACTTCTTTCAGGGTATTTCTTAATTGAGTGTCAATATTTAAAGAGGTAATTTTTGGGTCCATTTCAAGAAGAACACTTCATATAAACATATGTCTTAAACGGTGTAAATTTTGAGATACATCGTGTTAAACTTTCAATAATTTCATAATTTTTCGATAATATCTCGAATACCACTCTAGATATTGTAATGAAATTTGGTATAGAGGTACCATGCATCTAGTGGAATTTTTTGATGTAGAACATTTTTTTAATTTCCACCAGTGGCGTCCGTACGGAATCCGACCTGCATATTTTCCCAGACATTGAAGGTACGCACTGATTTTTTTTTAAATAAATAATTATTTTTGAAATTCCCATTGATTTTTGAGCAAGTTTGATCCCTTGGTAATTTTGTGTTGGACGCACGGTTTTCGTTTTAACAATCCTGGTCATAAGACGGATATCAGCATGCATGCAGAGGAATATTATTGTATTAAACTCGAGAAATCAAATCTTGTCGAAAATAAATACTAAAAGTTTTCAAAAACAAACAAATGAATCAATAAAAATGCTTTATTTTATAAAAATCAGTGGCGTGAAAGTAATTACTATGTCCATTCTTATTAAAATCAGAAATCGCTTTATCTTAGTGAGAGATATTTGTAGATAATAGTATGTAGTCTTCAGCCACCAATCTAGGACCATCATGTCAATGTTTTTCAGAAGTCTGTTCCTTCATAAATACTTTTTATAAATTTTATTAAAATAATATGACATTCTTTAACAATAACAAGTTATTTACAAAACTATACTAATACAACTAGGTACATAATTAATAATTTCAACAAAAATAATTAGGTTTTAACAAATTGACAGCACACTTACACAAATAGAAGAAAAAAATTAGATAAGTTGTTGAAAATGCCCACCACCTTGGAGAATACACGCTTCAGCTCTTTTCCTCATGTTGTCGCGAACTCTTTGAACGATACCCTCGGTGTTTCTGATAATATCGCAAAAATCTCTTATCTCCTTCAGCTCCTCTACAGTGTTTACTGGGGTGCGGTAAACTAAAGATTTAAGATGTCCCCATAGAAAAAAATCCAAACTATTTAGGGGCCATGGGTGAGGTCCGCTATGACCTACCCATCTTCGGTTCAAATATTCTCTGGCTTCAAATACTAAAGTGAGCGGACGCGCCATCGTGCATGAACCACATTCTGTTTCTAATCCGAATTGGTATATCTTCTAACAATATCGGCAAATCGTTCTCAAGAAACCGGCGATAATTATGGCCATTTAGTCTTTCTGGGAGAAAAAAGGTCCAATTAGGTGATTTTCGATAATGCCAGCAGCCCAAACATTTACAGAGAATTGCTCTTGATGATAATGTTCTACAATGGCATGGGGGTTCTCCTCGGCCCAGATATGATTATTGTGGAAGTTTCTGATAGCGTTCCTGGAGAAGTTCGCTTCATCTGTGAACATTATTTCGCGATCAAATAAAGGATTACGCGCAATTTTTTCCAAAAACCATTCACAAAAATTAACTCGGAAAGGAAGATCTTGGTGAAGTAAGGCTTGCACTCGTTGAATGTGATATGGGTATAAAAAAAATCATGTAGAATTCTCCAAACTAGACTGTGCGAAATATTTAGGTTAATTCCAATTTTCCTAGTACTCAGTTCAGGATTTTCATCTATGGAATTTAATACTGCCTCTTCAATTTCTGGAGTTC
Organism: Kuschelorhynchus macadamiae; assembly: GCA_030620095.1. Taxonomy (NCBI): domain Eukaryota; kingdom Metazoa; phylum Arthropoda; class Insecta; order Coleoptera; family Curculionidae; genus Kuschelorhynchus; species Kuschelorhynchus macadamiae. Next base: position 278,282 of record JAUTXW010002487.1, read on the forward strand.
TTACAGTCCGATGGGCCTCTTTTAATTGATTATTTGGCTTGAATGTACCTGTTTCAGTCAACCTTCTATGCACATTTGCAAATATTCTCCTATCTGGTATGACTCTACCAGGAAAGCGCTCTTGATATAATCGCCTAGCTTCCGGTGGACTGCCATCAGCCAAACCATACATGTAATGCATGTCTGCCAACTCTTCATTGGTAAACTCAACCATTTCTTTTCTCAGATATATCAGATATTTAGAACACAAAATTAATAAAACCCGACTGAATCTGAAAGCTGAACTGTCAAATTAAGTTACAAGAGAAGTATTAATTCTGACAGCCAAAGCCTACTACAATAATAATTATTATTAGTAATCTTTCTTTATTGATGAACTAATAATATTTTATAGTTTCGTGTTAAAAAATTATAAGCTCAAATAATAATTTTGAAATCTTTGGGTATTAGTTATTCATAAGCAAATTTGATTTCTTGAATTTCAGTCAAAAAAATATTTCCTTGCATGCCATGGCGATTGGTGTTGTCATATTAGCGATATTGTTAAAACTCTGCAGAGAAACGGTTTTTATTTTTTAAAACGTTCAACTCAAAATTACCAAGAGATCAAACTTGCTCAAAAATGAATGGGAATTTCAAAAATAATTTTTATTTAAAAAAAAATCAGTGGCGTACCATCAATGTCTGGGAAAATATGCAGGTCGGATTCCGTACGGACGCCACAGGTGGAAATAAAAAAAATGTTCTACATCGAAAAATTCCACTAGATGCATAGTACCTCTATACCAAATTTCATTACAATATCTACAGTGGTATTCGAGATATTATCGAAAAATTATGAAATTATTGAAAGTTTAACACCCTGTATCTCAAAACTTACACCGTTTAGGACATATGTTTATATGAAGTTTTCTTCTTAAAATGGACCCAAAAATCACCTCCTTAAATATTGACATCTAATTAAGTAACACCCTGTATATATATTTTAATTTCTTATTTTTTTGATTTTTGAAGAATATCTTACACCTCTAAAAATTAAATACAGAATGAAAAAAAAAACAAACATAACATGTTCCCTAATGACTAACTAACCTTTACAAAATTTTCAATTACACTTTACACTTCATATTTTGGTATCTATTTTTGCCCTAAATGTATACATATACAATATTTAGACAATATACTACCAAAAAACAATTTAAAACAATTGGAATAATTAGTTTTTAATTTAGAATGTTCCTTTAGTTTCAATTGTTTTTATATCAAGGTGGCATTGGAGTAAAAGTTTTTACGGCTTTTTAAAATTATATTCTCAAGTTGCAATTTTTGACAGTCGCTGACACTGGTAGAAGACTTGTTCATGTTCATCCTTTTCAGAATACCAAAAGCAGATTTAACTCTATATGCCCACTTTTGGAGAACCTTAAAAAAACTTTTAGGATGATAAACTGTCAGCAAGTGCATATTTTAGTCTTGTCTAAAAGGATTTCTTCCTGATGCTATACACTTGTACTTTTGCACTACCTAGATCACACCTGGGGTAGCTGTTGTAAGACTTCATTTAATTTCATATTCGTTTGGCATAAAAAGAGCTTTTAGACTTGTGTATGTTACAATCTTATAAACACATTTTTCTTTAAAAAAAATCTGTATCTGCCATTTTTGGTTCGGATAAAAAAACGCGCTTTTTATCATTCAAATATTACTTACTTCAACTAATAAAATAAATAAAAAAATAATGTGTTTATATTGCCAAAAAACCATTTAATCTTTTACCAGACAGTACTAACTATATTAACAATGTAAGAAAAAGGCAAGTTAGAGGAATATTATATTACATAACGTTTAGTAAAAACCATAGTGACGGTAGAAATTGTCTGATCTCAACAACTTTTATTACTGTGCCTGAATTAATAGACATTTTTCAGTCGTTTGACAAAACCCGTTTAATATTCCCGACCTTCCTGTTTTGGACTTATTTACAATGTCAAAGCCACTTGTAGTTTCTTGAAACTATTTTGATATATTTTTTAAATCGATAACTAATATAACAATTAACGTGACAAGTTTTTTAGTCTGTTATTCATTTAGAAATAATTGCAATTTTATTATCAACACACAACAAATGTTTTGCATAATTTAATGTTTGTCATTGCATTCAATTGTACAATTTTAAGTACCAAGAATGAATGAATTTTCTTGTCCTCAATAGATGTGTATACTTTTAGCGTCAATATTTGTAATTTACATTTTTATTGCTTAAGAAATAATGCTACTTGTAACAAGGGTTTGATCATTGGCATTATTTATTTGTGCAATAAGTGCAAGCAAGCAGTTGTTTTTATTCGTATTCTATCCCGTATTGGTCAATATCGATATCAATGCAATATTAGCAAATAAAAATTACTTTTTTGAATAAATAATTAATTTTTTAGATAATATCGTTATTTTTAATAAAAGCTACAAAGTTGTTCACTTCCCTTCCTTCTAAAAATAGCGTTTAAAATTAATAAAAGAAGGGTACATTCCGAAAAAAAAAACTTTTTTTCTTTATTACAATTCCAAAAGTCATTATATCCTACTAATACGGTACACTAACATTATTCTACACTTCCATGCTTTTGGACACAATTATTTTTTATAGTACACCTGTTTTCGGAAATAGAGTACACTTATCTTTTTTGTTATGACGCTAAATAATTTTATCAGAAAAAAAGTTTGAATGACTTTGAATCAATTATTACCGAAAATATCATCATCAGGCTTTTTAGTTTTGTCATATGACAAAAGTGAGTTCTGAAAATTGATAACTCAATTTTCGCAGGGCCAGATTAACCATAATGTTTGCGGTGACAATTTCCGAATTTAAAGTAAATTATGTTTAATTAGTTTAACAATAACCATGTAAAATACAAATGCAATATTACCCAAAAATGAAATGGTAAATTCGTGAATGAATGCTCTTTTTATCGTCTAATTTTCCACTAATGAAAATGAGAAAAAATATAATACAATGAAAGCGTAGGAGCCATAAAAATTTTTAAAAAAAATTTCTTCACTTCTCACTTTTATCTCGGTATTTAGCAAAATTCTGACTTAGCTTATATTTAACTAAATTCCGAGATCTAAGTCGGAATTTAACAAATAATTCTAAGTTACAGTTAGAAAACGGAATTTAACAAAATTGATTTAATAAAATCCATTTGGATGTCGGAATTTAACTACATATATTCCGAGTTAGAAGTCGCAACTTATTCCGAGATACAAGTCGGAATATAATAAATTCAGACAAATGTATTAAATATATATTGGACTGAAGGCACGTCGGCGTCGCGCGTCGCCTCATTAATTGATTCTCTAAATGATGTAACTATGATTTTTGTTGTTTAGTTACATTTATGGTACTATAATCGCAGGAAATAATTCCAATCATATCAGATTAAAAATTATCTAATTAATTTATATTAATGAAATATTTTATCAAAACGGATATTTTTTTTCAACATTTTCAGTTGTCGGTTTTTTAAAGTCAAGTACTTTTCTCAAATAATTTTAAATTAGTTTCATGTTGGCAACTTTTAAATAGCTGCTAATTTTAATGTGTTTCTATTAAATAATCAAGTACGTAGTTATGGCATGACATTTGCCCAAGATGGAGTTGATTTTATTATTTATTCTAAATCAATTTAGACGTGACTGCTCAATCTATTGCTCAATCTAACTCACATTTGGAAAATCTATTATCAAATATTTCATTCCCTTCCTTGAAATGACGTGTTTCCACTAAACCGCCAACACTTCTTTAAATTAAATAATTATATTTTTTCTCGATTTTTTTAAAGCATTTTTTGGACATTGTTGAAATAATAGTCGATCCGATGACTATTATTGACTATGGTTAGTATTCATTATAAATTAATTCATTATTGAATAAAAATTTTAGTGGGTTTTCTAGTAAAATAGAGTACTGTTTAAATTCCTTAAATATAAGTTAATTAAATAAACTTGTTAAATCGTCATGGTCGCGATTCATGATTGCAAAATGCACAAACGTATTTACATTCTTTTTTACCGAGTTTAAAAAGGAGGAGATTATCAATTCGACCCTATTTATTTTTTATGTATGTGCACCGATTAATCTGGGATGGTTTGACCAATTTAATTGTTATTGACAAGTTGATTGCCTCAATGCCGCGATGTTGTGAGACAATTATAAGTAATAATGGATATTCTATTAACTGTCAACATTGTGTCTAGCAGTTTAAAGTTTTAAATGCATTTGCTTTTTTATGGTATTACATAAAATATGTCAAAACAATTTAATTAATCAAAAGTTTTAAAAAAACATTGTCACGTTTTGCTTATTTTGTGAGGAAAATATTTAATTAAAAAAAAAAAGATTAGGATTCACCAAAATTTACTTACGTACTAATAGTAGGTATGAATTTTAAGAAACATCCAAATGTTAGACCCCGAAAGGGGTTTTCACATAATACCAATATAAAACATTATAGTACAATTTTAAATGGTATAAAATAGAATCGTCTAATTTGCCTGCATATGAAACAGAAGCAGGCCAGGCAAGAGTTAAAAAAATCGGTAAATTTCCTTAACCCGGAACTTTCCTCGTTTTGAATCTTTCTGTTTATTAGGAATAGTGAATTGTTTTGAATTTAGTTCAGTACATAGTCATTTAGTAACACATACATATGTACTGTCTTTTCAAACATTTTAATTGGCCTCCATTTTTTTCCATCATATTGAATTCCTACCAATATTTTACCAGGTTCTACCTAGGCCACACCTTATTTTTGGTCATAATTTAAAATAAATGTAATAAGTTGTTTTTACATTGACTCACACCGCTATTCTGTTTCGTCATGCTGAATCCGTACCGGTTTATTCCTATACCACATTTAATTTTTCTGCAAAACTTAACATTAGTTGAACAAGACTTTTTTTAAATTGATTTTTGAAAAATTTTATTTGGCTGCCATTTCGTTTTGCCATCTTGAATTCGCATCACAACGTTAACAGTTAATCTCTGTATCTCACGTAATGCTTGAACAAAATTTGAAATTAATCTAATAACTAGTTTCTTCGGGCTGATTTTTTAAATATTTTATTAGGTCGCCATTTTGTTCCGCTATCTTGGGTTCATCCAAAACGTTACTTCATTTTTGTACAAAATTTGAGGTAAATTAGATAATTATTTTTTTAACAATACTTTCGTTTACGTTACACTAGACCGCCATCTTCTTCCGGCATATTAGATTTTTACCAAAATGTAATCAGGTCGTCCCCATATAACCCTTAATTTTTGACCTACATTTGAAATAGCAAGTAAGTAGTTTTTAAACTATGCCATGAACTGACAGACCGATAAACAGATAGCCAAACCGACGGAATTGAAAATAAACATATGTTTTTTGGCAACTAGCGACGTTAAAACGTGAAGTTATGTAAACTCTGGTAACTTTTTCATTATTACAAACTTTTTATTTGGCCGCCATCTTGAATTCGTACCACAATTTTACCAGTTCATCTCTATACCATAGTTAATTATTGCACAAAATTTGAAATCAGTTGATTCCTACATAAAAAGATTTTTGTACAAAATTTCAGATAAATTGGATAAGCGGTTTTTTAGTAATAATTTTTTTACTATTTCACTCGGCCGGCATTTTTTTCACCATTTTGTATCCCCATATAACCGTTAATTTTTTACTACAATTTGAAGAGAGTCGGATAGGTAGTTTTTTAGCTATGGCGCGAACAGACAGAACGACAGAATTGAGAAAACATGTTTTTCGGCATCAAGGGACCCTGAAAGGTGAAGGTCTGAAAAAATCTCGGAGGGTGATTTTTTGATGATTTTAATTTTCCATTTTACGAGGGAAGTAAAAAGGATGCAAGGGAAGCTACGGCAGACACAAAAATTCAAAAAAATGATGGAGGAAATTAAACGCTGGGGGACATTATCGCATTTAGTTAGTAGATTCATTCCAGATTTTAAAGAATTTGAGCTGTAATCTTAAAATGCCACATGATGCAAAATGATTCTGTAACGTTAAATTTAATTACAACTTACTTTTGATTTATAATGCTTTTATAGTGGTTCTAAATAATAAATACAACATAAACTATTATATTTACTTAGCTGGTAATAAAAGGTGAAACCGATGCAAAATTCCATATGCTTCTAAAAAGTCTGCATATTTTTTCCAGATTGAAAATGTACAAGCCACTCTTCCTTCTGCTGGTATCACTAGCAATTTCTCTACAACAATCTCTTCTAGAGGGTTTAATAAGTCTCATTCAAGAAGGGGAAAATCAAATTACCTCGGAACCTCCAGATATGCCTGCAACTCAAATGCTGAAGGAGTACGACTTTATTGTCGTAGGGGCTGGCACCGCCGGATGTGTGGTTGCAAATCGGCTGTCTGAAAATCCTAATTGGAGTGTGTTGTTAATAGAGGCAGGTAAGTAATGCATACACATTGACATAATAGGTTATATGGACTGGCCTTGTCAGATAGAGAAAAGGAGCTACTAAAGGCAGAAATCCTACTAGTTGCGAGAGGGATAAATTTCTGCCTTTATTAGCTCCATCTCTCTCGCACTGCATTGGATTCAATAAAGAATCGCAAAGGCTAGTCCATTATCCTATTATGTCTATGTGCATACAATATACAGGGTATCTCACAAAATGGCTATAATAAAAATTGCTGTCATCTGTTACGAGTAGAGATATATTGATTTGGCACGTAGGAAAATATTTTAACACGGATCGTAAGATATACAAAAAAATCATCCAAGTAGCGGTATGTTAAAACATACAATGTATGCGATATGACGTGAAAAATAAATGTGTAACTTCTCAGAAAATTTTCGATTTTTTAAAATTGCCAGCATCCGAGAAATCGAGATTCTTAGTGAGATAGCTCAGTTTTAAGGTTAATTGTTGTATTGTAACAGCAATAATTCTCATTATACCATTTTGTTGGTCTACCTAAAAAACCACTTTTCATACCTATTTTGTCTGTTTACCTTATACCTCCTCTTATACTGCCACCGACGCTTGGTCACTAGAAATTAACCGATTAATCGAGTAGACGCAGCTGATTTTTGAGGTATTTTGAGGTTTAAACGTTGGGAATAAACGATTAGAAATGAATTATCAGCATTTTGGGAAACGATTTCTTTAATTAAAATAACAAAAAAGTTCTTATGGGTACACTCGTCATTGAACTTACACATTTTTATACTCCCATAAACTAAGAATTTCCAATAAACGTATAGAATTGTGTATTTAATTAAGAAGAGACAAAACTTCGTGTATTTTAAAGACATAATTTATATTTATCAACCTATTGTTACTAAGTTTGAATATACAGAAACAAATGCTTCCCGGAAATCCAAAGTTTAGCTTGTAATTACATGTTTTGCTGATAAGTTTCATTAACCTTTTAGGAAGACCAGAAAACTTTTTGATGGACATGCCTATCTTAGCTAACTATTTACAATTCACTGAAAGTAACTGGAGATACAAAACGGAACCAAACGGTAGATCCTGTCTAGGATTTGATGGTCAGCGTTGTAACTGGCCAAGAGGAAAAGTAGTCGGTAAGATTTATAATGTGTCATTTTAAATGCTTTTTGTTGTGAAACTTCCGAGACAATACGATGGTAGTGTTCTCTCATAAAGAATTTCTTTTTTCCGTTGAGAATTAAAAATATATATGTTTCTATTTTATTTTTAAAGTTAAAAAAGTTTAATACACTTAAATGCAAAAACAAGATTTTTTTACAAACACTTCCACTATATTTGCTTAACAACACGTGACATATTTCGTTACAGAGTAGCTTTAACAATAAACTTAAAGAGTATATAACCAGATTTGATAGCTTTATCTTTATAGACAACCGAAAGAATTGAGAAGAAGCGTGTATTCCTATCTAATGATTTTACTTATTTGTATATGCTTTCTCTTTCAAACACACTGCTTCTAATAGAAGGTTTTTTTGTCATACTTCTCGTTTGCCGTTAGAGATAAATCAACCTGGTATTTCTATAGGGAACAAAAAGATGCCCATTTATTGAAATAATATTATGCAGGGTGATTTAAAATAACAAAGTTGATGCTAATTTTTTATTTTCCGATTGTCATTTGTTTATTTTTTTTAGAAAATTCTAAGGGTTCAGAGAAAACCATAAAACTTTTGTATAAAATATTTTTTAAAACCCGTTTACAATAAAACCAGACACTCTGTATATATATATATATATATATATATATATATATATATATATATATATATATAAGTAACGAATGTTTGAAACTAAATCTGAACATTACGAAACAAAATTCTAATAGTTTTTATATTAAGGATTTAAAATTTCCCCGTCTATATAAAATCTATGATAATGCTCTCAATTTTAAAACTATATTGTCTGTCTGTTAATAAATTAGGATTAGCTTTGTGGCCTGGTCTATTCACGAGAGAAACGATAGAGAATCTGTCTTGAGAGAGGAGCATTCTCGAGACGAGAGAACATGCTTCTGTCGTTTCACGACACGAGACGAGAGAAGGATTTATCTCGTCTCGGCTCGCGGCACCACTAGTTTCATGGCTTCAGATCACCATTTAAGATTGCTTTAAATCGGTTACAGAAAATATTTTTTCAAATCTGTATTTAAATCTTCTTTGAGATGTAATATTCTTTGAAGGGCAAATTCAAATTTAAAATAATCGTATTCATTTCTCATTTAATGAAATTATACTAATTATCAGGCGGATCCAGTGTACTAAACTACATGATCTATACCAGAGGAAACAGAAGAGATTTTGACCAATGGGCCGCTATGGGCAATGAAGGCTGGTCTTTCAACGAAGTTTTGCCATATTTTAGGTAAGTACACAGTAAAATGTCTTATTTTCTGCAAATGAACTAGAAAATAAAATAGTAATAATTAATAATAATACTAATAATAAAATAAAAATAATAATATTCTTAATAATAATTAAAGGCGACGAAGTAGATAGTAAATCTAACCAGGGAAACAGACGGAATGATAGCAGCTATTTAGTCATAGCAACGAGAACCTCTATTAAACATGTCCTTAAGCAAAACATACTCACAGAGCTCTGTCGCGTATGTGGACAAAAACAGAAGTGAATTCAACAGATATCAGGAGGCTGACATCGTTAAAATTCTTCATAACCAAAACATGCTATAACTATAAACTGACATCGACTACAACACGTTACTTGAAGTATCACCCAGGTCCAGTCCCTGAAAATAACTAGGCTAAAGAATATTGGGACAACATGGTTGGAACAGAACCGTAACGAACAACAAATCAGGTATATTGATTTTTGACAAGAAAAGCCGATCAGCAGTTCGTCATCGATGTAGCAGTACCACACTGGATGACAATATTAGGAAAACATATGATGAAAAAGTAACCAAGTATCAACATTTGAGCCACGAAATTAAAACCGTATACGAGTTGAAACAGAAGAAGATAGATTCTGTAGCCACCTAGAGAACATTGACCAGAAGATCCACTGTCTTGCACAAAAAGCTATTCTGGGAACTTGCCATATCGTCCGCCGTTACTTATTGCAAGAACTAAAATTTTGATCGAGCAGAATTGATTATAGTTTAAGGGCCGATACAACCGCGAAAAAAAATTATATGTATTCCTAGACAGGATACGCCACATTACAGCCAGCCACCCTATCTCTGCAGTTTATGAAAGATCCATAAGCCGAAGATGCCAAGACCAATTAATAGCTCTAGGAACTCACCAACAAGTATATTACAAGGTAAGGTTTGTTCAAAATTGGAAACATTTTGCTAATACTCTTAAGGACATCAGATTGAAAGAAGAAAACAGATATGTTAGTTTTGATGTCGAAAGCTTTCACAAGAATGTTCCGATAAGCGTATCATTAGACATAATTAAGTAAAAGTTGAGGTAAAACGAAACACTCTTTGAATGCACAACGTTGCCTCTGAATGGAGTGATAGAACTATTGAAATGCTGTCTCCGTAACCCTAACTTTTAAGTGACAGATAGTTTTTACTCTCAAGGTTACGGCCTTCCGATGAGGTCATTCCTCTCTCCGGCGCGCCGGCGTTAGCCAATATTCATATGGAGTGGTTCGAAGAGCTCAAATCATGTCTAAACTTTGGCTTAGGTATATGGATAATACTTTCATTATTTGGACTGCAAACGACAATCATTTGACAGAGTTTTTAAATCAGTTAAATAGCATAATAATATGTATTAAGTTTGCAAAGGAAGAAGAGGAAAATTCCTCTTTGCCTTTTCTTGACGTTCTCGTTAAACAATCTCCAGAAGAGATTAGAACTACAGTGTACCGAAAATCCCTTCACAACAGAGCTGTAACAACACCTTGAGGCAAAAATTGAAAACATGAAAAAGATCTATTGCAGAATGGTTATTCTGAACTACAAAATGATCATCACACTACGACATATTCTGATCTATAAAAAACATCACCGTGTCTCATAATACCGTATAATAATGGAGCATCTGAAAATATTCGGAGAATAGCCAGAGATTTCAATATCAACGACGAAAACTAAGCAAAAAATACTGACAATAAAATCGTACATTATAAACAAAACTAAAATCGTACACAATACTCAAAACGGAGAGACGTTAACATAAAGCATAGCGAAACACATCTGATCAAACCGAGACTGGATGCAATGGTCGGAGGCAAACATTTTGCAGAGGGAGTAGCACTGACGAAAACGAACATTCTTAGAAACAGCTTTCATAGAAAGTAATCAAGGTATTTTGAGTAAGCCTGGCGTTGATGTTACAAACATATGGCAGCCGCTTCTAGCTCAAACTGACCTCTTTAAGCTTCACAGTTCAGGTAGCAAGGGGTGGAGATTTCACCCATCGCCGAACACGACTAGTATAAAAGTCTGTAGCTTTAGGGTTAGTATTTAGTTTACACTCGAAAACGATTGGAGATACATCCATTCTAAACATTGTAAAACCAAGAAAATAAAGGTAATGTAAGTCTGACATACCGAGTTTAGTGAACACATTTGTGGTTGATCTTGCCATTCTTTACCGTGAGAAAAAAATAGGGACTTACCCTCAGCTAATAAGATGCGTGAAATGTGGAATATGTATTATATAGGCATAGTATTAAATAACATCATAAAACTTAACCTACAACAACAATAATTATACAGATAAATATGCTATTGTAAAAATATATATAGGAGGATATATTAGATGGTAAGTCATTAACGTAATAAATGAGGAACAATCTTGTTTCTGAGCCGATGTGCCTTTGCTTTGAAGCCATGAATAGAAATGTCTGTGAATAAATTAGCTAGCGATAATAGCCTCATTTTATAGCAACCTCGCTCCTTATAGTAAATAAGGATATATCTTACTACTTACTCTTGGATCTAACAATACTTAAGTAAGGGAGTGCGCTTTAAGCATTCAAATAACGAGCTTCACAAGTAACCTTTTAGACTGTATCTGAGTTTTATTACTAAAGAAGAATGAGTTAATTGGTAATATTGGTACTTCGTAGAGTCTAAAATAAAACAATAAAAACTCTCGAGTTTATAATACTCAAGTGACAAGATGGAAAAATCATGCAGCGAGTCAGGGACGAGTTCCCAAATTTTAATTCAAAATCATAACGAAAAGCAACCCATACAAAACTACTGTTTTGATACGAAAAATGTCTGTAAGTTCAAGGACGTCAGTTTCAACATTTACTAAAAAAAATAGTTTCTTTCTAATTTAGTGTTCTTTAATTTTATTTTCTTTTAATACTAAGTTTTCGTTATTTGTAATTCTAGTAGTAGCCTATGATTTTTGTAACGATGTGAGGTGATGGTTTCTGATTTCGCGGATATCGAATAGCAAATGTATCGCATGTCCTTGATATTACTTTGCCACATTCTCCATAAATAATAAACAAATTAAATAATCCTCGTGGGTATAATTTAAGCATCCCGGTATGATTATTGATAAGTTGTCAATGGCAATAAGAATGACATTAGTCTAGCCAACGCCGTCATAGCCACTGAACGTATAAGGTGTAGGGTAATAACATACTATTTGCAATAGAAAAATGTATAATTGGCAATAATTTACTAAAAATATTCGGGATAGACAATCGTACACGAAGTTGCCTTTTTTTTAATGCGACATAAGACGAGTTTTTTTAATATAATTTTTATTCTTATCATTTGACCACCCTATACAAATATTTACCAAAGTTGCCGACAAAATCTGCTAAATAGGTCTTTCTTTATAAAGAAATTTACCCAAGTGATACAATACAAGCTTTCGTATTGCAGACATTTTTAGGCCGGCAAACGTCATTTTTGACATGAGATATAAAAAATCTGAAAAATAAGGAGACTTAGGTATAGGATATTATACATGAAATATGTCTAAAATGTTATGTAAAAAACCAGAATTGAAATAATATACAATAAGCAAGTTGCCATCCACTTTTGGTATAACCGGAAGTGCCGCCAGCTTGAAAATATTTTAGTTGAATGGTCCCCATTGACAATAGTATAGTGCAATATTTTCAAATTTTTCCTAATTATAGTTTTTCCATCATAGATTGATGCCATTTCCGGTGATACGCCTTGCATATTTTCAATTTCCAAATCACATGTAGACAATAACTAATTCAAGAACTAGTAACTAATTTAACTGGTTCATAAATAAATAGGTTAGAATTAACAACAGAAATTATTTCAATATAAAGTTGTTTTAGGGAAGTTCGATGTTGCTTTTAACCTTATTATCCTAATTACCGTTTTTAAGACTGAAATTTTAACAATACTTAAGCAGACACACTATTAAAAATATGTTTGTTCAATATTTGTTACACCTCGTCCCCTATGTCAGGTAAAGACGTAACTGACAAAAATCAAATAAATGAATATCACAGCAGTGATGGTGTTTGGATTCGACGTATCTGATAATCAACACCAAATTTTTCTCACGTACAAGCGTAAGTGCAGTTATGGCCCTTCGTGTGCATGAAATTTATTTGCTAGGCTTGAAAAAGAGAGCTGACGTATCTACAGTACAGGCGGTCATGCAGCGACAGACTAAATTCTAACCTCAAAATTTAGTAAATTGTGGTTGCAATTCACAAAAGGAGTGTGTAGTTCAACACCTGAATATTACTTAGACTACTTAGAAAGACCACAAAGAAAGACACATCTCGCAGACTGACCATTGACAAAAAAACCTGTTGTTGTCTGTAAAAAACTATTTCTTTTGACCTTTGGTATCAGTGAAAGAATGGGCTGGTTAAAATAAACGAAGTAGGTGTAATGGAAAAGGACAAGAGGGGTGGCCGATAAAGAAGCAAAGTTACTAAGCAGTCGGAAGCAAATATAAAATTCAAAATTAAGAAGCATATTAATAGATTTCTAAAAGTTGGATCACACTTTTGTAGAAGCAAAATATCTTAGATGTACCGTCATCCAGACCCCTCCTTGCCTAAAATGTTTTTTATGTATCTTGATCTTCAGTCGCAAGGAAGTAAACATAAAGTAGTTATCATACACACAGGAGTTTTTAAAGAGCAAAATTTATCCTTTTTGTCTCCCAAAAAGACCAATGTTTTCTTTGCTTTACGTATTTGGAAGCAGATACGCAAGCTAAAAAACCTGAAAATTCGATACGATTCCCAATATTGTGAGGTGTTTTTGATTTGTAACAAGTTATCTACGTCCCAATCTCGAAAGAAAGCGCAATTTTTTATAAATCCTGACTGTCAACTTTTAATTTCACGTTTTATGATGTAGCGAGTAAATATTTTTCTGTTTTGTTTGAAACGAATCTGCTAGCAAACGTGGATCTTCTGAGATTGCCCCTGTTTAAAGTTCTAGAGGAGTATAACCAAAAGTCAAGTTTCTGTTTATTTGCTGATAGCTGCTATGGACAGAACAAAAACAGCATTATTGGTGCAACATTACTTTATTCTTTATCAAAACTGGATAGCATCGAAGAAATTTCTCTGCGATTTTTGGAGACGAACCACGGGCAAAATGAGGGCCTCTGGGCGAACAGCGCAATATCCACAGCAATATTTCAGCTATACCCTGTTATTAAATTAGCCCGAAGAAGGCATCCCTATAAGGTCATAGTAATGAAATATACCAATTTTAAAGATTTTAAATTTTTGTCAAAAGAGCTTCGCATTTTAAGTGTTAGAGAAACCGACACTGGCAAAAACATAAAATGGCAAAACATGGAAATAATGGTTAACAAGAATGAATAAATGAAATTTTGTTTGAAAAACAGTCACGTCCAGGATGAATATGATTGTATTACCCTAACGGTGCTCAGGACTTACACCTGTCATAAGACAACCGGAATTCCAGCAGTTTTATTTGTGCTTCCACATGATATTGCACGAAACAGACATTTTATTACAGCATTGGCGTTCTTAGTTTTTAAGTTGATTGATATATTTTTTATACAAAATGGTTACCAATATTAGATTTGTTAACAGAGATGTGAAAATTAATTTTCTTACTTTAAGTTTTGATTAAAATACAATTCACCCGAACTACTTGATTTTCATTTTCATAATAATAACCCCACCTACAAAACAGCGACGTATCCAATGTCAATAAAAGAAAATATCACAAATGAGGTATCTACATATTTTTCAACAAAACTCAAAAATTAAAAAAAATAGCTTTCAAGCAATGAAATGAAAAGATAACAACATATAAATGCCCCATAACCTCAGAATTTTCCGTGTTTAATCATAGTTATAAAAACTACAACAAGTTTAATATAGGTAATTTTTTATTTTCTTCTCTCCTGAAAAATTTACAAAATGCGAGTTAAGCCAGTACGTAAGATAGGAGACGATCTACTTACTCCAATTTATATGGTAGTATTAAGTACTAATAGTATGTTCTTAGCAATTATAATTAAACGGGTATTATTTAAAAAAAGAGGCAGACTACTACCTCAAAGAACAGTCGTTTCCTTTCGCAAAAACACAAATGTCAAGAGCAAATTTTTAATTTTAGCGGTACAATACCGGAGGTCATACGGCATGATTATTAGTTTACACACCAGTCTAAGATCAAGGCAAACAAAAATTAAGGAAGTGCTTTTATGCGTTAGGAAATAAACAGTTTTAATTGCGGAATTTTAACAATTCGAAACTCCACTTATGCGTTTTTTATGCATTATTTTAAAGCAAAATCTTCAGTTTTATTACTGTTTCTAGGAAAATAGAAAACTTCACAGTGCCAGGGTCTCACGCACCAGGATATCACGGAACCGATGGTTACTTAGACGTTAGTTACGCGCCATATCGAACGAAAATAGCAGATGCTATTGTAAACTCTAGCTTGCAATATGGATTTCCATATGTGGATTACAATGGGCCAACGCAGGTAATTTTTATAAAATACGTTATATGCAAAATCATATTTAAATTTATTTAAAACTTTAGAACAGAATTTAAAAAAACAAACTAAAAAAATAAGACTCTACTGCCAGAATAATTAATAAGTAAACAAAAAAAACACTGGGCAGCAGGTTGGATGGGTACCCCTCCCCATCCACTCTGCTACCCAAAGTTTCCCCGACAAGAATCAGTTCCAAACCCTTTAACGAACATTTTTCCTTTTATATGCAGATTTGTAAAAAGCATGTTTAAGTATGACTTTAAAAAATACATAGGAAGTACGTTTTATGGTTTCAGAGCTATGGTGACTTGTAGTTTTTAAAATAAAACAAACGTTTAATATTTCTTATAAGGAATACGTATTAAACCTAACGTCTCTTTTCTAGCAAATATATTTTCACTTTTTAACCGTATTTTTTATGTATATACAGGGTTTTCAGTTATATTTTGAACGGGGTCTACACGCTTTATTTTTAGATGTTAGATAGAAAATGTTAAATTCGAAAGTTGTTGGGTTCTATCTGAACCGCCAGACTTTGCTAAAAAGATTAACAAATAACAACTGCAAATTACAAAATTGAGCATGGACTTTGTTATTTTATATGAGAAGGTTTTTTTCTGATTTCAAAAATATATACTTTGTCTATGTGCAGACTAACGGTTATTGCATAAATATGGAATATTATAGGTATGGCCGAAGTGACCCTGTAGCAAGGAGGAGGAATAGAACTACTGAATCTTTTTTTAAGATAGTATCTGTGTTAATTTTAAAATGTTTTAATATAATATATCGAAATTCAGGGCTTGAATTATGATTTAACAAAAAATCAGGCACATCTTGAGGTACATCGCCCAACCTAGGAGGAGCGGGGATTTATTTTCCCATCCCATCCGAAAATTTGGAGACAAAGTAATCCCCAATTACAAATTTTCAAGATGGAATAAAATGTTTTTTAGTATTTTTTACCACACTTTTATTAGTTTCACTTATCTGTGTGTTTATTTGTCCGAAATAAATCTTGTAATGGATTTTTTACCTACTGCCTCATAATCATTTAACCTCAAAGGTATACATATATAGTTTGCATAACAATATAATCTTACAGTTTCGTATATCAAAAGTCAAGAAGGCGGTTCTGAATTATTAGATTTACATGACTAAAAATAAGAAAATAAATAATATATTTAAAAAAAACAAAAACTAAGTTTTATAAAGTGAAACTAATAATTTGTTCACATAAATAAAAGTTAAGAATAATGATGACGATTTTAGGTTGGAGTTTCATATCTACAACTTTCTTTAAGGGATGGCATACGAGAAAGTTCCAGTAGAGCCTATTTGCATCCAATAAGCGGCAGACCTAATTTACATCTTACAAAATACTCTATGGTTAAAAGGATTATTATTGGTACGTTTATAAATATTAGTTTTTGTTTATCTTCTCTCTTCTCCAATATAATTCATAATTCGATTCATAATAATGACCGGAATTCTGGGCTCCATATGGGGAACTTCCCTATTATAAAAATAGAAAAACGATTTCATGGAGAATGTTTCAGACAATTTTGTCACAAACTAATGGCGGACCGCTTAAACTTAAAAAAATTGTCTAAAACTTTTCAAAAAAAAAAAGTTAAAATATCGTCTATATTCAAGTATAAAAAAAATTCAAAATATCAGAGATTTAGTAATAGTACCAAAATCAATTAGTTTTTGTCCAAATTCAGAGGTTGTAATTAAAAAGTTTACTTTTAAGAGTATACATAAAGGTGGTGCTACTAAAAGTGGTTCTTAAAACCAAGAACTTTTTGACTTAAGCGTGTTTTATATAATTTTTAGAGGCGAAGATATTTCATGTATAAATAGAGTTGGGACATCCTATATAATGCATAATATTTATATATTATAAAAAACAGTAAAAATCGATCAAAATCACCAAGCATTCATTTCAACAATTTAAAATGGCTACCTAACATTTTCTTTTCTGCAAAAACACAAATATTGGCAAGATAAAAAAACAAGTAACAACGATTAGATAAATGGACTATTTTTTACTGACAGTGCAGTAATTTAGACGAATTTCAACTTTTAGTAAGTAGATAAATGGAATAGATAAGATTTAATTTAGAAAATTTTAATTCCAGGAGAATAATATTTTTTGAATCCATAATTTATATATGTAAACTACTACTTTGTTACTTAAAGACCAGTGCGTGTAGTTTTTTCAGTCGAAAATAACTTAATTTTAAAACGCATACATTTCTTTCAGATCCGACCTCAAAACGAGTCGAAGGTATTGAGATGGTCAAGAATGGCCGTACTTACTTCGTAAAAGCGAAAAAAGAAGTTATAGCATCCGCTGGAGCCATCAACTCTCCACAACTCCTGATGTTGAGCGGAGTAGGGCCGAAAAAACATCTTGAACAAATGGGTAAGTTGTCTATAATATGTCCTTACCTGAAAAAAAAATGAAAGGTAATTATCAATAATCGTTTAAATGAAATATAATTTGGTGGTTATAAGTATTACAATTTAAATTAATTACGTTAAATTCATATTTTGTTAATTGGCAAGTGAATTACGCAGTAACAAAAGAAAGCGGATCATAAAACGTCATTGGACATATAATTCGTGACGAATACGATTTGATCAAAATATTATTTTATTCATTTTATAAGTAAGCTTTGATGTTAATAAAATGTTAACGGAAATTTAACCGACTGCAGAAAAAACACATGGTTCCCATAATTTTTAAGGATTCGCGCATTCTATGAAACCGCAACTTAATATTGTAATTAACTGTCTTTACTTACTGGCTAGGAAATTTTTGTAACTCTCTCCAGTCTCTCGATAAAAGCTTCCAATTGAGATCATCATGAAATAATTTCATTTTATTTAAATGGTCCTTTATAGCCATATAATAACATACCCTCAACCAGTAGCACACCCAACAATGGATCTAGAGAAAGTTATGAAGTCACCAAGAAAATAGGTTGAAAGTAAGTTCATCTAATTGATAACTTTAGATGCGAATATTTTGATATGATAAAAACATGACAGCATTGTTCGGCTTATGTTAGGATAAAGATAGATTATACTCTGAATAGACGATCAATTTAATGTAAAATAAAAGACCACCTAAATGGATCCCCTTTGTTTTCATTTAGTATATTTGCGATCCATCGAAAGATTTCCCCGGAGCTCAACTCAATATCACGGCCAGTGTTGTCAGTATGCAGCGACTTCTGACCTATTCGTTTTATTTTGCATTTTAAATTCCAACACCCTTGAAATAAGCATAAAAATATTTCTAAACGAGTAGCTGAAAATACGAGTTTTTATTTTTTTATAGGTATCATAATATAAGAATAGAAAAGAAAATTAAATGTGTCCAAAGCAACAAAGAGAGTTAATAGTGTACCTAAATTAAATTAAATTTAAAGTTCTAGTCTCAGTTATAAAATCTTATAACTGAGATTAAGAGTTACCTTAAAAGAATAACGTAGTTATAGAAAAGAAATATTATAGAGTGTTCAACATGAAATAATTCTTCGAATCTATTGCCAATCAATCAACTAAAAAAAATCCAGATACCAAGTAAAGAGCTCAAGAACATATAGGTTCTTTTAAAACAAAAATATGACTCAACTTACGCAGAACATCTTTTACAAGAAAATCACATATTTATTGAAGATTATAAAATATGAAATGTCGAAAACAAAGTCTATAAAATAATTGTTCTAAAAAGTTTAGAAATAAACTAACTACTAAAACTCAAACATACTTCTGAATAACCAAAGAGATCTAAACAATTCATCTTTACTTAATACTAATTTATTAGTATATTAATTAATAATACTACACGGTAAGAATTTTGAAAGCCACCAGTACTTTTTTTTGCAAGAGATGGTGCATGAAGTAAAATAGTTCTAATAAGTGAATATTCACCCTTTAGCTGTAAAATAATTTTGTATTATTAATTGAGGATATGTTTTTATATGTAAAATAAATTTAGATATACTAATAAACATATTAAAGTTTTAGATTATAATAACATTATAAATTATTACAGGAATTCCTGTAGTAAGCAACCTTCGTGTGGGCTACAACTTAATGGATCATATAGCTGTGGGCGGACTAACATTCTTAATTAACGAGGAGATATCTTTAAAGACTGAGAGATTAATCAACAACGAAAATTTGAGGAATTACTTCAGCAACCACACAGGGCCTATGTCGATACCTGGAGGATGTGAGGTATGTGCTTCACATGTCAGATAATTTGTATGAAAATACCCTTTAAATATTAAAGAACCGAGGAGTCGCTGAAAATAAGAAAGCATAGCATCTGGGGAAATAGCTGAACCAAAAGAACGTTATAGCAGTCCCAGAACTGGCCCCTACCCTTACCAGGTTATTCCAAGTGCCCTATAACAAGGGCAATTTCCCTAAAAGCTAAAAATCTGCTCGTGTACAATCTGTTCTCAAAAGGGCATCCAAACTCTTCCCTCTATCTACAGACCTATATCCCTACTCTCAATTTTGAGTAAGGCAATGTGGAAGTTTATCAACAATGATCTTTTAAATTACCTTGAAACGTATAAACTTATCCATGACAGGCAATACGGCTTCCGCCATCAAAGATCCACAGCAAATCTTCTTACTTCCGTAACCCACAACTCGATGGGCTTGAGTTCCACGGTGAAGCCCAAATTATTGCCTTCGACATATCCAAAGCATTTGATCCAGTCTGGCATAACGGACTCCTTAAGAAAATTCCTGCCTGTGGTCTTCCTCCAAAACTTTATGCTTGGATTGCCAGTTTTCTTTCCAACAGAAGTATTGCTGTAGAGGTTGACGGCCATTCATCTTTCACCGAATCAGCACAGGGTTCCGTGATGGCACCTACCCTATTCCTTCTGCACATCAATTATCTGCTTTCTTCCACCAGCAATCATATTCACAGCTATGCTGACTATAGTGCACTTTATTCTAACATTCATTTTCCTAAACCTGTTTCCAAAACTGAAATTGATGATGGGCGTATGGTAATGACTTTATCCCTAACCTAGGACTTCACAAATCAGACCCAGCCTTGAGTATTGCTCGCAATCACAAGGAAGCTTGTATCACTAGATCATCGTAGAATCATGGGCAATCTGTCTCTGTTTTACAGATACTACCACGGATTATAGTCTGATGAATTATGATCCATCATACCCTTCTTATTCATTCCTGCCAGGGACACACTAGCATCGGTCCATATGCATCCTTTCACCGTCCAACTGCAAAGACCAAGGACCTTCCACTTTCTTAGGTCCTTTATTCCCAAAGTGTTCCGATTATGAAATGTGTTACCAGCAAGTACCTTTTCCATTTCTCCTAATCTGCAAGTCCTGAAATTGCACATGAATTATGTGTAATCCCTGTGTTCACTTAAACCAACCACGTATCTAGTACTTAGGTCTAAGTAATAGGTAAAGAAAGAAACAGGCCAAAAAAAAATTCTAAGCGTTAACGCCATCTGGCCAAAAAAATATTTTTAATTCATACCAGGAAAAGAATACATTTGTCTACTAATATCTAAATATTGACGACATTTCGCATCAGTTTGATAATTCATTCGTTTATTGTTATATTAAAGATATATGTGAACGACTTAGTCATTTGACATAGACATGTCAAGTGGAGTAGTTTATCTTTACAAAGACCTAAACTTTCAAAACTTTTTTGTTTCTTCAGCGTAGATAAACATCTTACCTAAAATTATACATCTTTATGTATAAAGTGAACATTGTTTACGGTATTGTTAAATAAATAAATTGTTCTTATTCATATCGAATAAATTAATAAGTTTTTGTTATAAATGTGTTCAAGCTTTACTTGCATTACAATTATTTTAAGAAATTGTGGGTTTCAACATGTAGCCTTATCTGCCTACGATTGTTTTGGACACACAATATTCGAATATATTTTTAAGAAAAAAAATTGTGATTTATCTTTATTTATATTTAGGGCCTCGTCAGCTCCCCGTACTTTAAAATAAAAACATTTTTATTGCAATTCAGTATGATTAACATTTAACCCAGACAAAAAAATGAAAAAGTAGCCATCCCCACTGTTTTTTTTAAATTTAATAAATTATTGCTACTTTCAAACTATTTTGGAACTTTTTGACTTTTTCGCACGGTAAAATATATAAATAAATAAAGATTAAATGAAAAATGTGTGTCTCAACGTGTACACTGATTTGCCTACGATTGCTTTAGCCTGAATTTATTGAGTTAATTACCATATTTAGGTACTAGTATTTCACGATTTCGATCATCCCGGAGATCCGGATGGATATCCAGACATAGAGCTACTTTTCCAAGGAGGATCCATCGTTTCTGATATAGTGCTGAGGAAAGACTTTGGAATTACTGATGATATTTACGACAAAGTATTCAAACCAATCGAAAATTACGATTCATTTATGGTAAGCTGATACATACGAGCTTCAATAGAAAATGCTAATAAAAGATATATATCATATTTAGGGAAGTGAAAATCCAAATGTAATACAATGTTCTTGACAATATGGCGAAGGGATAAATAAATCTAATAAAAATCTATATTTGGGTTAAAAGTATCTTTTAAAATGCTAATATCACATAAATAGGTCCTAGAATATCTCCTTAATTACGTATACTATCTCAAAAGACGTATTAGGAATATTATATAAGAATACAGGAATTTTATACAAGAAAACAGTTCGTATTGATAAACATCGCCGTTACATTCAAACGTATTGCATATATTTTCAGAATTTTAGTTAAATTTTTATAAGCAGGGAAAGGAATAAAATTTAGAATAGTTTAAATCCCATAAAATGACAGCTAACCTAGAAATGGTGAACTGAAACCCCAGACAAACCTTACAAATTTTGAAAATATTTTGTAGGTTTTCCCAATGTTACTGAGACCAAAAAGCAAAGGAAGAATAATGTTGAAGAGTGCCAATTACAAACAAAAGCCATATATTTTCCCAAACTATTTTGCCGATCCCCAGGACATGAAAACTATGCTAAAGGGAGTTAGATTGATCTTGAATATAACATCGCAACCAGCTTTACAAGCTTTAGGTAAATATAAATAATTTACACTGCTATTTTTGTCTTTTTTCATATAATTATTTATTATTTTCGGATTTCAAGATTACGTTTTGGAAACATGCCCCACTCAAATTTTACTTGAATGTATATTATAGAGATATTATAAAACAACCAAGAGTCAAGTCCCTTATTTTGGAGATATATACAGGTAAAAATTGACAATTTACAATCTAAATGGTTCGAATTAGGGAAAACGAATTGCACATTTTATCTTAGTTTTTTAAGGAATTTTTTATACTGCATTTAATTCCATTTGATCTTAATTACGCCCTAAATGAAAACCAACTATGTTTTAAAAAATATGTTAAATGAGGAACCTTTAACTAGAATGATTTCAAATTCTAATATAATTTTGAAACATGAACAAGTTGGGTTTCTTATAAATGTTTTCCTCATGTTAAGTAAAAATGGCTCTTCGTTATTGGCAATTTTTCATACTTTTGTTTTCATTTTTCGTGTATAATAATAAACTGAATAAAATTTGTATTTTCTGGTTTTGGTCTGATCTAGTACGAAAAACTAATATACCCATAAATATCGCCTAAAACATTTGCAGTATTATAAAATTTAAAAAGAAACAATATTAAGCAAAATGTAACCCAATGCAGCCTTACAACACAAAAAATATCAGACAATCTACATTGCAGCTTTAGAAACATTTGCAGAACATTCATTTATTATTTAAGCATACACTAACTCCAATAATTTGATTTTTAGGTACAAGACTTCATTCAATTCCAATACCTCAGTGCGCAGACCGACCATTTGGATCTGACGCTTATTTTGAGTGCATGGCGAGACACTTTACATTCACAATTTACCATCAAAGTGGTACGTGTAAGATGGGCCCTTCCAACGACAAAAAAGCCGTAGTGGACCCAAGACTGAAAGTCTATGGAGTGAAAGGATTAAGGGTAACTATAATTATCATTCAATACAACAAAAAAAAACTGTGTTTAAACTTGTACTAAAAATATATGTTATTTTAATTATTTTCAAAAGTAAGAAAACTAGCAAACAACGTTAGATACAAACATTTTAGGGTTTTTAAAAATATACTGGAATAAAAAACAATAATTTACAGGATTGATTATAAAGTCACGACAAAATAAAAGTACTTGCATTTCTTTAATGGAATAATCACTTTGAACATTATAGGTTCATCAAATGGGTCGCGTTTTACTGATTATAAATATGCTAGGTGGAATTCCTTTATCGTTAAAAACATCTGAGAATTTTGAGAAAAACCATGCGATGGGAGGCAGTGTACTAGAGACAAACAGATATCGCTCTACTACATAGTGGTGTCAATAGGAATACGTAGGGGGTTTTCTCAATATTGACAACTTTGTTTTGTTGTGACTTTATGACCAACTCTGTGTAATTAGTTTTTCTTTAATGCACAAGATTTTTTAAAACCCTAAAGTGTTTCAATATACAATTTTTTGTGCAGCTTTCTTACTTTTGAAAATATAAACGATACTAAACTGGATCTAAGGGCGCCTTATACTACGCAAGTAGGACTAAGAACCAACAAAGTTTTTACTGGCTTGCCAAATAAAACTTCTACTCTCTAGTCGAATAATGGATATGAGACTACTCATAACTGCAAATTACAAATCTAGCCAAAACTCCAGTGCCGCAAAGTGAGTTAAAACTAGAAGTAAAAAGTTGCTTGCAAAATAAAGCAACACATAGGATCATGGAATAAAGCAGTATACACTAAACTAATAATCGTCTGCAACTTTATGTTTACCTAAGCCATAAACGGAAAGCATAAAGGATCACCGAAGCACCAAACGTGATTTTAAAATATGATTTCAAAACTTGCATGCTGAGAATAGACCTTTTATCTCTAATTTCCACTTTAAAATCTTATTCGTTACATTGCATTAGTTACTCCAGTTCTTGGGCGTATTAACTCATTGGAACGATATCTCTCAGCGTAATTCTTAACACATAACATTCTGTGGCTTTCTGGGCAACTCTAACCCGATTTGCCTGTCTTCTTATTAAGGTCGAAATCTTAGAAACATATGTTAAAACTGGCTGGACCCCATAAGCATGGTAACTGATTTTGGGTAAATTGTAACCACTTGTCGAACCTCACGATCAACTCTGATTTTCTTCGTTTCTCCTGAAATATAGTGTTTGCTATAGTATGGCAGGGAATTTCTAATAGAGCCCGTAATTAACAAATCTGAACATTTCGCTGTATTTAAGAGAGTCAAACGTCTTTTAATAATCAACACAAGAATCAGTCGTTCATTGTATTGAACAGATTACTAAATAAAACTTTAGATAGTCATTAGTGCCGTATCCGAATCTAAAACCTGCATGTTCTACAGGCTGGTAATTGGCTAGTGTAGACTTAGGATACCTGGTAAGAATTTTGGTGAATAGTTGGTAGATGAAGGCCAGCAAGTATTTACGTCCATAATTTACATAATAACGACGACTGCACTATTCTCAGCCATAAGTGTTGATTCTATAAAACTTATATTAACTCTCTGTGACTCTTTTATTATCTTAATTACCAACCATCTCCCACCACAAAAATTATCCGATTGGTCGACTCCAAATACCATCTGTACAATCATCAAGTTACAAGCTGTTACTTCATTAGTATCACAAAAATCAAGGGAAACTGAAATGTCTTAAATGAAAAAGAAATATACCAAGCAATAAAATAATTTTTCAAAAACTCCTAGGCTTTAACACATCTAGAACACACAAATGACAGAGATGACAAAAATCCTTCAAAGGTATTTCTTAGGTCCTCAGCTCGGATCAGGCCTGATTAAGTTTACTGTATCACACATGATGCTCTAAAGGTTTTCGCATTATGATTTCTGTTAAATCAACAATTAAAATTGATTATCAAAAGGATCTGATTAATCCTTCCAGTAAATAAAGCAAGCAATAAAGTGGTCGGGTGTACTTAGCTGCATTCTTATTTTGAATAGAAAGTTTATATCCTTCTTTAGCAGCAATAAATGACAGTAGAACTTACAGGGCAAAACCCACAAAAAGAAAAAGACGAAAACAGAAAAAGCCTACGAACCACCGATGAACCAGGGACAGACACACTTTAAAAGATTAGGCATACTAACCTCGGCAGCAATCCTCTCAATCAGTTTGAAATGATCAATTTTTTTCCAATGATTTGCTGAATTCGTTATATACAAACTACGTATGAATAACAAAATTATTTTCGTCATTTAGAAAAATTGAACTTGAGAGGATAGCTGTCTATACCTCCCTCTAGGAGAGACACGTATATGTTAACTCTGTACCAACAGATGTTAGGCCTATAACAGGCTATCTATCCAGTGGAGATAAACACATCATCACCTCCATGGTATGCCTTGGTGTGCTAGTACTACGCACAGTTCCACTTGTATATTCAAGCATTCAAATTGACGTTGGTTGACAGTTACTGTTAATATTATTATTAGTATGGTGCTAACCGTTGCTTTATTTAGCATGCATGTGAAATTTTATTATATACGTATTTCACTTCAGTAATAGTAAAAGAAATTCTGTACAGGAATAACGAAAGTATAGTCTAACAATATGTAAAAATTAATTAACATATGTATTAACTTTTATATAATTTTTTTAACGATTTATAAAAAATTCATTTTTTTTAATTTGTCTTATCCACTTTAAAGGTTATCGACGCTTCGGTGATACCAGAAATCCCAGCAGCCCATACAAATGCCCCTACCTTCATGATAGCAGAGAAGGGATCCGATATGATTAAAGAAGACTGGGGTTACAACCATAATAATTTAGTTTAGGTTTTTTAAAATAGCACCCTGTGATATTAAATTATAATACAACCAATTTATAGAATTCAGCTAGTTCCAAATAAATAAGGCTGTCTGATAGGTAAAAATGTAGCTGTTATAACTATAATTCCAAGCCCTATAGAAAGATACATTTTGTTTTAAATCTAATTTGTATTCAAGAGATATTAGTACAATACGAGCGAATAATGAACTACAGGATAATTGTAAGGAAAAAAGATGTCTTGAAAAATTGCTTAGTGAAGTTAAGAAATAATTTTGATGTATTGTTAAAGGATATTTGGGAATATTCTTTGCTATTTCTTTGATTTCATTATGGTGCTCAAAACCAAACACAATAAGCTTCTTGTAAAACTTCGAACGTATTAATAAACACAACATTCCTATATACTATCTTATATGTATATGAATAATACCTAATAAAAATATACGTTTAATTTTAATCCTACAAAATTTGAAAAATGTAATTATACAGCAGTGCGTGGATTTGAGTAACATATGGACAACTTTTTTAATTGTGAATTTAGGCGAAAAAAATGTATTAGCAAAATTTTGAAGTTAAAGGCAACAAAAGTTAGCAAATTTCTGAAATGAAAAGCAATGAAAAGTGGAAAAAATCTACCCCCGAGTGGGCCTCGACCACAGAACATCAGTCTTGCCGGGACGTTACTCTACCAACTGAGCTATCGAGAACCCCGATAATAACGTAGCAAAGCGAGGCCATATGAATCCCCCCACTCGCCGCAGACATGTTCCACTCTTCAACGCCCCACTTATAATTGCAGGCTCTTTAATTTAGTTGTCTCAAAAGTTGGAATTTCATAGCTTTTCTTGTTTTGAAAACTTATTTCCTATCCTGTATGTAAAATATATATAATATTCTTGTTATACCCTTATTTTTCAGATAAACAAAACTTTTTTTGAAGAATAACTTTTCCGCTTAAAATCACAAAAAAGTTGTCCATATGTAATCCATTTCCGACTTATTGATCATTAAATTTCGCAAACATTTCACCTCGTATAAAAAAAAATTAAATAACTTTGATTTTTTTTCCATTTTTTTTTTGTTTAACATACGCAACTTGTATATTATTTGGCAATTCTGTTGCATCTAAACTTATTTATTTATTAAGCAAAACTCTTTTATGGAAAATAACTTTTTCCAATAAAATCACAAATGAAAATATAATATGTTATAGTGTATCTAAAGTCAATTGAGACAGCGGAAAATTTGGGGTACGCTCAATTTACTACACCACTTATGTGAAATAAATTTAATTTTATTCGGTTGAACGGTCCCCGTACAAATAGCGGACCTTCGTGACACAGTCAACTCATTATAAAATTTGTGAGCGGAGTATTAGAGTTAAGCACTTTGATTGATTATATCCGTATTCAATTGGTTAGATCTTTGGAGACGTTGATTTAGCAAAAAATGAACAAAAAAGATATATCCCAAGAAAATTTCTTTTTATTCTATTCAATGTTTTTACTTACCTTGTAAAAGAGAAGTTTTGTAATCGTGAAAAAATTACCCTTCAAGATTTTTTCTGATCTTTACGTTTCAGGGTCCCTAGATAAACATTTTTTCTCAATTGCGTCGGTTTGTCTGTCGAACTGTCTGTTCGCGGCATACCTAAAAAACTACTTAACCGATTGACTTCAAATTTTGGTCAAAAATTAAGAATCATATAGGGATGACCTGGTAAATTTGGTAAAAACCGAATATGGCAAAACAAAATGGCGACGTAGTGAAATGATAAAAAAAATATTACTATAAAACTATTTACCCAGTTTGCCTAAAATTTTGCACAAAAACCAAGTATTATATAGAAAACAATTTTTTTTGGTATGAATCCTAGATGGCGGAACAAAATAGCGGCTTAATAAAATATTGAAAAATTCAGCATGAAAAAATACTTAATTTCATTTTCAAATTGTGTGCCATAACTAATTATGGTATAGAGAAGAACTAGTAAAATTGTGGTACTAATTCAAAATGGCGGAACAAAATGGTAGCGAAATAAAATATTTGTAATCGTGAAAAAAATCAATTTCTCAGGTTTTAGATATTTTCAGGTTTTAGCTCCTCTAGATGGCAAAAAATATGTTTTATCAATTCCGTCAGTCCATCTGTCGGTTTGTCTGTCTGTCTGACAGTTCGCGACATTGCTTAGACACTACTCATCAGATTGACTTGAGATTTTAGTCAAAAATTAAGGGGAATATGGGAATAACCTGGTAATATTTTGGTAAAAATCCAATATGGCAAAACAAAATGTCGAAATGTTAAAAAAATTATTACTAAAAAAACACTTATCCAACTTATCTCAAATTGTGTACATAAATCAAGTAGTATTATGTAGAAATCAACTGGTAATGTTTTTGGTACGAATCCAAGGCGAATTGGCGGCTTAATAAAATGTTTAAAAATTCAGTCTGAAAAACAACTTAACGGACTGATTTCAAATTGTATGCCATAACTAATTATAGTATAAAGATAAACTAGTAAAATTGTGGTTCGAATTCAAGATGGCGGAACAAAATGACAGCCTAATAAAATATTTGTATTCATGAAAAAACCAATCTCTCACGTTTTACATATTTTCAGGTTTTAGCGCTCCTAGATGTCAAAAAATATGTTTTATCAATTCCGTCGATCCGTCTATCTGTCTGTCAGTTCGCGGCATAGCTAAAAAACTACTCATCAGAGTGATTTGAAATTTGAAATATGCAATATGCAAATTTAAAAACCTCTCAATTTTTTACGAAGTATTTCATTTTTAGCCACTATATACCTCAACCCCTCAAAATCAAATAAGTTTTAAATATGTATATATATATATATATATATATATATATATATATATATATATATATATATATATATATATATATATATATATATATATATATATATATATATATATATATATATATATATATATATATATATATATATATACATATATATATATATATATATATATATATATATATATATATATATATATATATATATATATATATATATATATATATATATATATATATATATATATATATATATATATATATATATATATATATATATATATATATATATATATATATATACCCGATATCCTCCAAAATAACATATTAACTGCTCGATCTTTAACGAAACTTTCAAATTTTTATACCCTTTCTTTTCTCCTCTGTGTAATTGTAGAGTAAATATATTATCAAGTAGGTTGCAATTGGAATAACCTCTATACCCATAAACCCATAAAAATACGTTTTATGCGATTTATTTAGGGAGAATACATTTTTTCCATTTAGCCTAGCTATTTCGCCCCCATCCCTGAGCAGATCAAATAAAAAAACTAATTAAAAAAAAAATGTTAAATGAGAATAAATAATAGAAAGACAGTACTAATAATTAATCTATTTTACAAAAAAAGTTTAACTTTCTATCACGCCGCCCATGCTTCACAATGAAATCACCGACTGTTGACGGATATTTAATTTTTATGTTGTCTCAATTAACTTTCGTACACTTTACCCAAATCCACGCACACCCTGTAAATAAACATGAAATATATCTGCGCGTCCGAAAGTTACCTAGCAACGACACAGGGTCTTACAAAACAGTCAGATGTTCCTGCCATTTCAGTGAAGGGTTGCAACAATAAAAGCTTAATAAGTATTTGTGGTCTCTTCAATTTACTGTGAAAGAATATGACAATTAATGAATAACGAACATAAAAATAACTTTTTTGGTAGGTACACTTTTACTGAAAATGAGTTCTCATTCTCAGGTTCAATATTCATTCATTATAATTGCATCAGTCAAAATCCTTCAGCGAAACTGTCTCATCAGACTCAGAATCCGCATTTACATTAAAACAGATTCCTCAAATATAAGAGATAGATAGAATAATTTCAAATCGCGATTTGAATATTTCGAATTTAATTAAGTCAGAGTCCCATAGAGTGATTTTTTAATGCTTTATACCACTCAATTTGGTGAACGCAATTTTCCAAAAAAATGTTAAAAGGTTAATATTGTAACAGAAAATGTAACTTATGTATCTTTCCCTACATTGTTTGCTAAAATCAGTCCAACCGATCCATGATTTTTCTGCAAAATAAATCAATCGTTCAAAATATATAAAAACAGAAAACGAATGAATTGGGTATTTGTATTTAAAAAAATGAAAGTCTGAAAAATATGTTAAAAACTGGTAACTTATTATATAACTTAAAATATAATCAGTGTTGTTTAAAAATATAACATAGAATAATAAGAAATGTACCGGCAGTTTTAATAATATCTGTAATTTATTATACGCGCGATACCGATGTTTTAAATACTGGACACTGTCATCAGTCACTTTTACATTCTGAAACGTTTAATACAATTTAAACATTAGAATATACAAAAAATGCTTTTATTTCACCGGGCAAATGATCTGTAATTGAATGGATTTAACCAGCAGATCGGATGTCGCGCTTCGCCTCCTGGCAATCTGGGCGTTAAGCTATGCGAAAATTTTCCATTGGATTTCAACTATGCTGAACACAATACAAAGTTGAGATCCATTTAGGGGGTGTTTTCTTTAGCAAATACTGTATTTGGGGTATAATCTGTCTTTTTAACGCGCGATAATATGTTATATTTACTTTCATAATGTGCGGTAAATTACTTACCGAACTCATTTCCGACCGGTAATAGTAATTTATGTTATAAGTCCGGTACGTAACTTATTACAGTACGAGAGCCGAGTCTATAAACGAGTACTGAAATACTGTCATTATAATCTTTTTTAAAATAAATATAGTTATATTTATTAAAATTTAAGAAATATTAGTTGGCAATCTTAACAATCGTATCACATTAACGATGCTACTATAGCCATTGTTTTCCTGTTGTTAGAAAAGAACACTTAGAATTGTATAAGGATTGGTCATGAAAACTTTAGGAGGGACATTTCTTACTAATTTTCAAAACTTATTACTAAAAATCAACACTGCCACAGACCATAATATTGTCGTCAAACAACGGTTGTGGTTACAGTGTCTGGTTAGCGATTATAATGTGTTGTATGGATGGTCAGAGTAAATCTTGTCAAAATACAAAAAATAAATGTTAGGTTAACATAATGTGTACTTATTTCAAATATTGTCTTTTTTCCAAATAAACTATCCTGCCAATCCAGTATCCCATCTTCGCTTCTGTATTATACATATAGTTATTAAGGCGGTACCATCAAAATTAAAAAACAATCTTGTAAGATGAATCGATTTCCGCTCAGATACAAAATAAAGTATTTCTCAAAATTTCGATTCAAAATTAAGCTTCCATTAATTGTATTTTAAATTTATTATTATTGCCTTTTCCATTATCTGGCTGCAAAAACGCACGTAGCTGTAGTCAATTTCAGCAGAATTGCCGAATAAAGTTACAAATTAACTTTTATTACAATTAATATTGCTATTACTATTCACTGTTCACTTTAAATAATCTGCGTAGAACAAGGAATCGTATATTTTGTTTAGAAAAATTTTAAAGATTTTTCTGAAATTTTACTGAAAGTTAATTTTTGTAAAGGCCGTTTTACATGCTGCAATTCTTCTTTGCAATATGCAATAGTCTTGAACAAAGGCACGCGCAGTTTGACAAAAGGCGCAAATGTGTTGCCACTGCGCATGCCTTTGTTCAAGACTATTGCAAATTGCAAGAAAGAATTGCAGCATGTAAAAAGGCCTTAAGGGTCGTGTATCGAAATTGTGCCTAAATTATTTTAGTTAGATAAATATATGAATGTATACTGATCTGTAAATAAATAACCACACAAGGATACTGAGAAGTAAAAAAAACAAAAATATCCACAATGGTTAATATGCAATGTTTTAAATATAAAGGCAATTTTTTTATACTACACAATCTAGATCTTCTATCTTAGTCAATTGCATTTTTATTAGTGACTTTGTAACATATTTTACCCTTCTGAGCATCATCACACCTAAAAATAATATATCATTCCGAATTTTGGCTTGTCACATATGATGTTGCCAGAAAAACCATCAGAGTTATGCTAGGGTGGTAATGATATTTAAAAAATCGCGGAATGGTGCAAATTGCCTGCGATTCTTTAAAAAATTGCCTTAAAATACGGTGTAAGAAGTAAAATTAACAAAAAACAATGATTCGTGCATACCCCGAACTAGGCAAAGGCAAATAGATTTCCTTATAAGGCTATGCCGGTTAGTAAAAATCTGTACTGGATGTTGAAAATACTAAATAACTTTATTATTAGCACATAAACTTTCTTGTATCAATAAGTCAAATGTATCGAGAGCGAGGAAGGAAGGAGAAAAGAGGAATAATGTAATAGCACCATTTTGAATACTTCTCTGCAACAGAATTTCCGCGATAACTTTAGAAAGTTTTAATATATTGCTTTGAAATTTGGGAAATGTTGAATTAACTAAAAAAGTAAAGAGGTACATCACGGCCTAAGGGAAGAGTGCAAACTTTTGGCAATTCCAAGTCATATATATCTAATATATAAAATTCTCGTGTCACGATGTTTGTTACCAAACTCCTCCGAAACGGCTAAACCGATTTTCATAAAATTTTCTGTGCTTATTGGGTAGGTCTGAGAATCGGCCAACATCTATTTTTCACACCCCTAAAAATTAAGGGTGGTTCACCCCAAAATTTTTTTTTTTAATTTTTGGACAAAATTGTTTGTTTTTATTTTTTGACGATTCAGCAT
Organism: Kuschelorhynchus macadamiae; assembly: GCA_030620095.1. Classification (NCBI taxonomy): domain Eukaryota; kingdom Metazoa; phylum Arthropoda; class Insecta; order Coleoptera; family Curculionidae; genus Kuschelorhynchus; species Kuschelorhynchus macadamiae. Next base: position 311,495 of record JAUTXW010002487.1, read on the forward strand.
TAAAAAATACATACAAACCTAAATTTTCACCCTTCTACCATCAACCCCTATTTTTTAATAGCTATTTTTGTATTATTCACGTTATTTACAATTTTTTCGAGTCCCGTTGTAAACTACTTTTTTTTATTTTCTACCACATTTTTTTATATTTCCTTAAAAATCGGGTATTACATATTTAGTTTCAGGTTTTTTTTTAAAGAAAATTATTTTTGTTCTTTTATATTATTAAAAATATTTATTGATTTAGCTGGCGGTCCCGCATAAATAAATCATTTTGAATTGAATTTCCCGTACAGCAACGCAACCGCAACCCCACATACACGGGTTATACGCGCCTGCGCAAGTATCAAACAACTCTACGGAGTACTCAGACAGGATGAAACCTGTATTGTTTTGTTTTTAATATAGTTTTTTTGTTTTAATTGTGTCTCGACTGATACGCCTCTCAAGTTAATTTACTTCAGTTCAGTTAATAATTAATAATAGACATTTATTTTGTGCCAAAACGCCCTTACTTTAAAGGTATGTAATTTATTATACTTTAACATTTTGTGGAAATAAAGTGATGGACAGTTGTTTTGCTAAATAAAATTTATCCAAATTATCTGTTTTAAACGTTAACTTTTGAAGGAGTTGAGTTACCAAATTGAAAGAGAGGGTTGAAATAAATATATTCTAACAGCGAAAAAAATGAGTAATATATTTTATGAGAGTGTTGATTTCAATTTTAGGACTCACTTTGCAATTGAACAAAAAATTCAAGACATTTAATAAATTTATTTTATAAAGGGGTTTTATGATGTTGAAGTAGCTATTCCATCGACAGCGGTTTTTAGGGTTCCGTACCCAAAGGGTAAAAACGGGCTAAGAGTCTGCTGTCCGTCCGTCCGTCTGTCACCAGGCTATATCTCATGAACCGTAATAGACGGATCTTGTACACTCCATTGCGCTATAATCTTTGTTTATTTTTTAAATGCCATAATAATTTAGTAGTGTCAAGCTATCAAAATCTGTAATTTAATATATTTGGTATTTTAATAAAGATTACTATATTAACTTAAATAAAGTATGCTTCAATTGTCTACAACGCTTCATTACTCTTTCAAATTCCCACACACTTATAGTGTCAGATACTTTTAAAAACATTTCCTATTGTGTATGGCAAAACAATAGCTAGTATATATATATATATATATATATATATATATATATATATATATATATATATATGTATATATATATATATTAATATATATATATATATGTATATATATATATATATATATATATATATATATATATATATATATATATATATATATATATATATATATATATATATATATATATATATATATATATATATATATTTATATATATATATATATATATATATATATATATATATATATATATATATATATATATATATATATATATATATATATATATATATATATATATATATTTATATATATATATATATATATATATATATATATATATATATTTTTTATATTTATATATATATATATATATATATATATATATATATATATATATAATTAGTATATATCAATATCATATATCTATAATTTAATATATTTGGTATTTTAATAAATATATATATATATATATTAAATATATATATTCAATTATATACAACGCTTCATTATCTATATAAATTCCCACACACATATAGTGTATATACTTTTAAAAACATTTATATATATATATATATAAATATATATATATATATATATATATATATATATATATATATATATATATATATATATATATATATATATATATTTATATATGTATATATATATATTAATATATTTATATCTATATATATATATATATATATATATATATATATATATATATATATATATATATATATATATATATATATATATATATATATATATATATATATATATATTTATATATATATTTATATTTATATATATATATATATATATATATATATATATATATATGTATATATATTATTTGAAATAATTTATTTCTGTATAGGCACCAAAGTGAAAATTACAATTCAAAATGGTCCCGAAATATTCCTATATATTTGCATGTTTGGATGAGTATACTACAACTATACTATAAATATGCTGTATAAATAATTATAAGAAAAACATAAATCACGTATCTCTTATTTAAAAGTTACCTTGCTTACATATTTTTCAAGCGAAATTTTTTAACATAACGCATGTTTTACCTTCTTTTGCATTGTTAAAAGGATCTTGTATTCCCTATCCCGGTATAGTAGAAAAAAGGAATCAAGTATTTAGCCGATGATTTCCATCATTTTTCAATGTCAGAACATTTGCCCCAACTATTTCAGTTTTTAAACTGAGTGTTATCGGTATTAAACATATCGAAGATCTAGAATCTAGAAAATTATTTTTGTTACCTAATTAATTTTGGTGTAAAATGTTGCTCTTCAGTCAGATTGGTCCCTTTTGTCCCCCCTCCAATACTTGTACTTTACTGGTAGTTGACAAATCCAACATCATGGTATTGTCACAAAAATTTGTTTCTGTTTTTTTTTCATTATCCACTTTCGTGAAATAGTCATGCCCATTACCACTCGAGAAAAAATTCTCTCCTGGTTTTATTCAAATTTGTTGTGATTTTGTCAAAAATGTCATTAGCAAAATTGCCAAGCAACAAATATTCATAATAGCTGAAAATTTGTCAGACAAAATTTCTTCTTTTGTGATATTATATGAGAATTCACCTATGTATAATTAACCTGCGATGACGTCGACATAAGCATTGTACTTTTTGTAATAAATAAATAAATGAAATAGTCCTCATTATTTTTATTCGGCGAATTCTCCACATTCCTACACAAAAATTAAACAGAAAATTCTAAAAAAAATCGTGTTGCTATAAACCACGTTCGTTTATTTTCTTCATTGCTTCAAAAACTATTTTAATGTTCAAACAATAAAGAAAACAAACCGATAAGTTTTCAAGCAACTCGATTTTTCTTTTCAGAATTTTCGGTAATTTTTATGCACTTGTGGTATTAAAACTGAAAACTGTTCAAGTTTTCAACGCCTCGGTCAAAAGCTCTCATGACCACAATTCAATCTTGAGACTAGTTTTTAGTATAAAAATACAAAATAAGTTTTTTACGTATTTTTAACGTACAGTACTTCCCAAAATGAATTAAAAGTTATATATAAACATAAGACCGCAAATGCTTTGTTTTCGATATACAGGGTGGTATATTCTAACGCTATTCGCCCTATTTTTTTTTCTTGGCTGGGGAATTATTTATTCTACAATATATCAGATTTTCAGAAATCTGAAACTACAAATACAGAAAACTGTTATGGGAAATAGTTTGTTTGCATTTATCTAAATAAAAAATATCTTATAATCAGTATTCAATCAATTTTTGCAAAAAATATGTTGAGCATTTTAATATACTGGCTTTAGAAACATCATTTTAATAATTATTCTACCCATAAGCATTCAACTTTCTAAATACCTAATAAATGACAACTTAATGATTATAGTTATAAAAGAACGACTAAAAATAAATAAATGCACATAATAGCCCGCATTAGTCTCACACATACGCAGACACATAACTAACAAAATGAAGTGCTTGGTAAGTTATAATATCTTTACAAATCTATTTAAGATATTTCGTTTTTTATTTTCCGTTTTATACATATAGTTTTAATTTCTCAGCAGAAAAAAACCTGAAGTATATTTGAAATAACTTATTTATATTTTTCTACATTTATAGATTATTCTAGCTGCACTCGCCAGTTGCGCGTTGGCAAGACCTCAGACAGTGGCAAAAACACCCGTACGAAACTATGTTCCCAACGAATACGAAAAGCAACAGAATGAAGCTGCCAGGTAAGAACAAACAAAATGATGTTGGTCAATACTTTTTAAGTTACTATTTTAACACTCGCTGCTTAAACTGGTTTAATATAAGTCGGTTTTTGTAGCTTTTATCCCATTTAATCTAAAAGGTTTAAAAATGTGGTTTATCCCAATTAAAACCAATTTAAATAAGCATATAAACATTGAAAACATTTTAGGGCTAACGTTTGCAACCCTACAAATTAAAAATTGATGTCGCCATTTTTCAGTGCCGTAAATGCGTCAGGTCAGGGTTACGAAAACCGGGCACGAAAACAGAATACAAGTACTCGAAAAAAATTAACAAACCAAGCAACAGGCGGTACTAAAAAGTAAAGTTAAGAGCGTAGTTTGGTGGTTCTGAATCAGTGGATTGGAAACGATTTTAAAAAATGACGTGTAAAACTCGAATTAAGTGTTTTTAAATATAACCCGGTTTATAATGACTGTAAGCTTAATAATTATTTGCATTATTGCACACCGCATTCTTTATATCTCGTGTTCATTTAGCTTCATGCATTTTTTATAAATAATTTATATATTTATTTTAATAAATAAACTTGGAAATACATTTTTCAATCTGATTTGTAGATATCAGTTTTCTTCAGACATCGACGATCACATTAGCGATTTAACACACCAGAGAACGGAAGAAAGGGAAGGTTTGGCAGTTAAGGGAATGTATTCGTACAGTGACGGTTACTATAAAAGAACTGTTCATTACGTAGCTGATCAAAATGGATACAGAGTTACAGGGTAAGAACTATCAGAATCAATGGCATATTTTCTTAAATGGTTTCTTTCTCTAATTTAAATATATGAATACAACCTATTATTTAAAACTTGCTGCATTTATTTTTTTAGGGCGTCTCGACACCTTTAGAACGGTACATTTTTAATTATATGTTTTAGTATATTTGTGAAATGAGGGTTTCACTACATTATTTGTAACGGCGTTTCTTTGTTTTACAGTATTATTACTATTATTATCTATGTATATTATATTATTTCTGTACAGGGCTTTCATTTATATTTTATATGTTGCAACTTTTCAGAAGAATAAGAAAAATCTTAAAACTATTGTACCTATTGAAATTTTTTTGAACATCCTATTGTTTAAGCTGTGAATAGGTGTAGAAATATAAACGAAAACCCTGTACAAAGCTCTTAGAAACGTAATGTAAGTTTGGGAGTTATAAATTAAAACAATATCTTAAACAAAACATAACTGTAAGTTTTAACTTGCCTAACTAGCATTTTTGCAACGAATATAAACAAGTTAGTAGTTAATAAACTTCGACCATATTATGTAGATATGTATATTATCGCATATTATAAAACTGAATCGACCTAAGGTCCTTTTTTGATCAACTTATCATGTCTTTTTTGGTATTATTTAATTTGAATGAGTATTCTAAAAATATAATTTTTTAAACTAATTGCGAAAAAAATATATTTGAACTGAATTGTTAAATTATTGTCTCTTGCTCGGGACCGAAAATCTGATTTCATTTTTCTTTAGAATGGAAGCAGTACCCCTTGATGGGCCCCACGTCGATCTTTCTGGAACTGCTTCAGTACAAGCTGCTGCCCATGGCACCCACGTAGCCTACAAAGTCCAAAGTGTCCCTGTTGAAGGTCCCGTTGCCAAAGTTATTGGAGAAGCCGGAGATTCAGTTTTCGTATAAGTAGACTCTAATAAAATGTGTGTACATAATTTATTTTTGTTTTTTGTATATTTTAATACGTAATACATAATTTAATACAGACTTCAATATTTAAATTATATCAACAAACCAGGTAACGGGTTTACATTATGTATTTAACGCATCGTTCCAGTTAAAAAATTTGGAGAACCCGACGGAAACTACGACTCCACGCTATTAAAGCAACCACAGTATAATGTAATGGTACATTATACATAAGCATTAGGCCTTCGTGGTGCACAAATATCTTATTCCGGGTGTCAATTAATTATCTTAAAAAAATAAGAAATAAAATCACACGAGGGCTGTTCTCTTTCCCCTCAGCCTATCTAGTTAGGCGGTGATTGTTTGACATTTCGACCTAGTATGTTCTGAAGAAATTAATCGACTGTTGGGTGACATTCATGTTCCTTAGCTAATGTAAAGCGATGGTATAATGAAGTTAAACTTGGCCGACTTTCCCTAAATGACAACTTTCAAGTCCCTAAGCAAAAAACGACAGTTGCCGAAAGAAATACTGGCCTTGTACGAAACGTAATTGAAGAGGACCGGTATGTTACTGGCAGGAGTATTCTGGGAAATTCAAAGATTGGTGAGAAAGCAATTAACACCATTTTACACAAGCATCTGATGGTACGTAAGCTGTGTTCCCGATGGTGTGACGTGGTGCAGATCTGCCTTGAGTTGCTTTAAACATGGATCGTCTCATTTGGTATACATCATCATCATTACAGGAGACGAAAGAAAGCAGCAGTCTGCAGTTTAGGTCTTTGAGAAGAATCAGTCCAACAAAAGTTGTTCGTGAAAAAAATCGAAATAAAAAGATGGTCGCCACATTTCTTGGAATATGCGGATAAGATCGTCGTTCTGTTAATGCTGAGTGGTACACTAGTTTATTTACCTAAGGCTCTTCAAACTGTTAGCGAAAAATGTCCAATCAATGCAAAAGTGCATTGACTGTTAAGGGGAATATTTTGAAAAATTATAAATAAATGTGTTTTGTCAGTATGTTGTGTATTAAATAGGAATACAAACCATTCATTTTCGACATACAAAGTGGTAAAATAAACATTTTTTGATACACCTCGTAAATTTCTGTCAAATCAAATTTTGGTACACGATATACTATGTATAATATCAATAAAATTTAGAAAAGATTAACAGGACTAATTTTTACGTTATAAAAATACCCTGACTGGGTATTTTTATAAGAAAGTCAAATTCCTACTTATGTTCTGTAACTTGTTACTCTTTTAGATTTTTTCAGTATTTTGCTAAATAGTTGCAAAATATCGAAAAGAAAAATAAGAGGCCAGAAATTTACAGACCAGTATGAGGAATCTGATTTTATGGTAAAAATGGCCAGTGACGTTGTAGTAAAATTTCAGGAGGATTAAAAGGATCGCAGTTCAGAAAATAAATAATACCCAGATGATTTTTTTAAAACTTATTTAGTTGCATTATTGACATTAGTTATAGTACATCATTACCAACTTTCATTTACAAATCTCTAGAATTGCACGAGGTTTATAAAAAAAATAGTAAAAGATTAACATTCTAACACCCTTTATTTCGAAAACAAAGCGTTTAAATTATTTTTACATCCCTAGTAAAAGGAAAGTATAGTAATCATGAACAAAATCGCACTCCGAGATTTTTGCAGAACTTCACGTTTCCACGTGAATAAACCCGATAAACACAATCAAAGATGGCGATACAAAATGGCGACCTAATAAAATATTCAAAAAATCAGCCTGAAAAAGACTACTTATTAGATTGATTTTACTTGTTGTGCAAGAATTAACTATATTGTAGAGATGAACTTGAATAATTGTGGTACGAATGCAAGATTGCGGAATAAAATGCCGGCCAAATAGCAAGTTTTTTGGTCGTGAAAAAAATCACACTCCGAAATATGGCGGAACAAAATAGCGGCCTAGTGAATTTTTGTACAACAATTAAGTTTGATCTAGAGATGAACTGGTAAAATTGTGGTACGAATTCAAGATGGAGGAACAAAATAGAGGCCAAATAAAAGATTTGCAGTCGTGAAAAAAAAATTACCCTCATAGGTTTTACATATCTTCACGTTTTAGCGTCCCTAGTTTCCGTTGGTCTGTCTCTCAGTTCGCGGCGTAGCTAAAAAACTACTTATCCCATTGACAAAAATTAACTGTTTACCTTAATGTTTGCACAAAATTAAGTGTTATATAGAACTGAACTGGAAACATTTTGGAATTAATCCAAGGTAACGAAACAAAATGGCGATCTAATAATATATTTAAAAAATGAGCTTATTGATTGATTTCAAATTGTGTGCAAGCATTAAGTAATATTAAGATATAATGATAAACTGGTAAAATTGTGGTACGGATTCAAGATGATGGAACAAAATGAGGTCTAATGAAATGTTAAAAAATCAACGTAAAAAATATAAATGTGATATAGTGGTAAACTAGTACCAATTCAAAAAGACGGAACAGAATGGTGATCTTAAAAAAATCAGTGTAAAAACAAAATTTATTTTAAATTATGCCCAAAAACCAAGTATGGCATAGCTAGAAATTGTTTAACACGAATACAATATGGTGGAATAAAATGGTGCCCAATAAAAATGTTCCAAAAGATAGTATATAAGTGCTATTAAATGACATTTTGCCGTGTTTGTTCCATTAAAAACCGGCCAACCTGCTCAAGCATAAGACATAAAAAAATAAATGGTATTACAGAAGAAAGCAAATAAAATTCCAAACCAACGTAGGATGCTTGAAGAACGCTAAGTATTTATTTCAGTATATATATTTATTGATTAATTCAGTAACTTAAGATTTTCTACTTAAAAATTTTCCTGAAAAAAAAAACGATATTTGTGTGATTTCCTTATTGACTCAGTTACTTAACAATTTTGAAAAAATTGATAGTTTGTGATTTTTCTACTGATTTCAACATAAAATCTATTTTAAGGTTTTAGACAAATAATATTTCACTCTGTATCACCAATATCCTACTAATTTCATACTGAGTTTAAAGAATAATTAAATGTAAGAAATTGCTTAAAATTTCTCATCGTCTTTTCACATAGGAACATTAGGCCAAGGAATTAAAAAGTCTTCGACCAACACTAATAACATGGCTGTTTAACCACTTTCTAAACAAAACTTTGCATAATTTAAAACAAAGCAGTGATCGCTATTAAAATCAAATTAAAAGCCACACTCTAAAAGCTATTTATAAAATTGCCATAGTATTTTCTCGTTCCTCAGTTAGTCAAAATGATTCTTAGGACATCTATTTTGTGTTTTTACATCGCATTTATAGGCCTAGTGCATTGTGAAAATTTTGACAGAACGGTAAGAATATTAACAGAAACAATATTTTACATAAAAAAATATAATTATTAGAATTGCATAACGGAATTATTCGAGCCATTTCCACTTATACGTATTTCAAATAAACTTCAATATGAAGAATTTTTTGATAACGGTATTTTTTCTTTAACGGACAAATTTATATTAACAAATAGATAAAGTATATATAGTTTTCTATAACAATAACTGATTTTCAATTTTGGGTCTACTCTAATGCTTTAGAAATAATATTTAATATCATTAACGCTAATTCAGTCTGGTTTTAAGGCCTATTCTGTAATTAGCTTAGAAAGGGCAGATAGGATTTGATTTATATATTGTTATATATTAAAGAATTTGTTATTTTTGCAAATAAAAATTTTCTATAAACCGTCTTACAGACATAATGTTTCCTCAGAAATGTTGCATTTTACGTTGTACTTCAGAAAAAAATGTGTTTTATACTGAGAAAATTTCAATGAAAACCCATACATTTTAACTGCACAAAAAAATCAATAAATTCGCCTCGATCCAGAGCTTTCCTCGTAGAGAGTTTCACTACGTATAGATAACGCAGTTTATATAATTATTTGGTAATAACATTATAAAAATCCTATAACCTGCAGTTTACTTAATTTTTTTCAAGTTAAGATGGATTTATAAAATGTGTGTAGTGAAATTCTGTATCAGCGAAGTTGTAAGTAAAGGCGAATTTACAGATTTTTGTATTTGTTTTTAATTTTTCATATTATTATAATTTTTTTTTTATAACTTAATTTACAGTGTATAAAAAACAAATAGTGTCATTTATTTTCCTCCATAAAAAGAAGATTGTATTCCAGGAAATGGAATTTTACCGAATTTACGTTTTATTGGGCCGCCATTTTGTTTGGCCATACAGGAACCTCACTAAAATTTTATCAGTTTATCCCTGATTTACACTCGATTTTTGTACAAAATTTCAAGTCAATTGGATAAGTTTTTTGGTACTTAATTTTTAGACATTGCATTAGACGGACATTTTGTTCGGCCATAATGGCTTCCCACCAAAATGATATCTCCACATCACACTTGATTTTTGTGCAAAATTTGAGGCCGGTTCAATAAATAGTTTCTTAATAATTATTTTTTATAACATTTTGTGAGGCCGTTTTTTGTTCCGCTATATTGGATTTTTACCAAAATACATATTACCTTTCCATTCCCACATGATCCTTTATTTTTGACCAAAATTTCAAAAAAAGTCAATCAGATAAGTAGTTTTTGAACTATGGCGAGAACCGACAGAACGACTGATCGGCAGACCGACGGAAAGAAAGAATATGTTCTTCAGGACCTTAAAAAGCAAATATCTACAAAATATTCGGAGGGTGATTTTTCACGATTAAATATTTTCCTCTTTTTCTCCAGAAATTGAAACATCATTTTTAAACATTTATTACCGATGGAATTGTTACTTACTGACCAAACTTTGTGAATTAATTTCTGTCCATTCTTTTGATTAGTAAGACATAATAAACAAAAAAAAATTTTTTCAAACATTTTTCCGCGGAAATTGCCATTGTGCATTTTTCACTTCTGTCAATGTCAAATTAAAACGTAAAAAAATTAATTTTTCAAAATCATTCACACTTTATAATATTAGATTATATTGTAAAATTTGTATTATATCGTTCCTTTCATAAAATAAAACTTAATAGCGCCCAACAAAATAAAACATGTACAAACAAAATTCTGTTTCGAAAAAAATTGAAAAAATTATTTCCTATTAAGAACATATTTTCAAAAAATCATGTCATCAAAGACGAAAAAATAGGTAATATACGAAAATAAACCACGCCCTTGTAAAGTGACCTAAAAGTAAAAAATAAAATTGGAACGCAGATATATAACAATAAAATTATAAATCCGCATTGCGAACAAATACAAATAATATTTACAATAAAAATATTTCCGGTAATTTTCCACTTATTTATAAAATGAAAAGATATGAAAAATACTCAAACTAATATTTTGTTTGTGAATTTCCTCTATACAGAGTGTTTTTAATTGATGGCTAAAAAGGAAGGACATAATTTTTGCCTTGTTTTAGGACGAAAATTTCTTATAAAGACGTATTCGCAAAGCTTACGTTTTTGAGATACCAGGTGTCAAATTTTGAATTTTTTTTTGATAGGTTTTTCCATGGAGCTCGATTCAAATCTGATACACACTATATAGTAAGCGATGTCTACGAAAAGGCTATAATACATTTTACAAAAATCTGCTGAATGACACTTTTTTACAAGTCGCGACCCTCCCTCCCACTATGAAATTTTTACTGTGCGACGTCACTGGCTGCTTTTAATTAAAAAACAGATTCCACGTTTTGTTTTTTAACTTTTTGGTTTCTTACTTTAATTTGATATTTTGAACCGTTTAGGAGTTAGCAAAATGCTAAAGCCTGCTACTCACTATTCGGTTTGATTCGTCCATTCACATGAATGAGCGCATGGGCGAATCAACAAATTGAAGAATATTTCATCCACACTATTTATCAATTTTTATTTAAAGCCTGCTACTCACTATTCGTCCATTCGTTCATTCGTCCGCATACATTCGTTTCGTCAATTCATATAAATGAAAGTATCGGCGAATCAACGAATTCAATTTTTATTTAATATTTTCGCATGGAATTCAATGTTTGAAAATACACAAAAAACAAATGATTAGATTCGGACGAATGGTTCGCAGAGGTCAACGCCTACTTGATTATTCACCCAAAAGACGGTATCGACGCGCAATCAATCGAACGGATGAACGAGACCCTCCACACTGGCTATACATATTTAAAATTCCATGTTATTCTTTTTCTTTTTTTTATTGTTCAAAATCCAAGATGTAATTTTTTTATTCATTGTAATTTAAAAACGAATGCCTCTCAAACACATGTTTATATGAACTTTTAGTCCCAAAATGAACACAAAAATTACATCTTGCACTTTTAGCAATGAAAATAAAAACAAAAAAAATTAACATAAAATTTTATGTGTAAAGCCTTCGCTTAAAAATAGTCAGTAAAAATTTGGGGGAGGATGATAAAAGGAGTGGCGAGCTAGAAAAAAGTAACATTCAGCAGATTTTTTTATAATGTATAATAGCCATTTCGTAGACATTGCTTACAGTATAGTGTGTGTCAAATTGGAATAATTTATCTGTAAAAATGTACGGGTCGATGAAAAAAAAACTAAAAAAAAATAAATTTCGACACCCTGTCTCTCAAAAATGAATGCCTTGCGGACACATGTTTTCATGAACTTTTAGTTCTAAAATAGGGCAAAACATTACGTACTTCTTTTTTTGCCATCAATGAAAAAACACCCTATATAATATTATGTAATTGATAAGTTGATATCAAAATGCTTTTTGTATATTTTTAACTTTTGCAATCAAATTCCCAAACATTTTCCGATCTATTTTACACATAGGAAAAACATTATACATAACTACTATTTCTTCATTTAAGAATCATGCCACGTTACAAGAAATGATAGATTATGCCAGACAATTTGAGCATCGCACAAGTGAGCTACCCCTCCCCTCAGACTCGGAAGAAAGCACGAAGCTTCAGGAAGATCCTTTACTAAGGGAACTCTTTAAGGAATTCCTGATTCAATATCAGCAACTTAACCGTGAACAAAAAATAGAGGTAAGCTGAATTAAGTTAAGAATTTCATTTGCCATTTTAAAAAATTATCTATTGAACATTGAACCTACTTTTTTATATTATTTATTAATGTAACTATCAAGCAAACACAGCTAAAACTTTTAAAATTAAATACTTACACGCTTATTTCAAGATTATATGCAGTTTCTAGCTAAAAGAGAATTTATAAAATCTCCTTAAGAAAAACTGGTTATCAGGTCTGTCTGAAGCACTGTTTACAAAATCAATGCAAAATGTACTACATAAATCGATATTGCTAATTACGCTATTTATCTCTTATATACAGTAACACCACCCTTTTAAGAAAGCATGGTTCTTGGGATTAGACCATGTCAAAAGGGAATCAATTTTCGATGTTTCGACTTCGATTGCACGAGGCACCTTCCCTTCAGGGATGTTGACTTCATGAGACTGGAACACTGAATGAGCTTAAAGTTATTTAAGCCGGTTATTTATAACCAACCTGTGTTGACCGAACTGTGTCTCGGTGTAGCGATCGGTATCCAAATATGATGTCTGTAGTCTGTATCTCTATCAAAATTATTAGATTTCAAGAGACTCTCCCATTTTCTGTTTATAAAATCCCGAAACCGACGCAAGAACATTGGCAATAACTACGATTTCTTAATTGACTACAGCCGTAAAAACTAGAGATCTATACCAGGTGATACTTTAAAAACTTAAAATAGCTATATCTGAACAACCAAAAAAAAATAAAAAATCTCAACGAATTAATGTCTATAATAGGGGGAAGAACCAAAATGATGTAATAACTAACCTGTTTTCACTTACCTCCTCACCCCAGCCACCCCAACTAAATAATCTTAAATGGCAAATCCCTACTTGTGATACCTTATCATAAATCCGTGCCCTAACATTTGATGTAATAATTGTCAGCTTTTCAAAAAAAAAAACAATGAGTGTAAAAATTTAATTTTTCACTATTAATTTAAGAAACATTCTTATTACTATCACAGCATTATTATTGAGTCTCTTAAACATGTTAGGCCTGTATTATTTTTTGTTTATTCGTTGCTATGGAATTTTTACTTGAAAAAATTGACATTGATAAAAAAGTGATGTTTTTAATATTAGATTTTGAGAGATTTTGGAGGACATACGCAGTACCACCAGAAAATTAATATTTGGGCTGGTATATTGGGAGATGCTATTATTGGTCCTTGATTTTACAAGCAAATTTGGCGAAATGTACGCTGACATGCTAGAGAGGTCTATCGAGCCTCTGAAAATTAATGAATTAGAGATATAGAAGAAAATCTATTACATTTTCAACATGATGGAGCACCTATTCATTACGTAAATCCGGTTAGGCACCGGTTAGATAATCATTATCTTAATCTATGGATTGGACGACGAGGTCCCGTTCAATGGCCTCTTAGATTGCAAATGTACGTCATGAGTTTGAAGATAGACTCTATTATTGTCTTGAAAACAATAGAAAGCATTTTCAGCACTTATTGAATTAATAATTACAAATAAAATTATAATTTAATTAAATGTTTTTTTTAATAAAGCAAAAAATATTACATTCAATGTAGCATTGTAGAGCATCAGTGAAAGCATTTTTTAAGACCTTTAAGATAAGGTTTCACAAGTAGGAGGTTGCCATTTAAGATTATTTAGTTGGGGGTGGCTGGTGGTGAGGGGGTAAGTGAAAACAGGTTAATTATTACATTATTTTGGTTCCTCCTCCCTATTATAAAAATTGTTTTCAGCAATTTTCTATATATTTTTTGGGTTCCACATATATAGCCATTGTAAGTTTTTAAAGTGTCACCCGGTATTACCAGTCTTTTGTCTACTTGTGACATTCAAAAATTATAGACTGAACAAGAGAACCAATATTTAACGCCATTAAGACACAAACTATTTGCTAACCTCGTTGACATCATCTTTCCAACAAAAATATCAGTGTAATGATCAAACCGAGGAACACAAACAGCCTTTCCAATTTTTATTTACTAATAAATATTAATAAACTAATAATGCTTATGAAATATTACATCACTTTATCAAATAAAAGCGGCTAAATAAACTCTAAAATACAATCTTGTTTAAGATCTGTTTATATTTCAGGAGGTTCCTTTAACAACACCAATACAAACAACAACAAGCACAACTGAAACTCCTTTCAAAATAGAGTTCCCTATTGAACGCCGTAAAACAATATTGCCCAACGCTCATCCAGCTCCAGAGAGAATTCCAGCCTCTTCAAAACGTCGACTCTCCTCAAGAAGAAAGAGCAACAATCCTGAGGTAACAAGATCAAGCTTCTCACAAATATCAACCACTACACCTTTCTCTGTCCTATTAAATCGCGGAAACTTTCCCAGTCACGAACCAGTTGCCGAAACAACCACATCTTACCCATCACTGAGACAAAAATATTTCGGTGTAGGATTACATACAACAAACAGACCTGCTCCGAAAATACACCGCCACTTTTCAAGCGTTCCCCAATCTACCGCCGCCACTCCAAAAATCTCAAACCTCGAATCTGTCGTACTAAAGGAAGCTCCGAGAACTGTCCCCAAATTCCAAATCCCCCAGAACTTACTCAAATCAACCATAAAAGGGCCCGCTGAACTATCTAAACTAATCGTCGAAGAAACTGAGTCGAAATTTGATGAAAAAGAGTTCAGAAGGCAAGCTGAGACTGCAAAATATGAATTCGCGAGTGACATAAATGACGAAATCAATGGAAACTTGCATCAGAGAGAAGAAGTACGAGACGGTTTAGCGGTAAAGGGAAAGTACAGCTATAGTGACGGGTATTACAAGAGGACGGTACATTATGAGGCTGATGATAAGGGATACCGAGTTGTGAAGTAAGTGCCAAAATATTTTAAATAATATTTAGTTTACTTTATTAAACCATCTTTAAAGTTAGATTATATAAACCAATTTCCAGTTTTTTTTCTAACTGGATTTTTATTCTTCAAACCATAAACGGTCACATGGTTTCTCAATCAGTATCAAAATACATTTTTACTATATTTTGACACATATATACAGTATTTATGTGTTTGTTGATATTGTATTTTCTAAAAATCTCAAATCGTCCGCGCAGAAACTTACGATGATTTTTAATGCCACGAACTGACAGACAGACCAACCGACTAATTTGAAAAAACAAGTTTTTTGGCATCTAGACACGTTAAAATGTGAAG
The DNA here is from genome assembly GCA_030620095.1 of Kuschelorhynchus macadamiae. Classification (NCBI taxonomy): domain Eukaryota; kingdom Metazoa; phylum Arthropoda; class Insecta; order Coleoptera; family Curculionidae; genus Kuschelorhynchus; species Kuschelorhynchus macadamiae. Next base: position 327,366 of record JAUTXW010002487.1, read on the forward strand.
ATATGTAAAACCTGGAAGGATGACTTGTTTTCGCGATTACAAACATTTTTTTTGGCCACCGTTTTGTCCCGCTATCTTGAATTCGTACGATAATTTTACCAGTTTATCTTATGTCTCACTTAATTATTGCGCAAATTTTGTAATCAGTCTAATAACTTATCACGTAGTAGTTTATTAAGCCGTTATTTTATTTCAGCATCTTGGATTCGTATCAAAATTTTATCAGGTAATTTCCACGTTTTACTTGATTTTTGGGCAAAACTTCAAGTGAACTGGATAAGGAATTTTTTAGTAATAATTTTTTTTAACATTTCACTAGGCCGATATTTTGTTTTGCCATAATACATTTTTACCAAAATGTTACCAGGTCATCCCCATATGAACCTTAATTTTTGACCAAAATTTGAAGGCAATGGGCTAAATAGTTTTTTACATATACCTCGAAGAGACAGACAAACCGACAAAATTGAGAAAACGTGATTTTTGGGCCATTTAGGGACCCTAAAACGTGAAGATCTGACACAACTTGTAAGGGTGATTTTTTCATTATTGCAATGCTTCCCTTTTACGAGGGAACTAAAAATAAAATAGCCCATGAAATCGTAAATAACAAAAAGGTTTTTATTTCAATAAAGTCAGAGAGAAAACGCAATTTTACTCAAACTTCACATATATCCTATTAGTATACCGGTATTAAAATAACCATGGTTAAAAAATCTTAAGGGGTAGTTTTCATCAGTGTGGGGAATTGTTTTAGCAATTATTTTGGAACCCTAAACTTTTCCTCCATTTTTATACTGTATACTCGAAAAGATTGGAACTTTTTACAATAAATCCTCTTGTTCAACAGATAAGTATAGAGTTGTAATTGAATTCCGAAATACCATGTCTAATTCAATTTTTCTCTCGAAGCCATCGACAAAGAATCTTTACTGCATTTGTGACAAAAACAGTTTTATGTATTTCAAAAATATGTAGAGTTTTATAAATAATTCAAAATGTTGATGTAGGAAACAACAAACTGTACTATTGCTTTAAATTGCTAATTTAAAATTTTTCAAGATATATATATATATATATATATATATATATATATATATATATATATATATATATATATATATATATATATAAATTCGCAATCAAGGATTTAAATCATAACAAGAATATTCTCCCGAAATGGAAAAATCACTTAATTAACACTATGTACTATTTTTTTATATTATTGACTCCTTAAATATATCACAGTCTTTCAAATTCAATATCATACTTATATATTTTGATTTAGTAATAAAATGAGTGGCAGGCAAATTTTGAACAATAATTGACAACAATCAGTTCTCTGTATATGAACCTTAAACACGCATTGTGTTTTCTAGCCATATTTATTATGCAAAATGAAATATTTCTGATCTATTCTCGCACACATTGTATATACCTATTACATTAACCCACACAAGACCATTTAAACTGAGTTTCATAAGTTTCGCACAAAATATTTGACCCTATATTGTGGGTCAATTGCAACGTTTGGAACTACAGGTCCTGTAGCAATCATAATATATAAAATTTTTTAAGCTAACAATTACTGTAAAAAATTTCCAATTGGAATATCCGGGGATAATTGATCCTCTCGGGTTTTTTCGTATCCAATTTACCTACACTCTGTCACATTTCTGTGAATGTACATTAACAACCCGTCATAAGTGTTTTGGTATTTATTTGGATAAAAATACATTTCATTGCAAAAAAAAAGTTCTATGCCTCTGTTAAAGATAATAGATCAGTCAGGGTAAAGATAAGAGATCAGCCAGGGTAAGACTGATAGGTATTCTTTCATATCAAACCTTAAATTTTAAAATGTTAGTTCTCCCTAAAGAATAAGAAATACAGCTAAGATTAAATAGCTGTAAAGGTGCACATATTGAATATTATTATTATATGAAGTGAAATATTCGCAAAAACTGAAATTTTGAATTTTTTGTGGCCTTTCTGTTTTTCAGAATCCTCGTCATTATTTTTTTTAATTCGGGCCAGTAATTTTTAACCGATTTTTGTACATTTCAGTGATATAGCGTTTTTTTTATCTAATGATTTTGGTCGCAAAATAAATACATTATAATTTGGAAAATGCTTAAATCCACAGTCAAAAAACCATTAAGCGAAAGGAATACTAATCTGCCAGTTTTGAAAGACCTCTCCTTTCAAATATTCTTTAAAAATGAATGACTCCGAAAATACGTTTAATTTAGACCAAACACTACTTTACCTCTTTCTCCTTTGATTTTCTACAGCCCAGATGTGTATAGCGTGATCATTTTAATAATGATAACTTTCTTATTTTTTAGGATATCCAAATGATTCAAAAAAGAAAATATATGACTATTAAAGCCTAGAACACAATGCAAATCCAATAATTGTTTAACGTAAAAACAAACCAACAAAAACGAATCTTTGAAAGGAAGTACACATGGTGGTACAAAAATAGGTGATAATTTTGACGTCGGAACTAAATAGTATCTAAAAAAACACCAAAAAAACAGATAGAGAAAAATAACGTTTGACGTAATTTGCATTGTGTTCCACCTGTAACCAAGTTTTTTTTTAACAGTAGAAAAAATTTAAAAATTTTTAAAAAGAATATAATGTCAATTTTTTATGCCTTGTACATTTTCCTTTCAGTAGATAGGTTCTTTTTTTCCTATTTCTAAATATACCGGGTTTGACAAATGTATCCTTACAAATAAAAGAGAAAATAGAGACCAATTTCTTCATAAGATAAATGCTGTGAAGAGAGAAAGAGAATCTTTGTCATACACATTGGTCTTATAATACAGCTTTTCTTCATTTTCTGGTTTATTTTTAAATATGAAGGTATTAAATCCGGTATATTTGGAATCAGGAAAAGTGAACTATCTAGCAAAAGTAAAAAATACAGGATTTCGCATTTAAGAAAATGTAAGTTATATTTACATATATCTTTGAAAATTGAGAGTATATTTTTTTTATATTTTTATATTACAGAGAATTTGTTTTCTGAATTATTTTTGTATCATGAAGAATAAGAAAGTTATAACAAAGTAAAACGTGGACAAAATAAAATGACCACGCTGTGCACTTTTTCTATTAAAGCAAGCACTATTGGTCAAATTTTATTCCATATCATTCATAATCATTAAACACCAAAAATCTAATCTTTTTAAACGCAGTATTTAAGGGTTTTTGGTCATAACATTATTAAAACTGTTTGTCAAAATGTTCTTTACCTAAAATATATTTTTTAGTTTTTAAAAAGAAATGCTTATTCGAATATATTCTAAAATACCAAATTGATTTTGGCGAAATGTCAGCATCATTGTTATTAACCAAGTAAACGAAAATATTTGTTTAAAATTTATTTTACAAAAAAATGAAATGCATGATAATTCTTTCGCCAACACTGTGGCTTCATCAGATGTTAGATCTTAAATAAAAGTGTAGCACAAACTTACTTAATTCCTGAACCCGTTTTGCGGATATTATACAGGTAAAATGTTCTGGATTTTCGGTTATAGACTAATAAAGATATCACAATGGGGGACTATTTAGGTCCAATTGATCGTTTAATAATGTGTTGTTATTTTTATGTTTGTTTATTACCAGACTTTGTAGTAAATTAAGCTTTTTACTTTTTCGTTCTACATGTACAATTTCATGGAAAGTATGGTTTTCTTGAATTAAATATTCAGAGTAATTCTTTTTTTAAACGGTCTGCCTGTTGATCCAATATACAATTTTGAACATGTTCCACAAATTAACTTGTAAACACCGGATATATTCTGTATCGTTTTTGATATATCTAGCAAGGCTGTTGTTAGTCCTAAAAGCAACAGTCTCACCTTTATTATTAAAAAATCTTAGCCACTTTTGATGTTATTTTTCCTGTATAAGTGAAAGTATGTAATGTTGTATTTTCTTTGAACTTATTAGTAGCATAAACTAATTGTAATAGATTACAATTAGTTTATCCTATACAAAAAAGTAAACACTTAATTCAGGGTTCAGGTATTTGATACCAACAGATCTTGTTAAACTTTTGTTAAGATTTAACATCTGATGAAGCCACAGTGTTGGCGAAACAATTTTCATGCGTTTTATTTTTTGTAAAAAAATTAAGTGGAAATTTGAAAACAAGTGTTTTAGTTGCTTGGTTAAAATGAATTTCGATCAAGTAACGGCTAGTACTGTTCAAAATTGTTATTAATACGAGTATAATAAACAGATGTTCACACGATATATAAAACTTAAACGTCATGTTTATTGTACGCAAAATGGTTAATTAATGTTTAATAATAGTACTGACGAATGACAACAAAATTGATTAGAAAATAATCAAATTATCGTTAGGTGCTCTTATTTTTTTTTATTTATGTATAACAGCGATAATTCAGAATCTGTGTAGTTAGGGGTGCACTAAACGAACATAATATATACAGAAACCAAGAGGGCTGTTTACAATAAAAACAATATTTGAGAAAACAACTAAGCATGCAGATATCAGTCGAAATTCAATAGTTGTCACTTAAAAATTAAATTGCAGTAAAATGTTTTGGCTAATTAATTTTTTTTAGGGAGGAAGTTGAACCTCTGCAAGGACCGCAGACAAATCCCGATGGCCATGCTAAAATAAGCTCCTACTTTGGTGGCAATGCCGTGAATTACCAAATTACCAAAGATGATATTATGAAAAAAGAACAAAAGCAACTATTCAATGAAGTAGAAGAATATGAAGAACAATAAATTTGTTTCAAGTTAAAAATGAATTGGTCTAAACCTTCTGAATTATTTTTGACAATTACAAAACTTAATTTACTTCTACGTTATTTAGTACGTGTATAAAGTTACTGCCCACAACGCGAAACTGAATAGTGAATCAATAACCATAGACATTCTGAGGGGAAAGCAACACAAACTGTTTTTGGTTTTAATTTACATTTTTTAACATAACAACAATATTGACTACACGAAAGGTGGTAAGCGAGTTAGTAAAATTCAATGACTGGACTTCCATTGTCTTAGTGTTTTAATTAGTACATAGTGGTAGTGCAGTAATTCGTCAGTTTTAAAAGTTTGGTGTGAAAAAAAGTAAAATTAATTATTAATGCATAGATAAATAATAGGGTACTGTGGTTAGAAATAATCTATCATACATTTTTTACGTAGTTTTGCATTCAGAATACCCTAGACTAATCTGAACTGACCTGGATCTTCTAAAAGAGTAATAAAAGAAGGTGAACATTTCCATCATCAGTCTGACATTTAAAAAACAGTTGAATAGTTAAGTATAATAAATTAATGGAAGATGCTTATCTTCTATTTATATAGTGATAGTAGAATAATAAGCAAAATTAAACACCAAAGATGGAAATTATTAACGCAGAAACATATTCCGTTAAGTCAACTAAGAACAATGAATAAATCTGGCCCAGGTGAGGCATCGCATAACAGACTAAACTCCAAAAAAAGCGTTTCTTCTACACTAAGTGCACGTAATAATCTAGAACAGTTTTCTGTAAATCCGGAACTTTACCATCAGCGCAAAAAATAGCCCTCATTTAAAGGCTCTGAACAAGCAAAAAGTATTTCCAGAAATAAGTTAACCCAAATTCTACCCAAGCTATAGGCAGCTAAAAAAGAACTACATCTTTATTACACTAACGGATACGTATAAAAGTTTTCGACGAAAAAAAACAAAAATCTTACATAGATTTGAGCTCAAATACCTAACTCTAACATTACGTAGAGTGCTTCATACCTGTTGATGTTGCAAAAAGTATTTGTGTACAAATTATAATGTGACAAGAGCATTTCATGATTATGAGCTTATACTGTCCACGGCAGACTGAAAGCTTCCCTTAACTGTGCCCACCTCCTTCTATTTTGAGCCACCTATAACCAGGTTTCTGCCACTTTTTTTTTTATGTCAACAGTCCCTCGACTAGAGGGTACATCTGTACAACTCATGCTTTGCGTCTCCACCCCGTGAGTATCCTAGTCCACGGCCCATCTATCACTTCCATTTAAAATGTAGCATGGTTCTGACAGCGTCTCTTAGTCCAGTTTTATCTCTTACGGTTTTGAGTTTGATGAGAAACTTTATCCTTAAAGGTAATTCCCGACATTAATATTTCCATTTTCCGCTATATGGCCTGTACCTTGTGAATGTTCGTGAAGCACCGTCCAAGATAAAAATATATTATGTAGCACCTCATAGGTCTGGTTATATCGCCTGATACCAATTTGTAGACTTCTTATACACTCCGAAAAAAAAATTAAAAAAAAAAAAACTAGCAACGCCACATCAGAATGTTATTTAACCCTAGCAATTATGGTTAATGATATAAAAGCTGCGAGAAGCTTGCAAATACGCAAAAAACAAGTCTTATTTTATAAATGTGTAAAAAATTGGAATATATTAAGATTTCAGTATTTAGATTATTTGTATTATTAATGTTATATTCATACAGCAAATTGCAATAAAGTTTACGTGAGTCCTACTGTATACGTCCAAATAAATAAAATCTTCGTGAATCGCGCTGTTATACTTGCAAATATGTAAAAGGTGTTCCGTGGTGCAAATAAGATTGTGATATTTTATCTGCGAGGTAGCCCAAATTAGAGCGGCTTTATTTAATTATTGTAAACCATACCGCATGCAAAATCAGTTAAGGCTCTGCTTACAGTTGTTACATTTGTTTCTATGTTCGTTTTTTTTTTTTGGAAAACTGGAACTGATTGATATATTATATGAACTTAAAAACAATATTTTATAAATTTGTTTTTTTTCATTGTGTGGAATTGCAGTAGGAATTTTATAGTCAATTTATATTTACAAAAAATCAAAATGTTTATAAGTTCTATTGTTGGGACACAGGGGGGAAGAATGCCTACCCTTGCCCCCCCAATTGGCGCCACTCTTTGATTTGGACCACTTCAGGTATCACACTAAGTCAAATATCACTCACTCTTTTAAGCAAAAACTGGGTCATAGTCAAACAATTAACGAGCCCTGTGGCACAACTAGGGGAGGGCTAGGGGCAGCTTAGCCCCCCGACCCCAATATTAGCCCCCGACCCCAATATTAGCCCCACCGCCAGGCGATTGGCGAGGGCCAACCAAAACACTTAAATTCAATTTTGTTTGTAAAAATTGGTAAAAAGGTATTCTTTCGTAGCATAGTTTATTTTTTTCTTGCATCTTCCGTTTTTAGTTAAGAAATAAACATAGGTTTTTTTCTAATTTAGCATCTTGTATACTTTTGACCCATTTAATTGGACACTATCTGGGCTTACGAAAACGTAAGGGCGCGTTTATTTTAAAGTTATGGATCATAAAAGTTTGAGAAATAGTGAAAAGTGTAAGCGATATTTTTTAAGGGGTTTAAAAGAGTAAAAAAATCATATTTTGATTACGCAAAACCGATAATAGTCAAACTGAAAACAGAAATAGTATTCTAACATTGAAAAATCATGGAAGTCATTGATGTAGATACTTAATCTTTCTCGATTATACATATTTAAAATAAAATTGAGATGATATTCTAAAAAGCGCCAAAATTTCTGTTATTTAATTTTTTGTATCAAAACCATGTTCCTCTCCCAAGTAACACAAATTAGCTGATGAGCTTTTTTGCCTAACAGTTATCCATAAAAAAACACATAAAAACCAGAGATTTGTCAAATTTTGGCAAATGATTCTTGGTTTGTCTTCTAACCATGAAAGCTCGCTTGAAATTAGATTTTTTGGCTCCAAAAGTAGCAGTTTTTAATGTAGATAGGCCATTATAGCATAATTACTTGGCCAAAAAATATCTTTTATAGGATAATTAAACTTCCAACTTTTTTTTGTAATATTGGAAGGCCAAAAAGTAGAAATATCCGTCAATTTTGTTGCCACAATATAACCAGATATATTCTAGTAAGTATTGAAGTAAAATTATAGTAAACATAGCTGTTTAAAATGCCAGAATATGGCATTTTTAATCAATAGAAATCGAGGTCAGAATATAATCAATAAGTAGGCATTTTTCCCAAATGCCAACCAAACATATTTTAACAAGTATTTAAGTTTAATTATAGTAATAATAGGTATATAAGAATGTCAGATTATGCTATTTTAAGACAACAAAAATTCAGAGGAAAAAATATGGTTTTTATTATCATATTTTTGTTTCAAAATTAAACTAAACTTGGATAGTTTTATTTGGCTTATTTTTGCTTTAATATTGCCAAAAAATGCCACATTTTCAAATTTACGTTTATAACCTATAAAACTATACTTAACCAAACTGAAGATTTATTTAGAAAAACGAAATATAAATTATTTACCATACAACATGTCTAATAAAAAGATTGAATATTTCATGTTATAGAAAAACGCCGACTTGGGGTAATCGTCATTTAATTTTGTTACACTGGCTCCTGGGTCTTAAATTAGCCATTTTTAGCGAGTACTAGAGGCAAACCAAGTAGGCATTTTTATTAGCAAAATTTTAATAAATGTTGCTACATTTGAAAATTATTCCCATTTGATAAATATTTGCTTACAAGGTGGCCAATTTCAATGAATATTTGCTTAAAAAATAACCCAAAGCTTTTTATGATCCGCCATGATTGAAATTTGATTAAGCTAATTTCCTAGCAGCCACTACTTGACCACTTTAAACAAACATATTCTTTCTACCAATAAAAACGTATTTTCATGCATGGTTTTTTACGTTAGGGACTCTTTAATGAATTTTCTTAGTAAATTATATCTTAAAAAAAAAATTGTAGAAAACGAAATATTTAGTTTCAAGAAGAGGCGCGCGTACATGCCTATCTTAGATTATTTTAAGAGTAAAAGTTCCTACGCAAGTGTTTTTTGTCCCCAGCAACCGTCAAATGAATATTTTACACAATAAGTCATAGTATACGTATTTCTACGAAACCATGATTTGTTATGTTTGCATTTCCTCTTGGCTCATAAATTCTTACACCGATTGGCTCTGTTAATACTATTTCTACATAATTTAAAGCAACTGATGAGTTATCATATAAATGAAGAAAAGGTAAAAAATGAGAAATTATTTAGGTACATTTCGGAAAAAATGTTACTCAAATTTCGGCTAAAAAACAAGTCAAAATTCAGCTAAAAAAGCTCGATTTTAAAGTCAAAAAGTAGCTAAGAAACCCAACCATAAAATCAAAAGACTGGATCGTATAATTGTCAATTGGCCATTTTTACCCCATTATGGCCAAATTATTATTCCCCACTTTAGCCATATTTCCGTCTTTATTCTGTAATAGAACTGCTATTTTGGCAAGCAATTTTAGCTAATTAGCCAGAGATATTAGCAAATATCACAGAATTTTAGCCTCTATATGATTATATGTGCTACTTGGGCTGGTATACAGGGTAGACCAAAAAGAAGGAGGAACTTTGGCAGGTTTCCTGTTAACAGGTCGAGTAAAACATATATTATGTTATACAGGAGAAGTGATAACTTTAAACTCCCTAAAATTTTTATATACGAGTTTCATCGTTCTATGTAATTAAGTGTCGTAATTTATTAAAAAAAATATATTTTTTGACAGCTGTCATAGATATTAATAAAATCGTATACAGCCGAAATATAAAAACTTAGACAACATCGGGAGTTTATAATTAAATTATAGCCGTACGAAAAAATGGTTAAAATTGGTTTTATCCTATGATCAATATTATCTTATAAGTGTCAGGGCTTGAGCCCCCCCAAAAGTCGATGTCCAGTTGCGCCACTGAACGAGCCTCTTCAAATCAGTAAGCATTTATCACTCCAGCAACGACAATTATGTCTATTGACTGTGCCGTTCAGAAAAAAAGTTCCTTAATCACTAAAACATGTCTCATAGAAGTAATTTGGTTGTGTTTCAATTAAACGTAACATTTTTTCACAAAACTGTATTCCTCAATCTGGGTCATCCTCATTAAGTTCTACAACGTGAACTTTGTAAGGGTAAAATGTGTGTTTTTTCATAATCTCGTGAACTGCTGATTTTCCCACACCCACATTAGCACTACTACACTCGATGTGGTTGCGTCGGTTAAACAGCAAATGTTCGTAGAACTTGAACATCAAGACCTTTACATTTAACAAAAGGACGATCACATCGGGGAGCATTTTTAATGCAAAAAGTTGTTACGACCACTTCTCACATAACTTGCAAAAACTGGTCTATGTGGAAAAGCTTCATTGAACAGTCTGCACAATTATAATGTCGATGTATTTATTAACATTTGTAACATACATTCCTAGTACGACCCATAATGAAATGAAACAAAATGAAACAAATTAAGTCAAAATAGCACAAAGACAAAAGCCTTAGTACACACCCAACGACATTAACTAATATGATGTTGTGTGTTGTTGAATTGCTTTCAAAACCCATTTATGAGATGTTAGAAACTTTTTTATCAATAGCAATGACAATAGACGCCATTTCATTTTTGCCACAATGTTTCTGACTTCTTTTTCATTCCTTCCTTATTCGAAAACGGTTCGAGATGCAGAAATGTTTGTTTTTTAAAGGATTCCAAAATAAGGTAAAATTTGATATAGTGTTGCATCCCTAAAAGAGATGGAAAAAGCTCAAATACCCAAAACAGTTGATTTGTTGGTACACATGCAATTGCAAAATTTTAAGCTAATTACCTTTACCCGTAGTCGACATATCAGACCATACTAAGATTTTTCGAGCACCCTGTATATACCTACCATATTGGAACACTGCCATTAGCAGTTTTAAATATTATTAATGCCAAGTGAGTACTTTTATTAACTCAATTTTATAGGACTGATTTGAATGCTGATTAGTACGTAAATTACAATAACAAACCTTAATAATTAGCATACACAGTCGTAACATTCCTGGTACAATATGTTTTAAAATTTTTAAAATTATATATACTTCTTATCTCAATTAAGTGACTTGTCACACAGTGGTGAGAAAACTTTATACTCATGTTTATTCAATAGGCTTTAGAGTTTTTACTAAACATCATTTAATTTTGAATATAAAATAATCTTTACAGTAAATATGCCAAATTACAAATCAGATTTAGTATTATTTTTCGCTAAAACATTTAGTTAAAGTTGTCGTGAGAAACCGGATCAAGTATTAAGGAAGAAGTTTAATTTCTTTTTAGCCTTAGAAGGGTAGTGAGCAAATGGGCGAGGCTTCGTTATGTGCGTTTTTAAATTGGAATTAGAAGACATGGTACAAACATGCGGAATTGGTAATCGGATCCTTGTGTTTCAAAGTAAGTAATTCATCAGTTTTTATATTTAGGTTTTCTTTCATATAATGTAATTTTACACAACAGGCTTTGTTTGCCACGATATTTTCCGTCTAATAAAAGAACTTAGATATTATTTAACATTTTGATGATTCATATGCATTTCGTTTTAATGCAGTGAACCGTTGCGGTATGATCAGATACAATTATTTCATTATATCCCCTTATGTGGTGGACGCATATGTGGGAATCCGTATTCGTTTTTGCTGGTAATTATTTCAATAGTGCAATATTTACTTAAGAGTCAGAGAGGCACCAGTAACAACGGAAATTACAATTGAAAATATATTTTTCTATTTTGCAATCATAAAAAGGTCTTTTCGAAACGCAAAGCAGTATCGTAATGGCCCTCTTTTCGGTACCACTTATTTTTTCTCTATAAAGTTGGCAAAGCCGGCAGAATTCTAAAATGAAAAAAAAATGGGGCGCAAATAATAAAAAATAATAAACATTTAAAATAATAAAAACTGGAGAATACTGGTAATGACATATAATAATAATAATTTTAATTTGTATAATATCGATTTTGTGTATAATTTCAATGAATTCAATTCAATTCAACAACATATACATGTGCCTTAGAAATATTACAGGTTTGTCAATAAGACTATAAGTAAATTGTCCTTAGGTACTTAGGTACCCGTATGGATTATCCCATGGAAGACATAATAATAAATAATAGATTTTATGCTTCAATTTTTCATTTAGTGTAGGCTTTAACCTCTACTATAAGTGCAAATATACAGTCATATATATGTAGTTCGAAAATTACTTGAAGGAAAGATACCAATATAGAATAGTGTATAAACATTTCATAATTTTCCAATATTTATTCTTTAATTATTTTTAAACTTCGACAAAATAGTCTTTACATTTATAACAAAATAGTTATAAACATATCACAGTTTTCCATTATATAATGCTCTGACGACCTACAGAATATATTTTGGATTCTTAATTTTGTTAGACAGAATATTATAAATTTTAGAACCCAGGTACTGAATTGGAACTGAATCTTTTTCGAAATGCACTATTACATTAATACCACTAATACCGGTATTCACTAGAGGTTTAAATTTAAACCAGGTCTAACTTGACAGTTATAGGTTTAACATAACATATGCAACGATTAAACAAATTTTTCATGTAAATGTCACAGTTACAAACCGACACACACTAGCGAATTTTCTTCAATTCGTGGCCAAAACCTATGTATTAAAAAATGTTGATTATTTCAATCGATAATAAATCGGAAAATGTTAAAAAAATATCTACATACTGTAATCATTATCTATAGTGTATTTATAAAAGTTTTTACATTATTGTTTAATGTAAAACTTTCTGGTTTAATGAAGACATATAAAGCTTTCATTATCTATGTTCTGTTTATAAGACGTTTCCAAGTCATATAGAAGCAAATGTAATTAGTTTTGTTTTTTTACGCGCTTTACTAAATAATTAGAAAAAATAAATAAATAAATAAACTTACATATATATTTATTATGAACTGGTTTGGATTAGATAATTTCAAATAGTTCTCTAAGTTCTTTGGGATATTCTCCTACCTCTCCGCCCTTTTTCTGATATTTTCTGAAAAATTCTGTAATATATGGATCTGACGAAAACAAAAGATTGTGAAATGTATCTTCCATTGTTTGTAGCCTTAAAAATTTTCTAGAATGGCGTTCACTAAAAGCTTTTATATCCTTATTTCTGGATTCTTGTGCTTCCCCCGAGAGTAACCCTAAAGCCACCATAGCATTTTCCATTATTTCAGAACCATGAAACAATATTTTGTGTAAGGTTGTGGGCATGTTATACCATGGATAATTTTTAACGAATAATGCAGCTGTTTTTAGACAAAAAAATCTTGAATTTGTTTGCATTTAGAGGAAAAGTGCTTGTAAGGACCAAAAGAATTATGTAGAATCTATGTAGAAGTATTATATTTTTATTTATTCCTATAATATCTGCGGATTCTTCATAATTATGGAAGAATCTCCTAGCGGTATTCCCGTCATTTGTGCTTCCGAAGCCGGGCTTCGTTTTATCCACCAACAGACCCATCCTTTTTTGAAATTCGTATTGAATATGTTTCTTGGATAGCTCCACAGCTTCTTTATCTTCTTTTTTTTTGCCTGCCATTTACATTTACATTATTTTAGTTTATAACTTAAGTGCAGCAAACATTCAAACAACCATATCCATGCATGAAGAGCAAAAATTCCAAAGTTTAAATATTCTTTATTGTTTACTTTTTTTCCAGATACTGGGATATATTGTTAAAATTCTTTAAAGTTACTCCTACTGATTTGACTTAGTGTTGCTTATTGCGTTCACAGTTTTTCGATCGATCATGCTTAAAATTAAATCATGTTTTATAAGTAACGTTTTACCGTTATATTCTATTTGTGTGGGTTTTAACATCGCAATCTCGTTTTTAGTACGCTGCACTTCTATTTTTATAAGTTCAGTAGCTTCTTTAGCGAACATAATTTTTAATGGTCTACAGCTTCTTGGAGAAGATGCTGTTGGATTTCTCCAAATAAGGGATTTGAAGCTGCTGGTTCATTTTCTGTCACTACTTCTATTGGGACAATTGACATGGTGAAAATACTAGAATCGGAAATACTTTTATCTTCAAATAGCTATTTATATTCTACCTGACCCGAAGTTCCATCGCAACCCCATTTCGTCACCATACGCATTTCGAGAGTTTCGAGTTTACTTTCAGAAGGAGGAGGTAAATCATTAAGCGTCTTAAAAAGTCTTTCTGTCGTATGATCGAGTAAGTTTTGTAAAGATATTTCCGCAGAAGACTCAGTAATTAATATATTTTGAGGATAAGATTATTATTATAAGTTATGGTCGATTGGGTTCTGCCTTAAAAAATTATATTGAAATTTAGTTAGTTTAGCCCCAACAACAAGAGCCAAAGCTTCGTCTGGTGTATATTGTTTATATTTTTCTCGACCACAAGTTACGACATTTTCTGCAACTAAGATATCTTTTACTATTTTAGCCTCCTTTATTTTTCCATCAGCTCTGTTTTAAATCGTAAATCTTCCGTTTTTCTCCACTTTGACCTTTCGGTGCTCTCAGAAAACTGCTTAATAGGTCTACCGCCAAAGCAATTTTTTTTGGAAATTTTAATTGGGAAAGAAATTTCGATTTCTCCTTTTTGTTAAAAAACGTTGTTTCTTTTTACTGCAATCCACTTAGATTTAAATTCATAAATACATTTTGACAATAGACGTCTTGACTCAGGCAACAAGCTTTCAACTCCTAAAGAAGTTTGGACTTTTTTAACTAAATTTTCAAAATTCTCATTAGAATTTTTTGTTAAACAAGCTCTATAGTAATCTAATAACACTAGCAAAAGTTAGCATGTAAAATGTCTCTTAAAAGTTAGCCAACACCTCTACCCTTCTCACAAAATAAAAATAGGGGCTTGATTCAGATGAATTCGAAACTTTATTGCTTACGAAAAAACCGACTTAAAAAAATGAGTAGGGTAAAGTCGGGTGAGATGGCCAACCGGGAGAGATGACCAGCTGCTAAAACTTAAAAACGCGTCATTAGATGGCGCTGCGTATCCTCACCGGCGACAAACGTTTACGTGTATGCACGGACAGTATGTTTTCGCTCACAGCAAGGCGACATTAAAGCTCTTGGAAAATAAAAATACTATTGCGCCCTCGTAAAATTATATAATAGTTTCTTACTACCTAGTACTGTATATGTGTCGAAGTAAATTGGACGGTGATTTCAACATATTAGGTAAGTACGATGTTCATTCTATTGTTCTAACCTCTAAACACCGTTAAAAGCATACAGTGGATTTTGTGTGTTACGTTGGCCATCTCTCCCAAGCATTCGGGAGAGATGGCCACCAAATTGTAGGGATAGATGGCCATTTATTTTTTACGTCTATTTCTTTACAGTTTGTAGTCCTTTGGAGTTTACTGCAGAAAAAAATCCAACGAAGTATATCAGAAAGAACACGAATCATGGAAACTACACTCAAGAAAATCTTAAGACTAGCAATTGAAGCTGTCAGAAATGGTTCGTCTGTAAATGGAGCCTCAAAAACTTATCGCATTCCAAGGAAAACCCTTGAAAGGAAAGTAAAAAAAACATTCGTTTCCACGACTAGTAAAATGGGACCAGACAGCATGTTGGGGGAGGCAAATGAAAATAAATTAATGCTGCACATTAAAAAGGCAAAAAAATGCGGTTTTTCTATGATGGTTACAGATGTTCGAAAGCTTGCCTTTAATTTCGCTGAAAGTCTACAACTCAATCATAAGTTCATTAAAGAAAAGGAAACTGCTGGTTCTGATTGGTTTAGGTCTTTTTTCAGAAGACATCCCGACTTGTCTATTCGAAAAGCTGAGGGAGTATCTCTTGGGCGAGGTGAAGGCATGAATCGTGTAGTTGTGGAAAAATATTTTACGCTTCTGCAAGATGTACTGGGAAGCAATGAGCTTTTCGACAAACCTATGAGTGTATACAATGTCGATGAAACAGGTCTTCAATTAAATAATCGACCTGGGAATGTTATAGCCGAAAAAAGAGCAAAAGATGTTGTTACAGTGACATCAGGAGAAAAGGGTGAGACAATCTCGTGCATAGCTTGCTGTAATGCGGAAGGTTTTTTTCTACCACCAGTCTGTGTATTTAAAGGCAAGAATTTAAAGACCGAGTGGACTGACTCGATGCCGCCCGGTTCACAAATTGTGATGTCTCAAAAATCAGCCTATGTAACTGCAACCATTTTTTTGGATTGGTTTAAAAACCACTTCTTACCTCGTAAAAACGAAGGGAAGGCCTTATTAATTCTTGTCGGGCATGCATCTCGTTGTTCTTGCGTTGAACTTTTAGAAAGAGCTGAAGCTAATAATGTCGTTTTGTTGTGCCTACCTCCGCACACCACTCATTATTTGCAACCACTCGATAGGACTTTTTTCAAGTCTCTTAAAACTTTCTACTATCAAGCTTGTAGAGAATGGATGCAGAGTTACCCCGGATAAAACTAGGGCGACTTCAATTTGGAGAATTTTTAACGAAAAGCTGGGGAAAATCAGCGAGCGCTGGAAATGCAATTTCCGGCTTCAGAGCCACTGGTATATTACCCTGGAACCCTGATTCTATACTCGATCATGCTTACACTGTTTCTGATCGAATTGTAAACAACGAAACGAGAGAAGTCCAGGAAACACCCACAGAAGTAACGAACATTCAACATTCGAACTCTCAACAACGTTGAAGCAATACAAGTTAGACGCCCAATCAATATGATGGATAATGCAGTGCCATCCTGTAGCCATGCACATACAGAGCCTCGATGCACAACTCCAGTGGTAGGAACATCTGTACCAGATTTGACACCTGGAAAACTTTTAGACCAGATTAATCCTACACCTAACCTAGTTGTTTCTGCAAAAAAACGAGCAAAATCCATAGCCACCCTATTAACTTCTCCCGAACACATTGCGACTCTGAAAGATAGATCCGCAAAGAAAACCCAACGAACAAAAAAAAAAGAACGCTCCAAAGAAAAATGTTCAAGAAAAAACAATTGTTCGAAAAAGAGAACGCTCACCTTCGCCAAGTTCTGATGAGGAAGAGGAGGATATAGATGTCCAATATGAAGAGGAAAGTGATACCCTATCAGAGGTAGATAAAACCGAATGTACAGGATGTGCAGAAAGCTACAACAGCACTCTAAAGAAGGAAGATTGGTTGCAGTGTATAATATGCCAGATGTGGTTTCATGAAAATTGCTCCTCTTTTTTGAACACTTGTCAAAATTGTGATAAAACCGCGTTTAGAAAGAAAAAAAATTAATGTTAAGTAAAAATATTTTACTTTTCTTTTATAAAAAGTTTGTTATTTTAACGTTTTTCTATTCTATTTTCATTTTTATTATGTGCCATCTCACCTTTACTGGATTGGCCATCTAGCCCCACTGTACTGGGATAGATGGCCACATACAACTTATTTTTATAAGTAATATAACAAAAATTCTAATAGTATTTTAACCCTTTTTATTTACCTACCTGTTGGGATGAAAGTAAAGCTGTTATAAAAAAAATATGTCATGATGGTAAACCTTACAAAAAAATTATAGGGGCCTACCATGCAAAATGGTGGCCATCTCTCCCCACTTTACCCTATATGCGTTCACTAACATACAATTATTTGAATTAGCTTTAAATAAACTGATCTATAAGTGCGTTTATGAAAAATAAATAGAAACATACCTCCAGATAATGATTCCATTTCATAAACTACACCAAAACTGCAAAAGAACTGTAACTTAATATTTAAAATGTTACTATTTTGACATAAAATCACAAGAAAACAAAGTTGACAAGCCGGAACTTTGAATGGCGATAACTAGATTAATTTGTTTTATTCCAAGGCCCACGCGACCGATTTAATAAATAAGCTCATTTATTGATGTTAGATAAATAGGACATGCCCCAGAACAGTTCTCTTTATAGAGATCATAAGTGTGTACAAATTAAGAGAGAAAGTAAGTCTAACCGAAACATGAGACAACCTTTTATCAAATTTGACAAGACTTGTTTATAACTTGAAGTTGCTAAAACACCAAGTGACTTGTTAAAACTTTGTTGAAAATAATAAAATAATATTGTATTATTTTAAGTATGTGTTTCTTTTAAATACTATTAATAGAGTAAATAGAACTAAGAGTAGCTATATTACTTCAAAAAATACAGTACTCACGATATAGAGATCTTAACATCTTCCGTAAATGGCATTAATTTTAGTAACACTCTGTATATTGATGAACGTTGATGAAATTTTTCGCAATTGTGATATATAGCCAATGAAGTTTTTTTTATAGTAAGGCCATAATAGCTAATGTAAAATTAATTTCTTAGAAAGATATAATATTAAGAATAAAAAACGGGTCAGTTAAGAATTAAGAGAATAAAATAAAATCGATTTGAAAATTATTTTTTATTTATTCTTAAAAACGTGGCTGTGGTTTATGCAATATTATCTTAATTGCCAGAGTAATCCGAATGTTTCATTATAAGATTATGTTAAATTCGATTAAAACATCTATTTCTTTTAAACCGAATATAAATGTCACTAATGCAATTATAAAGTACCTTTGATGTGCTGCCTACAGTGGTTTAATATTACCCAAAATTTCATGATTAATCATCATTTGTGTACAAGGGACCGAATGTCGTTTTTCACTTAAAGTCCAATCTATTACATATTTTGTTGTTATAATTTTCTCTGTCATTAAAACCTGTGTGCCATTTTCAAATTGCAATCTTAAGACACATGAATGCTTATTTGTTATGACAGGAAACTTTCAAGAATGCGTTATCTGATATAACACAAATATGCACGACACTGATTTTTCGGACAGGTTTCTCATGCCGTTTTCTTTCATACTGCACAATTAGCGAATATCTTTAGCATCCCACCTTAACTTCTGGTTTATATTGACACATAAGCAGTATCAAGTTTCCGATGTCGAAAAAAGGCGAACTTTCGAGGAATATCTCTAATATGCATTAATAGAACCCCAAATTATCATTTTCTCTGTAAATGCTTATTAAATAATTATTACATCAAGAAAGTGCAACCGTTAAAGTCAATCGCTTGACAAATTTCCATCAAGTGCGGCAAGTGTGTCTTCGCTTAAGAGGTTCAGAGGTAAGTGTCCTTCTATTCGTTTGAACATTATATTTATATATAAAAAATTAGTTGTGATTTAATAAATAGATTATAAGAATTTGAGTAAAACACTACATAATACATACATATAATTAAAACGCCAATTTTCCTAAAGAATTTTTAATCTTCCTCAAAAATTAAACTCTATACGGTGTGCATCAAAAAGTTTTTGATTGCCTTCGAAAACGTACGACTACAAAATACCAAGCAAAAGACCTTTTAAACCGCCGGATGTCTCCCTTATTTTTAAAGATACAGGTCTGTGGTTTTCGAGACATTGTGCTACTTTTTGTGATATTAAAGACGGCTGCAGCAGAATTTTTATAGCCCTATTGACGTTTGAGATACAGGGCATTTTTGAAAATGTAGCATTTTCAGGCACCCCTCGTATCCCAGCTATCTGATAACTGTTCTTTATATGACTTTTTCCGCATAACTCAGTGCCGCTTTCAGACTTAAGTATAACAGGGTCAGTTCAAAAAGTTATCGGATCCTACTTTAATTTAAATGGGACACCCTGTATATTATTCTCTATAATTATTAGGAATAATGCGAGCTTTCTAGAAATATATACATGTATGCTGTTAATTTCTAAAACTAATTCAAACTTCAAGATTTTCTTTTGTGTCCAATTACTAGGTAGTAGGCTATGGCTACAGTTTATTAAAAACAAAATTCATGTAAGTAATTATTATTACACTTTCAAACTTAATTCAGAAGATCTTTTTTAATTCTCTACTCTTAATTATTTATTACAGCATTTTAATTTAATTATGATAAAATTAAGTTTTATAAAAAGGAAACAATAATTATAAACAAAAAAATTTGAGAAAGCAAAGATTTTTCAAAGGTGGTTTTTAAAATGACAGCCATTTTCCCGTATCCAAAACTGGCAAATTTTCGTTATTTTCATAAATATCATAGGCCTTCTTTGCAAATTTCGGAAAGTTAAATCGAATGCCGCACGAAGCTCCGCTACAGACTGATATCGTGTTTTATTTATTTTATTTTGCATGAAGCCCCATAAGAAAAAAATTAAAATCGAAAGATCCGGAGATCGAGGGAGCTATCTTACAGGTCGATGAGTATCAATGCATCTTTGAGGACAGTTATCGTCTAAAAATGCCCTTAAAAGCGCAGAGTTGTGGCTTGTTGAAGATAAACGGCATTATAAAGTGCCAATGGAACATTTTCCATCAGTTGTGGAATAACTTCCTCAAGGATTTCTACGTACCGACACGCTGTGAGACCTCCTTCAAAAATTCTATAAACTATGCGTCTTCCAAAAATAAAACATGAGACCCCAGCCCCAAATCGATTTTGTTGTGCCCTCTCAAAAATTAAATGGTGATTTTCAGCGGAAGAGTCTCTTGTATTATGGCGCTTAAAAATTCTCGCACTTGAAAAATAAGATTCATCGGAGCAGATAACGAGTCTGCCAAAACATTCATCAGTATGGATTTGTTATAAATACAATTGGCAAAACAACATTCGGCGCTGGGGGCTAAATTTTGAAATATGTGGAATTTATATGGGTGATACTTATATTTTTGCAAAATTCTTTGAGCCTCAGACTTGACAGCAGTTGCCTCCTGTATTTGCTGGCAAGAAGATGAAGGCGTCGCTTCTCCAAAACCCAATACATTTATTTCTTTTCTCTCTCTATCTTGTTCAGTGATTGCTTTAGGACGGAACCGGATACATGATCCATGCTCTATTACATTTGATTTAAGGCGGGCAAATATGTCTCGGAAAGGCTGCTTTCTCTCTGGTCATCTAATATGAAAAGGACTCCCAAGATATTATCCTAACCAGAGCGCTCAAAATATGTTACCTTTGTAAATCAATCCGAAGCTCCTTGGGAGATTTTTATTAGACTGTATGAAACAGACATAACATACTTTTCATAATTTTCGTAGACCGCCATTATTGTCCAAAAAGTAAGTAAATATGCTATATAGCTAAGTAGAAACATCAAAACAACAAAAATATTTCATTAATAATAAAAAACTGACAAAACCGCAAAGTTTTTGATATTTTACTTCTCGAATACGTGTATATATTTTTGGAAAGCCTATATTATTCTTAATAAATATAAAGAATAATTTACAGGGTGTCCTATTTAAAAAATAAAGTAGAGGGTCCGATAACTTTTTGACCTGACCCCGTATACTTATTCTGAAAGCGATACTAAATTCTACGCAAAAAGTCATATAAGGAACTGTTTTCGCCTTTTTGATAAGTTATCAGATAGTAAGTATACGAGGGGTGCCTAAAAATGCAACGTTTTCAAAAACGCCCTATATCTCAAAAGCCAAAACCGCTATGACAATTCTGCTGAAGCCATGTTTAATTTCACAAAAAAAAAGGGAGATATCCCTCAAAATTGCCGAAAATGGGGTACATTTAAAAGAGCATATCAGGTTTTACACATAGTGGTGTACCAAACTTTTTCACTAGGTACTGTTTTAATAATATGGGGTGATGCGTTTTGAATAATAAAAACAC
Organism: Kuschelorhynchus macadamiae; assembly: GCA_030620095.1. Lineage (NCBI taxonomy): Eukaryota > Metazoa > Arthropoda > Insecta > Coleoptera > Curculionidae > Kuschelorhynchus > Kuschelorhynchus macadamiae. The sequence continues at coordinate 348,957 of JAUTXW010002487.1, forward strand.
TACTTTTTCAACAAGATTTATTAGAATATATTTCATTTCATAATTTTATTATATTTTATATTTATACCTCTAAACAAATTAAATTTAATAAAATATCAATTTACTACAATACATGTTAAATTTAAGACATAAAATGATTATATTTATTATTTTACAACTTTTTCTGAGTACGTACTCATACGGTCTTGTGCATTCTACAAAAAATCCAATTTAAAACTAAAATATTACTATTTATGCCCCTTCGCTGAATGTAGTAAATATTAAAATTGGTCCTTCTCTGCCAGAACTAGCAAACCATTTTTTCCCAAAAGACTGCCAAAGTAAAAAATTGTCCTTTCTCCCCAACCTTTTCAGATAAGTATTCATTGTCGTCTTCTTGATAGATGTATAATGTGGGTGATTTCTTTATGTGATCCATTGCTACAACTGACAATGAATTAAGGGGGCTAGGTACAATAATATTAAACCGACCGCTTTTTGGGAAATAGGCCCTAAAAAATTAAAATAATTAAATAAATGAATTTATAAAATTAAAAAAAAAACTTGGAATAATTGTTTTTTCTGCTCTCATGCTGTCCACAAGGTGCCACCTAAATTGTAGCTCCCATGGTTTTCAACGTTAGAAGGCAAGCGCTTTTACCACTGCACTTTTTTTTTATACACAGGGGTAATGTTATGGTAAAATCAACTATTTATTACATTTGTGTCAAATATATCCAACACAACGGTGTAAAGTCGGGTAACCTGCCTACTACTGAAGAGGTGTACCACTCTAACTTCCATTTTCGTGGAAACATTTACCGTCCATAAACCCGAATAGAAAAAATTGAATTAGCATTATTTTGACCTTTCATAAAGCACCAAATATTTATCACGCGAACAGAATGGTTTGTGCTAGAATGGGCAAATTACAGGTCATGTATAAATTGATTTCTTATGACATTTATCGCTAAGACACTTATGGTCTCGTATACGGTCATTTTTAAAAACGTTGGAAAGTATGACAAAAAGTATATATTAGTATAATACTTTTATGTTAACTTTTCAATTGATACCTAACAAATTTGATCTGTTAAATAAAAAAATCTTTTTCATTTAAGAGTCATTTATAAATCGTTCACTTATAAAGCTAAATGATCAATCATTTTAGGTAATTTATGCAGTACATTTCAAAAATTGGCGAATTTCAGTCAGTTTTAACAATGACCGGTCATTTATGAAAGTGACCCGGTCATATAACGTAGCTTAGGTTGAAAGCCTAAGTAGCTGGTACCGTTGTTGTCCTAAGTGAAGGGAGGGGATCGACTATTCACACGGGAGTTTAAAACTTGCAGATTAGGAGTAAAGTAAAAGAAATTTTCTGGTAACAACGAAATACTGGATTATGGGAATAAAGAAGTAAACAAATTAGGAGGTCCAGCCCGAATAATTAAATTTTACATATTTTTATTTGTCCCAGCCCTGCAAATACCTAGTTATCAGAATTTTTTTCTACACTGAAAGATATCTAGTTGGCCAGTTTTAACGTGTTACTCAACGTTTTAGCAGAAACTCTAGAAGAATTGTTATATATGAAATTAGTAATAAAAAAAAATTCTTCTGTCGTAAGAATCAGAGCCGAATGAAGTTAGTGATGCGAAAATATGATTATGTTCTTAACTTAACGAAATCGCTCACAAAAATTGGAGAGACTGTGAAGACTGTTTCATTTCTTTTAGCTCTCTTCAAGATTGCCAAAAAAAAATAAACAAACATTGATAATTTTGATTTCTTTTTTTTATCGTTTGCTGCATTTCTTACCATCTCTTACCATATATGTAACATCGAGAATCGAATTTGTTGCGCTCTGTACAAATGAATACAGTTTTCGGACAAACCCTCTATATAAAATGATAGATCCCTTTTAAAGTCGTCTCAATGTACATCTATAATTATATATTCATAAATATATATGTCAGTACTCGATTACCTTATGAACATGGTAGTAGGCACTAAAAGATGAAAATAATTTAACATTGACATTATTCTACAAATTACGCACATGAATTTACTATTAGACAATCTAAACGTCTATTTATTGAATACATTTTGTTACTATTTTTAGAAATGTCTGAACTACTGACTATACTTGCGATAGTTATACATTTCTCAGCATCACAAGACATTAGTGGGGAAGATGTTTTTGGTAATTTCAGAACGAGTAGAATTGGGTGGCCCACAATTGTTCCGGGACGAGATAATGTATATAACCTTTACAGAGGTAAGATCTAAATTCGTCAAATTTGTTAAGTATTAAATAGGAAAACAAGCTTCCTTTTATAAGAAGTTCCTTTATATACTATTTCTATTTAAGACATAAGAATGATATTGTATGATATTAAAAAATATTTTCAGATCCCCCGCCAACCCATGAAGAATTATTCGACTTTATAATAGTAGGCTCGGGATCAGCAGGTTCAGCATTGGCCAATAGACTCTCTGAAAACCCAGAATGGAAAATACTACTCTTAGAGGTCGGCGACATAGCAACGCCCCTGACTGATATAGCTGCGATGGCTCCACTGTTTCAGAAAACAAAGTTAGATTGGGGATACACGGCCGAGAAAGAAAACGGCAGTTGTTGGGGTAAGTCAGTTCAACAAAATTAATAAAATACCTTTCTCTCTTATTCTCCAAAATGTAAAAAAGACACTATCAAGAATAAAGTATCATTATTTCGGAACTAAGTAAAAAAAAGTTATAAACATGGTTAGAATTAAATTTTATATAATATATAATATTAAATCATGACATGGTGGTTATTTCGCAACAAAAGAACCTTATTTGAAATCTGTGCAAAATATTTCTACTATGAGCTTCATAGTTGTATTTTTTTTACAGAAGTTGTTTTGACATTAATATTAAAAACTGTGTAAATAAAATAAGTTTACTGCAGGCTTTGCTTTTTCAATTTTTTTTTTGACTCATCATCTTTTAAATTACCTTGTGTTGAAAAATATTTTTTCTATTTTGCAATCTTAAAGACATCTTTTCGAAAGGCAAAGTAATGTCATGATGGTCCTCTTTTCGACACTACTTTTTTTCTCTACAAAGTTGGCATGTCATGACCACCTCGAATTTAAAACTGCACTGTTTCAAGTTGAAATTGTTCAACACTAAATCATTTTTACTTCCCTCGTAAATCGTGAAAAAATCACCCTCCGAGATTTTTGCAGATTTTTACGTTTCAGGAACCCTACATGCCGAGAAACATATTTTCTCGGTTCGGTTTGTCGGTCTGTCTGTTCGCGGCATAGTTAAAAAACTACTTATCCGATAGACTTCAAATTTTGATAAAAAATTAAGGGTTATATAGGGATGACCTGGTAACATGTTGGTAACAATACAATATGGCGGAACAAAATGGCGACCTAGTGAAATGTTGAAAAAATTATTACTAAAAAACTAATTATCCATTTTTTTGCACAAAAATTATGTAGCACGTATGAAACAACTGGTAAATAATTTGAAGGCGACCGCAGACGGCATTTTTAGATGGAGAAATAGACATAAATTCCCAGGTTCTAAAATAGTCCTGAAGAAGACTAATATATTAGAAACGTTTTTTTAAAAAGGTGGTTTCTATTCTTCTATAATTGTATCTAAAAGTGTGGTCGACTGATTAGCCAACATGTTTGCTTTCGAAAATATTTTTCAAATTATGTACGTTTATACATTTTTGTTGGCGAAATAGCCAGAAAGTTCGTTCCACATTTCGAACCCAAGAAAATTTAAATAAGATCATACATTTTATTAAATCCTGACTTCATATTCAAGTTATTCAAAATATTTACTGTTTTAATTTCAGGGTGTCCAAACCAACGAATGCACTGGCCGAGGGGACGAGGTCTAGGAGGCACTACTTTGATAAATTTTATGATCCATGTGAGGGGTAATCCGTTAGATTACGACAAATGGGAGGCAATGGGCAACCCAGGTTGGGGATACAAAGATGTCTTGCCGTATTTCAAAAAACTAGAAGATGCCACTATAGAGGTAATGAAAGGAAAAATTCATATACATAATACATCAGGTTGGGTACTGTTTGCACTATAATAGATTATTAACAACAGGAAAAAAGGGGTAAACCACAACTCCAAAAATGTTCAATTTCAATTTACTGTTTATTAATAATATTAAAACAAAAGCATTTTATTTAGTAACAAAACCAAACACGGTACCTTTTTGACATCTGTTAAATTAATAAAATTGCTGGGTTTTTCGCCACTTTGTGGGAATCGAGAACCCCAGATAATTTTGTGAGTAAATAATTACCATGCTGCCGAATTTTAGAACACGTTTAGAAAGTCACATGGGGCAATTCAAAAAAGTATCATGCAACATTTATATGCAAGGTTTTTTCATAAGCAGCTTTTTATATAAAGTATTTTGCCTAAACTTAACTAAAATTTTGTAAATTGTATAGGGGTTTGTTGCTTGTTTCCTTTAAATAAACCTCTGTATTATAAAAATTGTATTTACTTTAAAGAAGTTTCTTGAAACCATTTGGTAGATTTCGTTTCGAAAAATGATTATGATTTGTCTAAATGACACGTATGTTGTCCAAATTTCGGGACAAGAACCCATCTTGCTCATTCACGGTGAAGTAACATTCTTTATTAAAGATAAAATCAAAAATAATGTTTGTCTCTTCCGAATTAATTTGGTTATTTCCAATGCCTTTTCGTAGTCATCAGTTATGTTTAAATATATATAAAAAGAACATAGAAAACAAATTAAACATGAGAAACAAACTTTTGGAAAAGAGCCAGTGAAATGACAAGTATTATTGAATATTTTTTCTTGAAAATTGGAAAAATAATGCAGAAAATTCAAATATCTTTTGTTATAAATTTTAAAAATATTTTGCAGAGCATATTTTGTGAAACAAAATGAAAGTCGTTTGTTATAGTAGTAAGTATATTTCAATTGTTAAGTACCTTAAAAAATTATTATTGCCTTGTTTTGTAACCAAAAACTTATTTATATGAAAACTTGTGTACTGCTTTCCCATCGGATACAAAGGAAAGCATATTTTCTTTAAGCCTACTTATTTACTTGTCTCGATCTCAGACAACTTATACATTTCAATTTGTGAAGAATTAATTTAACGCTTTTTTTCAGATTCAAGATCAAGGATATCATCAAAAAGGTGGATATATGGCCGTTACTGACATTCCATATCGAACAGAAGCAGTGAAGTCTTTCGTAAAAGCTGCTCAGCAAGCTGGATATCAATATGTTGATTACAATGGAAGAGATCAAATGGGTGTAAGCAAAGACCGATTATACTTCGCATAGACGGCCCATCAGATACACAACAAAGTCAATACTTTTAATCGTTCGTGTCGCTGTTTTATAGAAATATTAGCTGTCGCCCAACATGATTAGCCGGGAAGTTGCCGAGAAGGCGAGTTAGGTGTTATTTATATGCATAATTCATTTCAGAGGTACGATACTGCTACATCAGTATTTACTATCAACACCATCCGTGAAATTGTGCCGGAAATCTCGATGGATCCCTACTATAATAGGGAATACAATGCTATGTTGGGATTCATTTACGGGATGTTTTGTTTAACATTGGATGGATGGTCTATACCGAGTATTATATGTCTTTGGTGTAGGTTAATAAGTTTTAAATTATGTCTAACTTTTATTTTAGTTTCTCTTCAGTTCTTAACGACCTTATGCTGAGGTTAAAATAAATTACTCAAAACAATGCGAACTTAAATTACACGTTGCTAGAATTTACTTGCCCATGCAATGTAGTAGTGAGCAAGCACAGTTTGAATTGTGTGAAAATCAATACATTTATTATATACAGGTTTTCCCACATAAGATGACGTACTACCTTACCTCAGAAGTTATATGGCATACAAAAGAAAGTTAAACGCAAAAGTTTCTTGATTTAATTTAAATTTTTAAATTATAGCATTTTCATGTATATAGGATATTTATACTGACCAGGTATCGATTCTCTTAATTTAAACTGAATACCCTGTATATATATATATATATATATATATATATATATATATATATATATATATATATAGATATTGATTAACTAATTTAAAGTATCCATTTTTTGAATGAAAGAATCGGTGCAGTGTTGCCAAGTTTTAAGTTTTGATAATTTCCTTTTTTTTTAATATAACCGCCTATATATTATTTTAAAGTTAATTAGAGCATTGAAAGAACAATTTAACGACATATAATACCATGGGTTTACGAATTAGCGTTTCGGATTTATTGGCGGTTATCTTCAGGACGTTTTATATTTTGAATTACTATAAAGAGCTAACTATATATATATATATATATATATATATATATATATATATATATATATATATATATATATATATATATATATATATATATATATATATATATATATATATATATATCTAAATGCATAGGTAAAAGGAACACTTTTTTATTCACTTATTTTATCTTGTAAGCATCAGCGAATTTTTAGGTAAAATTTAAATTGGAATATTTTTAAAACAAGAAAAGACTGAGATGCGGTTTTGAGCTATGTCTTGCAAATTTTATTGCATATTACCGATTTTAAGCGTGAAACTTACTTACTTACTTAAAACGTTAAGTAGTAATTTTTGTATAATCTGCAGGGTCTGCACTACGTAGAAAATAGGCAGGGTGTACAAAAAATATGTTAAGATAAGTTAAAAATCTAACGATCCTAAAGATCATGTATGTATATTTCAACACCCTGTAGCATAAAAATGAATTTAAATTTTAAGGAGTATTGAATATTTTCTCCAAACCGTTTTTCATTTTCTTTCTAACTTTATTAATTTTTCAAAATACAGCTGTTGCTTTTAGAGCTAAATTTTCCAATAACGGTGACACAGGAGGACCGAGTATAACAGGCTGTCAATTTTTTTTTCTTTTTAAATCTATTTGAAACGTTTCTATAACTCAATAACACGCAAATTTTATTTTTATGGATTATCGTACTCAGTCTAAAATTATCTTTTCAACGATATATCACAAGTTAATTTTTATTTTCAAAATGGCGGCTGAAAATTTTGAAAATTAAATTATTAAACAGTCCAAAATAAGTCTATTTTTTATTGTTTCAGAACATTTCGATTTAAAAATCATTTTGGGTAATAGAATTTTTTTATTTTTTTCCACTTCTGGTTTTACCCAAAGAGTAGTTTACTCCAATATTTTTACCAATGCCATTTTAAATAAAACCTATCCTGATTTCCCAAAAATGGCTGGCATATCCCAATCTTGGAAATAACGGTTATCATGCGACACATCTTTAAAGAGGTAATTTTACGTCAAAAATGAGTGAAAAAACAACTAAAAAATAAGCCTATTTAGGGCTGGTTAAAACAAGTGTTTTGTAAGAAGTGACCGCATACCCGGTCAGAGCAATATAAGCACTCTATATATGTGAAACTTTTGTATTCAATTTTTTTAATCTTACGTGGGACATCTTGTACATAAACATAGAAACGAACAATCTACGGATAATCTATTTTAGGTGTCTTTTGTTCAAGGAAATCTTAGAAATGGATATAGATGTAGTGTAGAAAAAGCATATCTCAGACCAATCAGGAACAGAAAAAATTTAAAAATTTTGATAAACTCCAGAGTAATTAAAATACTTATAGATGAAAGTAGCAAGACAGCATATGGCGTCATTTTTGTACGGTAAAACTTTATTTATAATCATTTGTCTTTCTAAACATTCGAAAGTAAGTTAAATGTCACGGTATTAAATAAATATATAATATTTCTTTTAGACAAGGAACATATTATAAAATTTCAGCTACAAAAGAAGTTATCCTGGCGGCAGGAGCATTTAATTCGCCTCAACTGTTAATGCTCTCTGGAATAGGTCCAAAAGACCACTTGAATCATCTTGAGATACCTGTGATTCAAGACCTACCTGTTGGGAAGAAAATGTATGATCACTTAACATTTATAGGTAAGAAATAACTTTCTACAAATATACCAATTCATATAAAACTACTTACAACAATATCAATTAATTTTGCCTTAAAATTACATTTCATGAAATTTGATAATAATGAGAACCAAATAAAATAGGATTGTTTTTAGCTTATTTTAATTTTAAGTTAGCTTTATTATGATATATGGAAGTAGAATTTTCTACGGAAATTAAAGATGCTTAACTAGGAGATTCAATTTTAGGTTTGAATTTTCTCGTAAATAAAACCATTATCCCCACAGAACAGGAATATTACAAACCATCAAATCTTTTAAACCTAGTTGTAAATGGCAAAGGCCCGATGACACTTTTGGGCGGAGTAGAAGCTTTAATGTATTTAAAAACAAACGTATCTAGGTAAGAATTATATTTTTAATCACAAGCCCTTTCAGTAATATTAGGACTTTAATAAAATAACCATTAGAGCATCTAAATATGATCAATACAACTCATCTTTTTCTACACTATTGGAAGCTAATTTTAAGGACATTTCAGACTTCAATTGTTACAAGTTGTATTGTAACCCTATACTCTAAAAAACTACGACTGCTAATCAAAAAACTAAGCATCTGACTCTTTCAGAGATAGAGAAAAATACCCTGATGTGGAGTTAATTTTTCTTGGTAGCAACGTTGCAGCAGACAAAGGAGCTGTATTTAAAGACACTATGAGTATTAGTCCTGAGTTATATAATGCTTATTGGAAAGAAATTGAGGAAAAACCTTTCTTCCAGGTAAACATAACACGCCCAAGTGAATATTAATATTAACGAATTTATTTGAAATAAAACACAAACTCAAATTTTAGGTATTAGTAATGCCTATACATCCAAAATCACACGGTTACATGAAGCTCAAATCCAAAAACCCGTTCCACTGGCCTCAATTCTATCCGAGGTACTTCACGGATCGAAACAACGAAGATATAAAAACATTTATAGCAGCCATTAGGGAAGTTATTAAAATTTCTAAAATGCCCGCATTACAGAAGTATGGAACTAAATTATACAGCAAATCTATGCCAGGTATATAAAATTAGTTGTTAGTTTAATTGTATTTTGTGTTTATAAATTTCCCCTAATATGTTAAGACAGACATGTAGCTATTCAAATTAAAAAAGTTAACATTCCTTCGCCTGGATTTGAAACCAAGAGTCGCACTATCTAGACAGGCACTTTCACAACTAAGCTACGAAAGCCCTGACCTCAACAACCAACTTCAATAATCTAAACTCATCATTCAATTTAATGATAGTACGTTTACACGGCAAACGAAGAAGGGAACACAGCATGGTTATAGTAACCAATAATTGATCTATCATCCGAATCCGTAGTCGATATATAACGACTGTTACCAGAAAAGGTATTCCTATCAAATCGTCAGTCTTCAATTCCCGTGTTAACTTGCTTTACTTAGGGACTATTTTTTAGTATTGATGGGCAGCGGAAACTCGGAACTAATTAAAAATTGTTTATTGAAAGGTGTAAAATCAAAGGAGAAAGTTTTTGTGAGAAAATTTCCGGGAATTTTCCCAAATATTTCAAGAGACAGTTTTCAAAATTTTCCGAAGGATTGTATGAAAGTTTATAGGAATTTTCAGCAAGTGAGAATTTTGCTCATTTACTTTAAAGCCCTTTGTGACAGGCCTATGAATAAAAAATCTATCTACACCTACACCAGATTTACAGATTCATGTGCTTTCATGATATTGCTGCTGCGGATTAGTATTATAAGACGTATAACAAATAAAGAGTTAAAAAATAGACAGAAATTTGCAACAATTAAGGAAATACACTTAACACGAAATTACACTATTTTAATAATTAAATATATTTTTTTAATGAACCCCTCTCAACTTGTAGACAAGATTTGGATGGTTTCTTTCTTTGATCAGAACTATGATTTTTTTCAGTTGGGTTTCATTACCAACCGTTCCATATAACCCACTAAAAGTACTGCCTTTTATAAAAGTTATGTTAAATGAATTATGTAATTACCTACAGGGCCATTTAAAAATGGGGAGTGATATAAAAAAATGTGAACATGTCTGAGTAAAAGCGTATATTATATTTTTTACTGCAGAGCTTCTTTGCCCACATGCAACAAATAAATACATCCTAAAAAGAGATTCTTTAATAAATATATCGGATTATAAATTTGCTGGTTCTATTTCAGTTAATTTGTGTAATAAAAATTATCAGTGGCCTGTGAAAATGGGTGATAATTTAATATGTAAAATTGTTAAACTTAATAATGTAGAGTGTGCGTTAAAAATTATATTTTTAGTGCTTTCATTTTTAATAATTTTTAATTAAAATACTTTTACTTTATATTTTGGTTATTTGGAAAATTATATCAATTTATAAAACTTCACCTCTTTCTAGACTAGAGATAAAATTATAATTTTTTTGTTGCATATAGACAATGTACAAGCCTAGTAAAAAATATGATAAACACTTTTATTGCTTCATTTTTCTCGTGCCTGTCGACATTTAAACTTTTTAAATTAGCTAATTTAATTTTAGTTAAAAATCTGCACTTTAGCTAAGAATAATTTCAAATAATTTCAAATGAACTGCAATTATCAATATTCTTAACTTTTTTTGCAACATGTTTCATAATATCTTAACTTTTAGGCTGTGAAAAGCATACTTTCAATTCAGATGCATACTGGGAATGCGCCCTAAGAACCATTTCCCCCACCTTGCACCACCAAGTGGCGACGTGCAAAATGGGCCCTGTAAGTGACAAAGAGGCAGTGGTGGATCATCGGTTAAAAGTGCACGGTATAAAACATTTAAGGGTGGTGGACACAAGCATTATACCACTGCCCTTGAGCGCTCACACCAACATCCCAGCCATTATGGTAGGCGAGAAAGCTGCCGATGTTATTAAAGACGACTGGTACATAAGAGAAATTGAGAATAAAATTGACATAAGAAACGCGATTCATTAAATAATTATTGATAAACTAGTTTAAGTTGTTTTATTTACACCTGAATAATAATAGTCAATTTCCATAGATTATTTCATACAGTTCTTTATGATTTTTCTTTGTATTAAAGCAGATTGACAAATCTGAAGATGTAAAAGGTCTAAATTTAATCCTAAGACATATGCGCAAACTAAATCAGGGACCCACAACAAGTGTTTAAACTTTTTAAAAATATATGAACACTCAATACAAATAAAAAATTAGTAGACCAGGTTTTACTGAACATTTTGAACGTCTATATCAAGGATTTATAAATGAGTACTAACTATTAAATCTTACTGAAGATAAAACTCAGTATTCACAGACAAGTACTAGTTTTATGACAAATGCTTGAATTTGCAGTAGTTGCAAATCGTGAAAGAAACACCAAATACTAGTGTTCAGTTTATTTAATTTTAATACATTTTGCGTCATTGTTATTTATTTTTATTTATTTGTTTTATTTATCACAAAGATTTATTTCGTTGGTTTAGTTTTAATTTTATTAAATTGTTATATACCTTGATTTGCTTAGTTTGCTTAGATTTTCTTGTTTCATTTTAATTAATCATTCCATTTATTTTGTCTAGACCTAAGTATTAGCAATAAATAAATTTGTATCCCTTATTATAAACTTTTATAGCACCTTATATACTTCTTTATAAAAATCACCCTTCCAGATTTTTGCAGGTCTTTGCTTTTTAGGGTTCCTGGACCCCGAAAAACATATCCTGCCATTTCCGTCAGTCTGTCGGTCTGTCTGTAGACGGGATAGCATACTTATTCGATTGACTTCAAATGTTGATCAAAAATCGAAGGTCATATGGAGATGAAATGGTGTCTAGTCTTAGAACTTTTCGGGAATCACAAAAAAAATTTACAAATTATTGAAGCCTAATAAACGAATCTTTTAAACTTCCATCGTTTATTTTTGAATTCTGGTTTACTAGTAACATCCAAAAATAAATAGTCACTAATTATTCTACCATTTATTATTCAATGAACAAAAAAAAGTTATGTATAAACCAGGGGCGTGCGGTGAAATTTTAAGAAAGAAGAAAGGTCAATGGCGTCATCATAAAAACGTCGATGCTCCGACATATTTTGGAGAAGTTTATTTTCAATGGACAACAGCGATATATGCGAAAGTCTCTCCTGCCCCGTTGAATTTCTCACGAAATTTTTTATACGTTTAAGTGTTAAAAAATTGCGTTCTACTGATAAACTTGTGGCAGGTATTGTCAATACTAATTCACACAATTTCGACTCTTCGGTGTAGGCATCTTCTAGCTCCTTGTCTTTTAAAAATTGCATTAGTTCCTTAGCGTTTAAATAACGCTAATGTCATCAGTTTCGTAAATCACTTTTAGTTCAGATCGCAGTAACACTCGGTCAAAGAACTGGCCATAATGAAGAAGAAGAGATTTAAACGCATCTTCTGGAGAAGTTTTTCCTTTAAATGCATCAAAATTGCAGAGCTCCAGGAATTTAAAATCATTTAAACCGTTAAATCTATAGTTTATTTGTTGCTGAATTTGATCGATTATTTCATAAAAGAGGTGTCTGTATGATGTTTGAACATATCCCACCTTGTCTGTTCGAAGACGCTTGGCTTGTGGCTCTACATTTAACGTCATCGTTTTCTCCCAAAATAGGTCAAAGTCATCTCTTTTTTGGCTTAACAAGGACTTAAAATCATCCACTTTTTTTAGGCAAAAAGCAATATCATTTTTTTTAGTTTGTAATATATTAAAAACATTGTCCGAGAATGGAAATATTTCTGAAAATATGTTCAACAAATAATTAAAATTAAAATCTCGTTTCAAACAGTCCAAAAACCCCCTCGAACTATTTATTGCTTCAGAGTCCCACGTTTCATTATTTTTTATTATATTCTCAAGTAGTTCAATCAGTGATTCACGGTTTTCAGATACTGTTAACACAAGTCCTCCATTATAGTAGAAGCTACTTTGGGCAATCGTTTGTGGTCAATGGAGTCTAAAGCTTGTGTACGTTTTGTTGACTTGGAAAAAAAGCAGCCATGCCACTTAAAGTAACGAAAAATACTTTACACTCTTTAATGTGATTGATGGACTGGGATAAAACTAAATTTAATTAATATTTATATGAGTAAAACATGGTCAAACACAGCAATTGGGAAAGTTTCTCGAACTTTAGCTTGCAGACCCCATAATTGTCCTGCCATCACTGCAGCTCCATCATAGCTTTGAGCAACTAATTTTTTCTCTCCATTAATTTCTTTAGTAACGTTATGAACTACGGTATATAATTCTTAAAACCTAAAAATCGGTCTTGAATACTTTCGTCTGTTTTAACGTAGCATATTACTATAGATAATTGGCTAAAATTAGTGATATCAGTTGTTTCGTCCAGAACAATAGCAATAAACCGCGCCTCGCCAGCCTCCTGATTAATTCTTTTTAGAATAATGGTTGCAACAGCGGAAATTAAATCATTCTGGATTCGATTCGACGTTCCGCGAAAAACGCTAGACTGCTCTAAATGATTTTTAAGCAATCAACATATTAGCCATTAAACTAAGTAAATCTTGAAAATTTCCTCTATTAGAAGAAAGCCTAGTTTCGTCATGACCTCTAAATCCCAATTCGTGCTGTCCGAGAAAACAAACGTTTATTAAGAGCGTGTTCAATTCTGGTTTTGCCGAAGACTTTTTCTTTTATAACGGCCTGCAAATGCGCTTTGGACATAATGTGTCTTTTTGCAGCTTCATGGAAATTGTTTAAATCGGAAAAACCAGTTTTATTCCAGAGACCTTTTTCATTTTCAAAAAGTAAACATGACCAACAAAATAATTTATTATATAAAATATTTTCAGGCCTGTTAGCCATTTAAATTGTTCGTATTGTTTTTCCGGATAAAAATGTCTAATACAGTTTTTCATTTTTGTAGTTAAATTTTTCATAGGCGTTTTTGCCCTACGTTTGGAAATTATTTGAAGCTTATCAGCGAAGTTTAATGTTGAAAATCTATTTATTATTAAGACACACACCACACATTCACACACACACTTCCTACTAAATTCTCCAACATTTTCAACGTTATTACCGACAGCCGAAGTTGACGGTATTTGCATATCCACGTCCCTATTATTGTCTTCCATATCGCACCATTCACGACGCGACGTACGTACCACACAACGGATAACCGTTCAAACAAAGAACCTCCAACTCCAACGATAGCTTCCGCCCCCACTTAAAGCACGCGACTGAAATGCAAAAATTGCAAACAGCCGGTGGAAAGTTCAATAACCTCTGGCTCGATTCACAGGAAATCAAGCATACAGGACTTGGTTGCAGAGAAGCTAGCGGCCCGCATAGGTTCTATTCGATTTTCATTGTGGCTGGTCGGAGTCAAGGCCGCATTTATTATGGGCTTGATAATTAAGATAATATTTTAGCATTTTTAATATAAACTAAATTAATGGTTTCCTATGTCAAAAAATTAATTTTTTTTTGGGGAAGCACTGCTTCCCTTGCTTCCATGGACTGCACGCCCCTGGTATAAACGATACAGAGTTTCATATAGCGCACAGAATGTCGTCAACAGACAACAAATATTAACAGAACATTTTGTAAATTATTCTTTTATATGATAGGGCTGCTCCTTCAGGTTACAAATAAACGAGATATAATAGCATTACTAAAGATTATAAAAGATGACCAAAAATATTAGCAAAAACTATTGACTTGACATTAGAATTTTCTCTCTGCCTTACTTACACATTGCCCCTTTTGAAAGGTTTTAAATAATTTTCTCGGAGGTCTTTAAAGATAAATATATCAATCCCAGGATATTTATAATTAGCAAGAGAAAACCAATTAAATAAACATATAATATACACGAAATGACGTGATTTTTTCAATCCAACAGTTTAAAAAATTATTTGTTGTCTATATAACATCTTTTTGTATAAAATAAATAATAAACGTGATGAAATGTTTATTCCATGCATGTGGCACACTCTGTATAATAATAGGATTGCATGGGCAATAATATAATAAATACATCATCATAAATTAATTACTTTATCTACAAAAATTAACTAAATCTGTCGTATTACTCACTATTAGTGAATATATAAAAAATCCAAATTGTAATTTCTTAGAACTTACGATGAGATTTGAAACTGGTTAAAAACAAATACACTTGTGTTTACAAAAAAAAGACAGGTATATGAACAGTAATAAGAAAGACCAATAAAAATGGATTAAATGGATTTACAAATAAAATTATGTTTAGCTAGAAGAGTGAATTCTTGAATGTTTTCTAAACATTTCTACCAAGTTTTATGAGTTTCAAATGTCAAATAAGATGGGAGGAAAGTGGAAATGGCAATCGAAGAGCAACTAACAACTCAAAACATCAGACATCTCTGTTTAAGTACATGCTGCATATGTAATACAGGGTGTTCATATATATTTTGGCCCCCTTACAGTTTATTATTCAAGCTAGAAGAAAATGTTGAAAATAAAAGTTATTTGGTTTTACCTGAAGAATCAGAATATGTTAAGAAAATAAACAAAAAACAATTGGAAAGTAACAAATTGAGCAATAACTTTGCTATTTTAAATGGACGAACCCGTGAAGTAAATATCCCTGAAGATGCCTCGTGAAATCGAAGGCGAAACGTTGGATAGTAATTCCAATTTGACACGGTCTAATCCCAAGAACCATGATTTCTTAAGTAAAGTGAATTTTTAGTTTCAAATTTTCATTTTGAATAAAAATCAATACAAATATTTTTTATGTCTGTACTTGAGAGTAAATAGTAACCCAAACAGCACTAAAGTTTCTAAAACTGATGTAGATTGACACGTTACAATAACTTGAATGAGAAATTGCTATTACCCATCAATGGAGTCAATGCTAATAGTAGCATTTTCTAAAAAATTATGTAATTTAGCAGCTCTGAGGCATCATTACTTTATTGTAATTTTTTAAAAATACCCTCTACTGATTTGCGGCCGTTAAATCGAACATTACAGAACCTGATACCGCAATGTGACATTACAGTATCTGATACCGTAAAGTGCTGCCTAGCAACACTACCATATTATTGTTATTAGGAAGCAATTATATGTCAGGTTTGACATTGACATTTGATCACTTAAAAATATAAGAAATAAAATATATTTTGGATTTATTTAATTGACAGTGACAAGCAAAAGATAATCATAATTAGCTATGGAAAGCAATGGCTATATAACATCGTTAAAGTGATAAGATTGTTAGATTGCCCACAAATATTTCTTAAAATAATAAACTGTAAGTAAGTATTGCAATAGTATATTGTGCAACAAGTTTAGAAACTGTGACTTGAAACGTGTGACTTGAAGCACTCGCCTGCGGCTCGTGCACAAACCTCACACTCGTGTGCAAAGAGTCATTTTCAAACGTGTTGCACACGATACTTTTTCTACGACTGCAGAAAATAAAAATAAAAATACAATTTTGATTATTTTTATTCTTTCAACTCTGACAAGACTGTGAGAAATTTTTTCAAACACCGTGTGAAAACTTTTCACACGCTTATGTCAAAATGAAATGACGAATAATATGAGCTTGAACCGAAATTCTATTCACAAATCTTAGAAGGCTATGGCAGCAAATATTTCCCATAAGCAAGCTGTCAAACCAATAATTGTTGCAGAAGGTTTACACAATTTCTTATATTTAAAATGGAAAAAATTAATAAGTAAGGCTTTTGTAAATTTTGCGAAAGTGTCGAAGAAATAGAGAAACAACACCGTAAATTGCCACTTTTAAAATATGTAAAGGAAGCTGGTATAGAACTATTGGAGGAGAACCTGTTTAAGAAGATACAAGAAACCCTTCTTGATAACCAACCATCGTTGAACCGTTTGGGGAATACAAAATGAAATAAAGTAGTGTCAAAATACTATTTATACGTTCTCAAACATCGAAATTTTATGATCGGTACTAGCGAAGTGCCGAGTCCATCTATTCACCTATGCGACGAGAAGATGTGTATCAAGAATACCATGAAATATTACATAATTTATTAAAAATATAATTAGTCATTAATACATCTGCTGTTATTTTTCAATTCTGTATTGGATTTATTTAAGAACATTGAGAAATTCAAATTCACACTCAACACTTTGAAATTGATGACGCATATGTTCCCCGATAAGGTAAAAATGAAACAGGACTCGTTAGCTCGGTTGGTTAATACGTTGTCCCGGTAAGTCCTGGGTTCAAATTTCAGTTGAGGCGAATTATTTTTCATAAAATTTTAAAAATATTGCCTGCACGGCGCCAAACCTGTTTTATATTTCAAAAACAGTAACATATTTTTTGCAATTTTTTATGTGTTAGTGTTTCAAAAATGTATTAAAACTACATTTCCTAAAATTGTAGTAACTTCGTGGCGGTTATAGGGAATATATACTGTTATAATGTTTGCTATTTATTAAGTAACTCAAATTTATTCAAGATCAGTTATAAATTCAGCATTTTTCTAATCTAACATGAAACGTTTTATTTTACTAAAAGTTGAAAGAAAATAAAATTTACTATTACTTTAGTAACATAAAGTTATTCAAGATCACTAATTCAACATGTTTCTAATTCGCCATGGAATGTTTTATTTTACTAAAATCTAAGCTTAATACATTTTTAATATTAATTTGATGAAGGATAAAAGAAGATGTGGAAATTTCATATGAAAATAAAATGTCCTATGAATTTAGTAACACAAATTTATTCAAGATCACTAATTCAACATTTTTGTAATCCGATAAAGAATGTTTTATTTTACTAAAATCCAAGGAAAATATATTTCTTAAAATACAATTGATAAAGGATAAAAACGATATGCTTTTACGTACGTCACATCAAATTTTATATGAAAATCCAATTTCCTATTATTTTAATACGACAAATGTATTTAAGATAACTAATTTAAAATATTTTTAATCCTATTTGTATTTTTTTATTTTACTAAAATCCAAGGAATATATATTTTTTTAATAATAATTTGATAAAGTATATAGAAACGACATGCTTTTACCAACGTCACATCAAATTACATATTAAAATGAAATTTCCTATCATTTTAGTAAC
The DNA here is from genome assembly GCA_030620095.1 of Kuschelorhynchus macadamiae. Lineage (NCBI taxonomy): Eukaryota > Metazoa > Arthropoda > Insecta > Coleoptera > Curculionidae > Kuschelorhynchus > Kuschelorhynchus macadamiae. Next base: position 367,093 of record JAUTXW010002487.1, read on the forward strand.
ACAAATTTATTTAAAATCACTAATTTAACTTGTTTCTAATCCGATATGAAATGTTTTATTTTACTAAAATTTAAGGAATTTATATTATTTTTCAGATTAATTTTATAAAGGATAAAAACAACATTCTTCTACGTACTTTTACGTCCTTTTCATCAAATTTCATATGAAAATACAATTTCATACTATTTTAGTAACACAAATTAATTTAAGATCACTAATTTAACATGTTTCTAATCCAATATGGAATGTTTTATTTTACTAAAATCCAAGGAATATATATATTTTTTAAGTTTAATTTGATAAAGGATAGAAACGATATGATTTTACGTAACTCACATGTTACATCAAATTTCATATAAAAGTGAAATTTCCTATTACTTTAGTAGCACAAATTCATTCAAGATCATTAACTCAACATGTTTCTAACGCGATATGAAATGTTTTATTTAACTAAGATCCAAGGAAAATACATAATTAGAATGAGAATAACAACTGACACTACAAATTAATACGTGCCGAACTTTATTCTTTGTAGACATTTTTATTACCTATTATTTAAATTTTAGTTTGAATTCGTGTGAAATTTTCTTACCCAATCTCCCACGCGCTTGAATTAATAATCCGATATTTTCCCGTACACAATTTTCCTTTGAAAATTATCCCTCAGTTCGACTCGGAATAATTTTCGAAAAATCGGTACTCGAAAAATTTCTGGAAATAATTGAAGCACTAGGGAGATTATAAGCGAAAATGGTAAGAAGTTAATTTTAACAACAAAAGTACAATTCACGATTAGGCTAGATTTAAACAATTAAGTACATCACATAGTTTATTCAATCACAACAAAATCTAACGTTAATAGCGCAAAATATAAAGTAAAGTAGCTCTATTTGAAGTTATAATTTATGGTTACATTTGCACAGTTTTGGAAACTGTGTGCTGGCATATCTTGTTTATTGATAGAATTCGTATATGTTGAACATGAAGGAACCGGCTCCAGCGGGGAAGTTTCAGATTCTTGCAATTCATGTGAGGATCAGGACGTCGAAGTTTGATCTACAGATTCTGCAATTTTGTTTGCAATTTTTAATTTATTCCCAATTGAATCGTCTATGTATCCTTCAGCCATTGCACTAGAACGCCATCCCCCATGGCGTTTAAGAGTTAGTAAATCCTCACCAGCATTAACGAGTATTGTTGCCTATGAACGCCGAAAGCAATGGCCTGTATATTCGCTCGGGTTGGGCAGTTTCAAAAAATTGGCTATTTCTGTAGCCATGCGTCCAAATTTATTGATGCCTACAGCTTGTCTAGTGCATTTTCCATTTTGATAATTCAAGAAAAATCTGTTTTCGGATATATTACTGGGTCTGAGATTGGCAAACTTTTTACATATATTGTAGAAGTTTCCAATCAGAGTAAATGATCTAGGTATTTTATTTTTTGCGTTTGTTAATTTGATCAGCATAGCCGAATTTAAATCTTTGATGTCATTGACTGATAATTTATGCAATTCGTCACGTCTACAAGCTCCTGCTAGACCGATAGCAACTGCGGCCTGAAAGTTTAAACGTCTAATATTTAATACATTTTTGCAATGTTTACGATTAAAAAAATATATGCCATAAAATTTGCTTTTAGTACGTACTTTTATAAACAAGTATTGCTCATCCGGTGCTGAATTTAAAAATTTTGAAAAATCCTCCACCGTTAGAATTTTGGACTTCTTTGGTGTATATTTTTCTAATTTTCGTTTTAGGAACTCTAGTTTCATATAATCGGAAATATTAATATTGCGCTTTACTTTTAAGGTAGCTTTAAGCATAGAGAATATCGACCACAATCTGGATGCTTTGTATTTCTTCGATAGTTCTTCAAAATATACTAGCATCACATTTTCCGAACATGACTTTACATTGCTTCTTGCTTTCCACTGCTGAAATTTCATGTACGCGGTCTCATATTTGTATCTGGAAGTTTCCGGCAAAAGGTTTAGCGAGACGCTTGTAGCTTTTTCCTTTATTTCTGGTGGCGTACATTCAAATTCACTTTCACTCTCCATTTTTACACAACAAAAGGTGATTTTGGTAAAAAAATAAAATATTTTTGACAGATTGAAATTAAAATGAAAGTCCAGGCAATTGAAAACCACGACCTACTTGATTCAAGGTTTAGTGACATTTGTGCTAGTCATCCGTCATTGAGGTCAAACCTAAGCAAAACTGTGTGCAAAAATTTCACACAGCAGTTTTCACACATCATGTGAAATTAGTAATTTTCAGATCTTGTTTGGCGTGCGTTTTTAGACAGTTTTCATAGCAGTCGTAGAAAAAACCATTTTATTGCATAAGATGCCCCTTTACTCATAATAATGCATAACAAATTTGAATCTAACATCGTTTCTGAAATATTAAGTAAAAAAAGATTTTTTATATCGTCTTTTACACCCTGTATCAGAAATTTAAGTTTTCGGGGACCTATAAACATATAATATTCTTTGATTTTCTTGATCTCCCAAACACCTCTTTAGAATATTTCTGTATAGATATACTGTCTATTCAAACATTTTTATTGGGCGCCATTTTACCATATTTTACCAGTTTCTACCTATGCCACTATATGCTTTTTAAATCCGCCATTTTGTTCTGTGATGTTGAATTCGTACAAATTTATCCCTAAATTACATTTACTTTTTGTGCATATTTTGAGGTCATTCATTTTGTTTCTCCCTCTTGAATTCATGCAACAATTTTACTAAATACACATTTAAAGCTTGCACAAAATTTGAACTTAATCTAATAAGTAGTTTTTTAGGGCTCATTTTTTAAAATATTTTATTAAGCCGCCATCTTGGAATTTGTACCAAAATGCTACCAGTTGATTTATATATAATACTTGATTTTTGGGCAAAATTTGAAATAAATTAGTGAAATAGTTTTTAATAATAATAATAATAATAATAATATTTATTTATTTAGCATAAAAACTACAAACAAAAACAGTAATTTAATTGAAATAGCACATCAACAACGAAACTGAATTACTAGAACAATAATACATGGGCTCTCATTAATTTTCTAAAACTATCACTAGTATTTTATTTCACCAGGTAATAAATTAAAATCGTGTAGACCTTTATAAAAAAGAGAATTAAGCTTTTGACTAGAGTTGCATCTTCCAGACAATATAAAATCATTACAATTTTTTGTATGGTAACTATGAACATTTCTAAAAAACTTCACTTTATCACAGATATATTTTGGCAACAATCCATTTTTAAGTTTGTACAAAAACATATAAACATTGAACATGACTTTCTGTTTAACAGATAACAAATTAACGACAATAATAATAGCCGGTTGCACCAAACTTAATTGCTGTTTAGAACATTTAACCGAGCTTTCGGATTTGACAAGCTGTTTATAGAAATCTAGGAACTCGCTGTCAAATTTGACATTCCGTTAAACATTCTAAACTTTAATTAAGCTTTCTGCAACCGGCCGTTAAGCATTGTAGCAATTGATGCATATGTATTACATTTTAGAATGGTGCGTAAGGCTCTATTTTGAACAAGTTGTAACTGTTGGATCTTAAAAGATGGCAAATTATAGAGAAGTGTTGAGCAAAATTCAGGGTGGAGTGCCGCGATTCTGTTATACATCAACAATTTAGTGTTAAATGAAAAATATTTGCCCACTCTAGAGATAAAATTTACTTTTTTTGAAAACTACCTTGTATGTAATCTGCATGTGATTGAAAATTAAGATTACTGTCTAGGATAACACCTAAATATTTAATTTGTTTGTCATGTTCAATCTTAGTATTGTTTATACAAATATTTATGTTTTCTATATTTAAACTACATTTACTCCCAAACAAACAAAATTTCGATTTAGCCGTGTTAAGACTTAACTTGTTTTTGCATAACCATTTAAACAAATTATCTATATTTTGCATTAACAATCCGCTGCATCTCTAATATGTCGCTACCAGCTAAATAAATCATAGAGTCATCAGAACAATTCAATTTTACACTCCCTTACAACTTCAACCATGTCATTAATATACAATAAAAACAGCAGAGGGCACAACACTGTTCCCTGTGGGACACCATGTTGAACCTGCAAAAGATCAGAAACACAATTTTTGAATTAAACTCTTCGATACCAGTTTATCAAATATGATTCAAATCATTTTAAAACTATTTGCCGAACGCCAATGTTATTTAGTTTTTTTTTAATAATATTGTTCTGTCAACAGTCTCGAAAGCTTTTTTAAAATCCGAGAACACAGCCAAAACAAAATTTCCACTGTCAGTTTCTCCCAAAAAGGTATCACAAATACTAATTACAACAGACTCACACGAATGATGCTCACGAAATGGTCGAAATTCGTTAATTAAAACTGTATTTTGTACCTTTGGAACAGTAATCACAGTTGATTCCTTTCACGCATCTGGAAACTCACCATTTGAAAGTGATATGTTTATAACATTTAATACTCTATCTCCAATCACAGAACATGCATCACATAATACCTTCTTAGATATTCCGTTCATACCACCACTTACACTTTTCATTTCTTTCAATATTTCTTTCATTTCCTTCATAGAAACTTGTCTAAAATTTGAGAAAACATCAATATTAGGATTAGCAAAGAAAATTTCATCTAAGAGGGAATATTTTGGGATGCTACTTATAATTTCCCAAATAATTTCCTGTATACTATTTATATAATATTTATTAAAGTCCTGAGCAATAGTGAATTCATCTGATATTTTTTGACCTTGACAATTTATTTCATCAGGCAATGAAGAATTTTTAGCAGGAAGTAAAACTTTCAAATTTTTCCACATTACTCTCGAATTATTTCTATTGTTATCGATAACATCTCTAAAAAATCTATCTTTTTCAATTTTAATTTGAGTTACTACAAATTTTCGTATCCCTTTATATTCCCTCCACACTTCATCACTATTCTCGCTAACTGCTCTCACATACAAATTATCCCTATACTGCGTATTTTGCTTAATATCAGTCGTTATCCAAGCCTTATTGACATATTTTTGTAATACTTTTTTAACGCTTAACCAGACCGTCATTTTGTTCAGCCATATTGTATTTTTGCTTAAATTTTACCAAATGACCCTTACTTTTTTGCCAAAATTTGTCTTGGCTATGCCGCGAACTGACAGACAAACCGACGAAATTGAGAAAACATGTTTTTTGGCATCTGGAATCTAGAAATGCTAAAACGTCAGGATATGCAAAATCTGGGAAGGTGATTTTTTACGATTACAAACATTTTATTTGGCCTCCATTTTGTTTGGTCATCTCGAATATATACCACAATTTTACCAGTTTATCTCTATATAACACTTAATTCCTACAAAAAATTTGAAATCAATTTATTAAGTAGTTTTTCCAGGCTAATTTTTTAAATATTTTATTAAGCCGCCTTTTTTGCCAAATTGGATGCGCACTAAAATCTTACCAGTTGACTCTTACGTAATACTTTATTGTTGTATAAAATTTCAGGTATATTGTATAAGTATTCTTTTAGTAATAATTTTGTTAACATTTCACTATGCCGCCATTTTGTTTCGCCATATTGGATTTTTACCAAAATGTTACTATTTCTTCCCCACATGACCAAAATTTGAAGTCAACCGGATACGTAGCTTTTTAGCTATGCCGCGAAAAGACCGACAGACAGGCCGATAGAATTGAAAAAACATATTTTTTGGAACTTTGGAAATTAAGGGAGCTTCAAAGTGGTTTTATTCAATATTCGCCATGTTTTGTAGAAAAATGCAGCGCCACTTCTTGCCTTTCGGCCACCCTAGTGGCTTAAAGCTTAATTAATATTAAGGTTTGTTGTGTTAATTATATAGATAGCAACTTGTAAAATCCCTAAACTCTTCAAATATATAATTTTTAGTTTTAATATTTTGCTCATTATTAAAAATTGGTTTAAAGATCATTATTATTGGGGCACGTTCATAATTTTTATCCTACAATCTTTCACAATAACTTTTCATTCGTTTGGATTTTAAAATATTAGTGGCAGTGGCTAATTCATATATTTTTATGACTATAAGTAAAGTACATACAATACCATAAAAATCACAGTTGGAAGAGAAAGAAAATTAATACTTTAAAAACCCCATGGAAGAAGTCCCTAATTGGTGAATACTACCACTGTATAATGTACATATACAATAAGACTTAAAGTGGACAATTACCGCACCTGAGAATCTAGACATATTAAGTAATCATGCAAAACAGGTGCTCGAAGAAGAATATACTACAGAAGAACAATATAACCCAGAAACTAAAAAAACTAATAATAATAATTGACAAACTTTCATATTATAATAAAACACAGTCTATAACATTTAAACTAACATGGAATGTGCACATACGGATGCTTTAAACATCTAATAGTTGCATGTGAATATGTTTTGATGTGATATTAATGCATCAACAATTTGTTAAATTGTTAAATAAACAAAAACAAATAAAAGATAGCACTACACATATTATGTTTTTGTAATAGGTCACATACCAAAAAAGACATGACAATATATAGCAGCAATGGTATCGTTTTCAATCCAATCCACAAAATAATTAAGGATAAACATGAAACAAAAAAATGTTGTAGCACTGATGAAGACTAGATCTTATTCGAAACGTTTGTAATATAAATATTGTTACAAAGATACATTGTCTTAACTGCCATTAAAGAACCAAATACCAAGGAAAATCTACTTAAAGAATATATTTTATATTATGAATCCAGTTATCAATCTCCAAGAATATATATATATATATATATATATATATATATATATATATATATATATATATATATTAGCAACATTGTACATAAGCATTCAAATACACAATTAATTTCTCATTGTTACAATACCAGAAGTATGACTAATAACCTTTTAAGTATTCCAGACATTAGACCTTAGAAAATAAGTCGGAAATCCATCAACTGCTTAGCACCTAAGTTGAATAATACAATTCCTACAAATATACATACAAAATTACCATAGCAAATTATTTAAAAAAATACGTAAAAACTTTATTGTAAATAACATAGAGCTATTTACTGTTATCCAGTAACTATTTACTTATCTTCATTATGTACAGTTATAAGGTCTAAGAAATAATTGACAAACTTTCATATTATAATAAAACACAGTCTATAAAATTTAAACTAACATGGAATGTGCACATACGGATGCTTTAAACATCTAATAGGTGCATGTCAATATGTTTTGATGTGGTATTAATGCATCACCAATTTGTTAAATTGTTAAATAAACAAAAACAAATAAAAGATAGCACTACACATATTATGTTGAATAACGTTCCCAAACTAGTACCGAAACGTAATAGTGTCCGTTCCGATAACGTAACAGGTACGTTGACGTTACCCAAGAGCATTGCCAATTTTGGTAACAGCGAGCTTGGTGCCTAAAAGGTTCTCACTCAGCATTTTAAAGTTTTTTATTTTGTCCCCGATACATAACAATGACAAAAAATGCTGGTTGGGAGCAAGCAGATAACATTTTACAGCGACTATCCAAAAAACTATTAAGATTCAGTAACTTTAAATAGTGATTTTTATATAGTTTTGATTGGTTTATAAAACTCAAGGTCCGAACCGAATCACTCCACTTAATATTGCTTCGATACCTAAAAAACCTGTTACAAAAATATTTAACCACTTATCCGATTAACCGGTCAGATTATAATTTACGTATGCAGAAGAAGAACCGCAATATGACGGAGGGTATTCCCCTCTATTATCAGGAATCCCGCAATAAAAAATTACAACAGGCCTTATTTTATAGTATATAAGAATCCGGTCTATAATCGAACCTCTCCCACAGATGAATATACTTGGGTTCCACTACTAGGTTCATACTTTCAAGGGCAACAATTAAAAGATAGTTCTCTTTGTTACTGAAGAAATAGTGTGTAATTATATCATCGATATAGTTAGAGAACGGAACTATAATTATTATTATATTCAGTGACATTATTTAAATAATAACAATGTTATTTAAACTTTTTTATCTTTTGATGATATTTCAAAATAGTGTTCGAGGATCTCCCTTCGAACTTTTGGAAAATTACATTGAAAATTTCGAGAAAAATCTAAATCACTTGAGGACGTATTTGACTTCAGAGAAAACATTCACTGAGAAACGTCAAAATCTGATCAACGATGGGGAGAAACACATAAAAGGTAAATACATCTAACATAAGTACTTAATTATAATAATTGCGAAACAATTTTAATAGAAAATTTAAATTGTGATAAAACAAAGCCTTAGTTTTATGAGTAACATTATTTAGGAAATACTACGAACTTAGAATTAAAAAAGATTTTTCTATTTGGGCCGATAGCGTTACTTTTGTCATATTTTTGATGAAAAATTATATACCATTGATTATTTTAAAACGGGTTTCTTTCTTAATTAATACTTTAAAATGCAAATATCTATATATACATATATATATATATATATATATATATATATATATATATATATGTATTTCAAAAACAAAACGTACCTAATTTGCTCGATATTAAATTAAATTTCGTCCACCTGAAATGGGTTATTTAAAAAAAAACTCATTGCATTCTAAAAGCCCTTCTTAACAACGGGAAATACAAATTTTTCAGTGGAAATACATCATTTTCATTTTTCACACTAACCGTAAATCAGTTACATGAAAACTTTGCTTTGCATCTCATTGCAAACATTTTTCCAAACACTAAAATGCCAAAATGTTCCTGCGGCAATTTGTCGTTTCCATTTTCCGTGGAAATTGTGTACACTTTAGAATACCTGAAATAATTTACATACAAAATCTGCTTTCACTGCCTTCTAGAAGCCCTCCTTAACAGCAGGAAATAAACATTTTCCTACGGAATTTTCCACACTTTACAATAGCTAAAGCCTGTTACATGGAAACTTTGTTTTGCTTTGCATTCTTCATATTTTCCTGATCATAAAAATGCAAAAATGTTCCTGCAGAAATACATCATTTCCATTTTCCGAGGGCATTTTGTAAACTTTAGCTGAAATGTCATATATCCACCAAATGTTTTGTAACTTAAAAATTTTCTCAATTTTTATTTTATCTACTTATTTATTTATTTATTTTTAACCTTTTTCTTCACTGAAATGTGGTAATAAAATTCACAACACATTTTTTTTTACTTCGATAAAGCCTTCTGAATGTGATTTTATAACTTAAATGATGGTTTATGGCTTTAAAGATGGTTTTATAGATGAATCGAGGCTAACCTAACACCTAACGGGATAGATCCAGCTGACAATATAGGATTTCTTTAAAAAAATCCTGGTTTTAATATACACTCAACATTTTGTTGGCGCGGCAAACCTAACTGATCCTCACCTAACCTAGTTCGCATTTTTATTATAGTTTACTTTTATAAGGCTTCTAATTATAGAACTTAAAAAATGAATTTAATTTCATAACTTAAATAATAGTTTATGGCTTTAATGATGGTTTTATCGACAAACCTGAGTGTCCACACCTAACGAGCTAGAAATCAAAATAATGAGGAATATCCGCAAAACCATTTTTGCATTTTTATGTTCAGAAAAGTGTTTGGAATGGCAAACAAAGCAAAATGTCCACGTAACTAATTTCAGGTATTCCAAAGTACAGAAATTTCCTCCGAAAATGGAAATAACAAATTTCCGAATAAACATTTTTTGAAGATTGAAATTATTGATAATGGGGATCAAAATAGAATTATCTTTCCCTAGCCGAACTGTTGTATAAAATAAAAATTACACTATCAATAAATGTTGTGATTCTCAGTTTATATACGCCTTAAAATTCATTCAATCAGACATTTATCAATGATATAGTCAAAAATATCAACCATTTCCATGGAAACAGAAATTAAGTTTGTAATATTTGATATCTAACCGCGTTTTCCAAAAAAATCAAATTGCCAGCCCGAAAAATAAGTACTGCTCTTAAACTTATTTTACAGTAACATTTTGTCCGCAAAAGCAGAAGACTGAAATTCGATAGCCGAACTGTCGTATAAAATAAAAATTACATTAGCAATAATGTTTGTGTTTCTCAGTTTACATACGCTTTAAAATTCATTCAAGCACACATTTATCAATGACATAAAACGCCTACCAATATAAAAAGGGCGTAATATAAATTTTATTATAGTTACCGTTGCAAATGAGAAACTTTAAAATTCAAATGTTATTCAAAATATGCATGAACCGTTATCTCTGTAGATGGTGTAAACTGACCGGAGAGTAGAGATTCCTCCTTGAACTATTGCGTATTTTGCTTGCCGTGTACAAAATAGTTTTTACAATGCAAATTACATTAATTAAATTATTAATAAAACGCCTTTAAGGAACGAAATGTTTTCCACTATGGTGTTAAACAACAAATACCTCAACATATCTGCTAACACAACCTAAATTTAGAGTAACACTTGAAAGCTTTTTACACTTGATTTTTAAGACGAGGGATAAATAAGTATGAGTTAAAAATGGCTTAATTAAAGTCAGTTGAGGCTCTTAAAAATAACAGCACATGTGAATCTGTATAGGCTAGTTTTGATGCTCTTTGGATATGCTGTCTCTTCATATCTAATTTCATAGAAAACTTGGCATTGGAGTATTTACCATCAGTGTATAATGCCACATTTTTTTTTTAAATGATTAGTAAACTAAGACTTTTTACCAATCCTGTCCTTGCGGCGCAGGGTGGGGAGAGAGAGGAAGCGCATGATATTTTCCTTTACGCCACTTAGTTTGCACTTGTTATAAGAAAAGTAATGTAAGTAATGACGTTGGAATATAGATAATCTTCGTTTTCCATCAGTATTTGGTTGTTTTATTTATAAGAACATTATGTTATTTACGATCTTATATTGTTTTCCAGAGTGGCACAACCTCTTAAAGGATTACTACAAATGAACTTGTAGGATTTATCCATCTAGCAAAGTTTTTATTAGATCGTATAAAGGTTAAACGAATTTCATAAAACGTCATTATCATGTTGCCAAACAGTTTCCAAAGAGATCTTAAGAAATCGAGTAACATTATAATATTTCTTCTTTGTTAAATAGTTTAAGAAATAATTGCAATTCTAATTTTTGAAAACCGCTAAGAAGGAAATAGGTCCTTACAAAACAACAAAAAATATCGAATACAGTAAATACAGTTTTCTGCCTTTATTACTCGAATTTAATACAGGACTAGTAATTTTCAACAAAAAAATAGTTGTAAATAAACAATATATTTTTATAATAACTATCGCCCTTTGCTCTGCCGTTTGTTGGTTTAACTCGATTTATCATCACCTATCGTGACACTAGTTATCTATACTTGCTACCTTTTAGCTTTTTAAACATGTGTACAACACATATTTATAACTGCTAAACAAAACAGAAGTAATTTGAGAATAATTTTATTACAGGGTGCTTCCATTTAGAAAATGTATATATATATATATATATATATATATATATATATATATATATATATATATATATATATGGTAACTGAAGATACAAAAACAAATATTTTTGTATATGTCAAAATATGTTTGATACTTAGATTTACTTGTTATCAAAAGTAATGGCCAATGCAATTCTCACCTACGGCATGTAATGGACTGGGGTATTACATTAGACAATGATTGACTTGTGTCAAAAACTAAACTTTATACGATCGTAGGCAATGACACTAAATTAGACTAGGACTATACCACTTAAGTTGATCGTTAAAAATGAGAAATCATCAGTTGACAAGATAAAAATATATATCTATATTTTTTAAATTTGTTTTTTCGGATGTACCGACTTTTTTGTCTTAATTATTGCTTTGTTATTGTTGCCCTTGATATAATTGATCTAATTAAGGAACATTTTTTATATTTCCTTCCCATTGTGTCAAGCGAAGTATAAAGCACAAAAATGAGACTAGTAATCGTTTAATTGTTCTGATTTAATTAGCTATTAACGTACAAAATATATTAATTATATTGCTCACAGCTGTTTAATATATATATGAACTATAAGGCGGAGAAAAAATATGACTTAGCATATTCTTAAAAAAAATGACAGTAGTGGGTCCTCGAGAATAGATTATCACCGTTCTCATTAACAACTGCAGATTTATTTTTTGAAATCGACAGACATGTCTTTTGTATTCTTAATTTTGTTGTGGGAATTGATAAATATCTTATAGCATCGCTGCAATTGAAAATGTATTAGGTTGGCTACATCTAAAAATAAATCGGACTGTTCGCCTTGTTGGCCAATTTGTGAAGTTTTTTTAACTGCGTGGACAATGTTTTTTAATCCATAACTCAGTTGCTCTATTGATATTACCGTAGCTGTTTTGAATATATCTATTTAATTAAACGCATGAACTGATTTTCCTGAATGAGGCATCAAAAGACTCTGGATCCCGCGAGTGTTCTTAACTAGAGTGGCATAAAAAAATCAAGATAGCGGAAGTAGTACTGCATTTTGTCCAACATTTCATCGTAATAGGCCCCCTAAGAAAATTCTAAATATATATACATATTATATTAGAGAATACTGGAGGTCCCAAATAAGCAATTATTTCATGTTGAGACTTTTATCATCTAAACGATTGATCTTGAGCTAAAGAAGTAAATACACTTTATACATAATACGCAAATTATTCGTTTTTAAAGACACGTATGACTTGCCGAAGCGACGTCAGAGTAAACATTTTGGGAAGACGGACTTTTAACCTACCATGGGTCCAGCAAATTGCAAATATCTCCTAAAGGCTTTCACAGGAGCTAAAAATTGATATACATCAAAAAGTAGAATACATTTCACATATATTTGAAGGGGTGAAAGTCATAAATAATAATGTTTTAATAAATTCCAAAAGAGCATATTCGTATCTGTGATGTAGTAAATGTTGGGACAATATCTCATTGTAAGTACATTTATAAAAATAGAGGTCTATATTTGGTTTTTGATTTAGATTACTAAGATTACTTACACGACTATTCAACTAGTTTAAACTGAAAACAGTTACCATTTTCTGAACTTACATCATGTTTTAAAGTAATAAATATTAATGTAATAGTGTAATGTTTATAGGTCAGTATTTTAAAAATATTGACTAGCGAGACTTTAACCCCTTCATTTCATGTCGAATGGGGACTTTAATTATTAATAAAAAGAAAATGGGTCAGTGATGTCAAACATGTTGACATGACATCGCTCAGTGGCCTATTAGAAGTACAGGAGAACCAATAAATAGATTACTCTGAAAATTTGGTTCTAACCATAGATAAACATAAACTCTCTTTTTAAAATATTTTAAATTATGCGGTGTTGCCGCTTCTAAACCAACATCCATTTTCTAAATGGCTTGCCCTGTATATTATTACAATTTTGTATTGTCCTAAACATTCTAAACACGTTTTGTGTTATGTTTCCTATACCTAAATTCAACTGTTTTCGAGAAAAAAGCTTTTGAAAATTGGCATTTTTGACATTTTAAAGCCCTGTAACTCCCAAATGACTTAATTTGCAGCAAAATGAATTGCACTTTCCATCTTAGTTTTTATCTAATCTATCTATCTCCTGACACGAATTTCTACTTTGTCGGCAAGTGAGGTCGTTTTGGAGTTACAGAGCTTCTTAGAGTCAAAAATGTCAATTTTTTAGTGCCATTTTCTGGAATATAGTTAATTTCTGTTAGAATTACAAGTTTTGTCAAAAACACACTTTCATAAAATGCTTCTTCTAGAACAGGCATTTTACAGATATTGCCTCTTCCTATAATATAACAAAAGTACAACATAGCTTATTCAGGCTTATTTTTATTTTTCGAAATTTTTCAGATATTGGGGAATATGACTTCATAGTAGTAGGAGGTGGAACTTCCGGGTCAGTAGTTGCAAGTCGACTTTCGGAAGTTCCCGAATGGAAAGTATTACTATTGGAAGCTGGAGACATAGAATCTACAGCAACAAAAGTTCCACGAATGCATACGTGCCTGAAAAGTCCAAGTAGTCCATATACATGGGGATTCTATAGCACACCACAGAACTATTCTTGTCTAGGTAAGTTTACTAAAACGTCGATATCATTGAAGTATTGATTGTTGCTATATCAACTACAGTAAATAATTGTTACAGAAATACGGTTAAACACATTTTTGCAACGCCGGCGTCGCTTACTTCATAGACCTCAAGTATACATGTGGGGTGTTCCAAACTCACTAACCTATTAGAAGTGTCTGGGAAACCAGTAAATAATTTACTATGAAAAATATTGTTTTTGTATTTTCCTAAACAATCTAAATATTTTGTTATATTTTCTATACCTAAATTCAACATTTTTCGAGCAAATCAAATTTGGAAATTGATATGTTTGAACCTTTGAAGCTCTATAACAGCCAAACGAATCAACTTGGAACAAAATGGAATGCACATTCTTATCTTAGTTTTTAGTTATCTATTTCAAGTTTGACAGGAAATGTTCAATTGTCGCCGATTTAAGGTAGAAGCGGTAACATCGAGCAATTAAAATTATTTTTGAAAGAAAGTTTATTTTCACCTGTGACCAGACCCAAATTTTCAAATTAATCTATTTGCCGGTTCTCCAGATACTTCTAATAGGCCACTCAGTTTAGGGCATTCTGTATATACAGTGTGGGCCAAATTAAACTTGCACATCTTTTAACTCGTAATAATTTTCACAATCCTTCATCGATTTTAATGAATTCTGGATATTATTTAGCTACATCAGTTCTGAACCAAAATCAATTATGAGAACTTAGGTAACGGTCAATGGTGGAGAAAATAGGTAATTTTTTTAAAGTCGTTTCTTTTACGTCGTTGCAAAAATCACCAAATAAAAATGGACCGAAAAATTTACTCAAATCAGCCGAAAAAAATATCCGAAAGGTAATTTTGCCAAAAACAATTTTTTTATATACCGCTGCGATGGCGACATTTAGACGAAATTATTAATATCAAATAATGTCAAAAATGCTATGGGAACAAAACAGCGATACAAGCTAAAATGATATGTCAAATTTAGCGATTGAATTTATGTTGCTTGTTCAAAAATTGGTTTAAAATGGTTGTACTCTCAGTAGAAAAAATATTAATTAAGGCGTTACGAGAGTCAAAAAATTATGGTGCTGAAGAATAGCGAGTATGTCTCCAGAAAAACGTTAAATTGCCAAACAATAACTAACTTTTTAATGCATCTGCGTGAAACCTAACTAATCATTTGCAATAAAACGTGGATGCGAAAGAAAAAGAACTGCAACCGAGGAAAATGTTGCAAGGGTACATGTGGACAGACGCTCCACCATACTTTACTTTAAGTGCTAGAAAAATATCAACAACTTTAAATATAGTAATAAGTTCTGTAATGCGAATTTAAAAAAGATCTTAATCTACGGCCTTTTAAAAAAGTGTACTGTCAAGAACTTACAGATGGTGTTAGATAAAGGCGAATAGAATCAGGTATTATGTTAAATATATCTGATAAATAAAACGTTGTCATTGAAACCATTAAAAAACTTTCGAAACACAGAGTATATTTAAATAAATAAAGACGTTATCTTCTTATTCCTAAACAATATTTTGCGGAATCTGTAATGGTTTCGCTAAGAGTATCTGTCCATGGAAAGACAAGAATTTTTTTTAATGATAAAATAAACTGAGTTGTATATCAGAGAAAGACATTTTACCTCACATTCTACCGGAAATTGAAGATGGAGATAATCTCCAGTTATACTTTGCAACAAGATGGTGCCCCCGCATGCATTTTCAAAAGTACCATTAGTTATCTGTTGCAGAACTGTCTTTATCGAACCTGAAAACTGGCCACCGAATAGTCCGGATCTGAATCCACTAGATTATTGAATTTGGGGACTACTTGAAGCCATGGTATATTAAGATGGAACAACAGAAAACCGTGAGCAGTTAGAGCAACGAATTGTTTAGTCTAGTGGCGTCGACGACTCCAGTAAATAGTGAAATTTTAGCTTAGATGAGTATTTAATGAGTTCAAGTTGTTTTTTAATATATGTCACAAATTATAAAAAAAATCAAATCTGTTGATAATAATAAATTTATATTAATTAATAAATAATTTTATTTGAAATTGCGTAAACAAAATGGAGATCAAACCATGTACAGAGTGTCTGAATTCCGCTGTATTTGTGAAAAAGTAGCAATATTTCGCGAAACCCGCATGTCTCTAGTTCTACTAATAACCGAAATATCCGGACACGCTGTAATTAAGAAAATAGCATTTTCTCGCTGCTACTGACTTTTACCTAAGTTTTTGGGCTTAGAACGGAAGTAGCTAAACCATATCCATAAGTCATTAAAATCGGTGAACGATTGTGAAAGTTATCACGAGTTAAAACATGTGCAAGTTTGAGTTGGCTCATACTGTACAGCTGATCCATAAGTTATATAAATAATTTTTAAAAAACATAAACTCCAGAATCCAGTATCCAACAAAGTGGTAAGAACATCTAATAAGATATATATAAGTTTTCGATTATGAAGAAAATAGACGTACCTCTGACGATATAAGTGAATTTTACAATGAAACCGCACATGTGTATTGTACTTTTCTGTTATTTGTTTCATGTTGTATAAATAAACCAATATTCCCACTTGAATTTTAAATTATTAGAATAAAGCAATAATATTTTTGTATTATTTATTTTAAGATGCAAAGGAAAGACGATGTTATATACCAACTGCAAAAGCTCTCGGTGGAACGACTGCCATAAACGACATGATATATACTCGCGGAAATGCTAGAGATTATGATTTATGGGCTGACACTGGATTAAAAGGTAAAAGAAAAAAAATTACATAAGGGAAAAATTAAAATAGAAAGAACTATTATTTGCTAAAATAGCGCCCAATTTTTCTTGAAATATTTCGGATAAAATGAAAGAAAGAAAATACACACCTCTCAAGGAACACATCAGTAATCTTTTGTATTCTGTGTGAGATCATTTTAATTATTTCCCATATATAAACAATTTCTCGAAGAGTTTTTATCTAGGAATTGGGTTCCAACAGTAAACTAATATATTTGATCAAGAGAAGTCCTAATGTATAATTACTAGCTGTAAGTAGCACATTTTCATCATATGACTTTTTCATTACTCCGATTTGTGTTCAGGGCTGGGAATATATCAATATTTTATCGATACAATAAATCGAATCGATATTAGGTGTCGAAACGTACTTAAAGAATGTTCTACCGTTAATTAAATATTGCTTTTGTTAACTGTTGTAGTTTATGGATGCAGTTTACACTTAAAATGTATACTTTTAATAGGATAAAGAAATTCGTGGATAAAATATTTCGTGTACTTTAGGTTGGTGCTCCATATCCCTATCTCCTTACTTCAAGAATATCGAGAATGCTTGCATAGACACAGGTATGGACCATAGTTTCCATCGCTACGGCGGACCAGTACAGTTAGAAAGCCCTCGTTACCATTCAGACATCGCTGAAACCTTTTTGGAAGGAGCTCATGAAATTGGATTGAAGGAAATCGATGTAAATGGAAAACATCCGCTAGGATTTGGTAAGTGGAAATTCCACAAAATACATTTCAATAACCAAAACAATGAACAGTTCTACATTAATAGAATCTCCCCCCACCTGACAAAATAGTTAAATATATAGAGGGACAGGTTTTTGAGACGTAAACAACTCCCTGAATTCTTAGATTATTTTTCTGGCTGCTACAAAAATGTAATTTTCTTCAGTGGTTATACTTAAGAGAGGTGTGAAAGCAAGTAATAACGATGAGTTCATTTTCATTCTGGAGATCAGAAAGATATATGGTACAGAAAAGTATATGGAACATTAATGTTTTTGACCGTCTTCTGTCTATGTACTCCCTCTAGTGACTTTATTTCTGTCTCTTTAAAAATTTCTGAACCTATCCAGAAACTGTCAAAAATTATGTGTCTTTTAGCATCTTGGCATCCATTTAAAAGTATCTATGGTGTTTTTTCGACAGTTCGTGTGCATATTAGACTAGAGACCATTTCAAGATAAGAAAAATATCAACCTTGAATTATGGTCTGTTAAAAAATATTTGAATTTTCTTACGAGATTCTAAATTAGAAAATAATAAATATAAAAATAATTTATAAAAAGTAACACCATATTCTATACTATATTGAATTATTACACGTAGTAGAAGGAATAAATAGGCTTTTACCACAGCCTGTCTGCCCAACATTATGTAGACATTAGTTCCCCTAGTTTTTTGAGGTGCTAAATAAAGTTAATAATTAGCTACCACATTTAATTTAGCTTGAAAATAGTGAGTGCTATACTTCAAAACTTTGCACCGACACCAGCTCCCCCCTTATCTTGGAACCGTTAGTATAACAGATCAAAGACCCATTTTCCAGTTGTGACCCTCCCACGCTGTAACCTAGGTATATAAAAATTTAACTGGTCACATTCCTATGATCGTTCTTCAGTCTTAGGAGTATGAATTAATTACGCTAAAATTCCCTTGCTACAATATTTACTTGTTTATGTCACCCAGACTTGTTTGAGTCTTAAATGTCTGTCACACGATTGAGCTTGTAAATAAATTTAAACATTTCAATCAATAGAATCCACATCTCCATGTTCGCTTTCCATTCAAGGGCAGACTTTTTAATTGACTTTAATTTGTAAATTTTCCTACAAAAATCTTTTCTTGTGTGCTGTTAAGCTTATTGACGTTTCCTGGCCGAACCATAAATTCAATTCAATTCAGATTCCAAAAGAACTTTATTAGTAAAAAAATATAAGTTTTGTTGACAAAGCATGAGTATATCTTATACAACCTAATAGATAACACCATCACTAATATTTATCTAAATATTCGCATAGCAGTGTAGCCTTAAATCAAAAATTAATCAAATCAAACATGAAATATTTAACATAAAAAGAAAGAGAGAGCAGAAAGCAGAAAAATGTACATAGCATAAAAAATTCAAATAAAACAACATTAAAAATTCACGTTCAAGGGCATCCCCATAGAATTAATCCAGATTATAAAATGCTACCTGAAAAGTACGTTGAAAAGTTTTCTGGGAACCGAAACCGTTTGGAGATTAGTTGGTAAAAATATGTAAATACTTGCTGTGTGTGTAAGTGCTCTTACTGTGGGAGGTAACATTAGTATCTTGGATATTCCCTTACTAGAAAGTTGCATAAGTATATGTATGACTATTAAGTTCCAATAATAACGTACTAATTAAAAGAGACAGCTGCGGCTAAATTTTCTTACATGATACGTGCTAACTTTCAAGGAAGCACTAGTTTGAAAATTAAAGCATTTTAAAAATGGCGCGTTAGATTAAAAAATAAACTTAAATTTCTATTAAAATAATTTTACGCAAATAATATAAATTTTATATTCACAAGAAAATTACCTGACTGGTATTTATCCAATTTTAGTAAGTAAGCCAGTAACAACCAAAATGTAAAAAAAAACCAAAAAGCAAAAAGATAATAAATGTGTATAATTTTTTGGATAAGCCCAATAATTTTGCAGTTATTAACGGTTTTAAACACGAAGTTGCTAAACTCAAGGTGCTATTTTTTTTAAATAATTCACAACAGAAAACCAGCTAATAATAAATAAAATCATAATTGCAAAAAAAAATACTGTAAACTTGTTCTGTCTTCAGTTAGAATAATAATTCGCAAACACAAAATAATTAAATTTAATCAACTAAATTTTTAACTATTTCTTACAGAATTATCAACTTACTCTCCCGACGTTCTCTAAATGAATACTCAAAAAATCAGGATTGACACCATACCTGGAATAGAGAAAAAATATATATATTAGGAACGTGATAGTTTAGTTAGGTTCTTAATGCTCGGTTGCACCGTTTAAAGATAAATCAGGATTTACACTAGAGCTTATTTTACCCAATTTGACTTGCACTGTCATTTTAAGCCAGACTTTCTTTTTAAGTATGATATTAATTCATCCCTTTTAGGGGATTCAAGATGATTTAACGTAAAGTTCGAATTAACGCCTACGGCCCTGTTCCTTTTTTTTATAAATTGACCATCGAGACAAATAGCCTTAAAGTTGTATTTTATATTATTATTTTTATTATTTAATTTTGAGCACAAAGCTAATACTATTATTTATTTTACTGTGTAAAACGGTTATTTATACTATTTTTACATAATTCATAAGGTCTTTTTTTATAAAATATCTCACTATCTAAATTTAGAGAAAAAGAGCCGCATTGAAAACACAATTTTTACCTTAATAGCATCCTACAAAAAATCGGCAACATCGTTTATTTTAAAAGAAATTAAACACGGTTCAATGTTTAGTAAACGACAGACAAAAAGTTGACTTGTTTTTCTAGGCAGCCAGGTAGCGTTTTGTGTTAGTTCAAGTTTAAATATGTAGCGTGCTTTTTAAAATGTTTACACATGAAGAATACGACGTGAAGATAACACACTGTTATCTAAGTTTAATAAAATTAGTTCAAAGTTGGCTTTGTGGTTATTATGCGTGCGTGTTTAAAATGAGCATTTGCTTTAACTTTCTATAATAATTATTTTTTAATTTCCTTGTGCTATAAATTAGAGTTGCTCGAAAACTAAATTAGCTGGATTTAGATTAACCGGTTTATAATTTAAAAAGGTGCATACAAACAATATATTATTATAAAACCCGCATTTTCGAGCTTTGGCTTTGACACGTACAAGAAAATCGAAAAGGAAAAGTATAGTCTGACGCAATTTTCAGTTTTTGTGGTTGGTCTTTGAACCCCGGTGCGACTCCAAACGTAAACCCCACGATCCGCCACTGGTCATACCAACAACGGTATCGTATCATGTATAATACTGTGAAAACACTCTAAAAAGGTGATAGTAAACAGTAATATTTTAAGCATTTACTTTTAATATTAGTAATTATGGGGTAGTCTGGGGTGACATATGCGCTCTACTTAAATTGACGTGTGTAAGTTTTTATTGTTATTATTGAGTATTGAGTATATATTTGAGGAGTTTTTTATTCCTCTAGTAAGCCAGGCTCTCTTTTTTTGTTTTAATTTTACACAGAGGAAATTTATTATACAGTTTTACGGAATCTTCAAGAAACTTTCAATCCAGAGGTTTACTGGTTTCCAAAATACCCCGGCAATCAAATTGTTGTGCCAAATTGTTAAAGTTTTTAAAACTTTCAGTACTATCTATTCTACCATATCTATGCCCTGTCGTCGGGTTCAGTCCCAATTTCATTTAATTTATATTCCGTTATACAGATAATGGCAAATTATTTCACAAATTACAATGCAAATATGACATAATTTGATAAGAAGCAGCATTTAAAATTTATTTTTTTTATAAGGCCTATTCGGAAACGAAAAATGTATGTACATGCACGTTAATCAGCGAAATACTACTGGCTGCAGTACTAACTTGAGCAAAATATTAGATTTTTGTGTTCTGTAAATCATTATTGAAAGGTTTTATAATTTGCTATATTTGCTTTTAAGAAGAAAACCTCTGGTATGTAACGATTTATAATATCAGTAGTGTAAAGTGAAATAAATACTTATTTTAGTTTGTGGTACAATTGAATGTATTTATATGGAAACAAATCTAAAATCTTCAGTATTTTTAGGTACAAAAACAAATTAAGACAATATCACAAACTAAACTTAAAAACATCTAAACTAATACACAATGTTCTAGATTTAAGTAAAAAACAGTTTAATAAACTTTTTCAGCAGAATTGATATGGTAATTTCAGCTTAAACCACTTTGAGAGTTGATTTTCAATAGACTTTATTAAGAGTTCGGCCAAATATAATTCTTATAGTAGATAACTAAAACTTTTATTTTGTCAGTTACGTAGCTCACCACAAAAGCTAAACTTTTGGAGCCAAAAAAACCGGGAAATTTTAGCACTTTTTTAGTTTTTAGCTTACAACATCTAAAGGGTACAATCTTCTCCGTCGCTACTCTCAAAATACTGTCTCACATTAGTCAGATTTATTAATTAATAAAAAATCTTGGTACCATATTTGAACAAAGACCAACTTTATGGTTTTGTTTTTCTATACAATATAGATAATTTCAAACCCAGCGACTTTTTTCCCCTTTTTGAGTACTCCGGACCCACAAATTTCTTTGAGACGGGTACTCATGACTCAGGGAGTACTCGAGTAAATGGTGGCGGGACCTCGACGAGTCCATTAGGCTCGCCGTCTTTAGTTAACCCTGAAATAATCACCCTTGTAAAAGACTAGGTTATAAGAGAAACCCTCGAATTAGTATAATCCAATCCAGGCGTTCAAACACGTTATTAAACACGGCGAATGAATTTCCTAATGAGGAAAACTTATTTAACATAATTAAAATTACTTGCGAGGTTTTACATCATGATCACCAAAAACTGCCTAATGAGCTGGTAGGCCGACGTCGCTCTCCTTTTTTCTCAAACTAAATCAAAACATAATTAGCCTTCAGTATCCTAGAACATTGTCACCAATATTGCTTGTGTTAATAAATTTTACTACACTTATCGAAACTTATAGCTATCCCAACAAAGTCAACTCTGACGCCCTCAGAGCTAAACAATTTAATAAATATAGACAATTGCAGGTCGGTCTATTTTGAAAATGATTTTCCGCAGGCTAAAATACTACTCCCATCAGAGTGTCTCGTTCGACTCTATTTTAACGATACTAATTTTACCCCAAACTACCACCATCATCATGTCATTATAAAACAAGGGCTCCCCTTCGAAGCGAGATCGGGCCGCTGCGAATGAAAGGAAGTGATACAGGGAGTGCAAGAGGGGAGAGTGAGGTAAAACGAGCAGGACAGATGGCCCCTAAAAGAGTTCCTGGCAGTTTATGTATGGAATATCCGGAGAAGGGCACGAACAGGCAACTTTTTTTACCGAATTCAAAGAAGATGTGTTCTGTAATTCTAGTGTCCACTCGAAACCATGACAAAAATCCCATGGAAACCTGAAGTAAAAATTTACATTTCTTCATATAAGACCAACTCGTTATAAAATTAAAAAAAAATAAATTATTAGTAAACTATTCTTAATGTTGAATTATTAGTTTTAAAAAAATATGTGGTTCAATTTCTGTATAAGGGTGGCCTTCACGATATAACTACACTAAACACGGAGCTTCTACTCCCCCAAACCATCTTAGCCGTCCTAGAAAAAACGTAGAGAACCAAATTGACCAATCAAATTGCATATAAAATCCATTCCCCAGACGAATATGGGTGATTTTGGTTTTAAACGTGATGAGACTACACAAAAGCCACTTAGGGAAAAATTAGCGCTACGAATACTTTTGGTTTTTTGCGTGGATCTATGCATAGGAACTAGCAATTAATTAAGTACTCCCTGAACGTTCTAAAACACTAACTAGAACGTTCGTATTTTATATTCTTCACTTCGAATAGCCATTTTCGAATTACAGGCACTTGAAAGTAAGCATTGCCCACTTCTCAGCAGAACTAGGAAGTTCTGCACATTTTTAACTGATGCTTCTGACCAACCCGCCAAACCAAATTTAATGCTTAAGGATATCATTCGACATTTAATGCTCTTTAATTTGAACTGAACTGAAACTGAACTGAAAAAAATTCTAAAATTTCGGTTGATTTTTATCTCTATAAGTTTAGCTCACCCCAAAAACCGTCGCAAACTTATATTTGGAATGCCCAAAATGAAATAAAATCATTTCCAGCTTTACGGGGATCAATGGAAGGCACGGCGAAGTCAACCTTGGTCTAAATTTAAACCTCACTAGTGAATACAGCTTTCAAAATGTAGCAGACCTTATTGATTGCTTTGTTTTTTGTTGAATTAATGAAACTCTGAGTGATAAATATTTATATTAGCAAGAAAAAATAATTTATATGAGCAAGAAAAAAGTAATAAGTGTCGCCAAAAAACCTAATTAGACGTTAGTATTCAACAAATATACCAGATATTACGAATGGCAATCCAATTCTTACTGGATTAAAAAAATTCAAAAAAGTTTTATTTAGTTTTATTGTTGTTATTACTAGAAGTAGAAAAAGAGTTGTTTCATGCAATTAAACAGAAGTGTTTTCCCGAAATTATCCAAAAATATAAAGTCTAATGTTTCATTAATATAAAATGAAAACCCTACCCTATTCTTTTATCAGAATGATAATATATAATTACAGAACTCTGGTAAAGTGTAAAAACCACATAGAAACAATAAAGACATTTGCTTATGTTGATGTATATTGTCTTCTTGTTGCTTCCCAAAAAATGTAAAATTAAACTTAACAACTACTTTGTTAAGATATTTTAGCCCACTTGTCCAATAAAATATCACCTCTACGGGACTCGTTTTTTTAAATGATAGTTAATTTGATATGCTTTCATTTTGTTTCCAGAAATTAGTGTATACACATATTTTGAATAATATATAACAAGTTTTAAATTCCACAATAGGATGGATGTACCGTACATAAACTATTTTCTTTGAATATAGTCGCCTTAGTTTATTTGTTTTTGTAATTCCAATTGTGTGAGTTTTTTTATGTTGATGAAGGCGGAATACTATACATCTAGGTATGTACATTATCGTTTTAGTTATTTACCTGCACCATATATCATTAAAAAATATATTTGCTCTTTCTTTTTATTTAAATGTTTATATATAAGTATGAGAAATATTCTCCTTTTCAAAAACAATGAACTGAAAATGTTTGGTTTCTTTGCTAAGCCCAATAATAATATGTTATACATCGAGCACTCGTGGTGACGTCACCAATGTTGCCGCTTGGGCAGAAAAACTGAACCAATTATGCGATCTTCTCTGTTTTTTTTTTAATATTTTTTGACACTACTTCGAGCCAGCTCGCTAGGGTGTATCTGAACATTGTCTCTTTAGCACCTGTTTAATAAGTTTGATCATAAAATATGTTTCTGTCTTTTGAAAAGAAGTATATCTTCCACGGTTCTCCTGTATCCTATTACTGATGAAACGTAGATTACTTTTTTGTCATTATGCTTGTTATTATATTCCAGAAGACCGGGAAGATAAGTAAAATAGAAAACTGAAATAATCTTCACGTTTACAGCATCTGGATCATTTCTGGTTTGACAGCTTTCACTTAAATCTGTTCACGTTTACGGCAGACCGCCGAAAACACACTGGGACATGATTACTCGTCAAAACAAATCAAGTGAGCCCAAACTCGAGGGGTTTACTAGTTGGTACCAACTAGCAAATAAAGTTGATCAGATCACCTCGATGGTTCCAAATTATTGTATTTTCATCCGAAATACATTAACAAAATTTAAAATCAATCGGTACCGTTTGATACCATCGAGTACCAAATTACTGTATTGTCAGCTGGATCACATACACTTGCAAAATTTCAAAACGATACCATAATAAGAAGTAGGTTAAAATCCACTGGTACCATTTGGTCGATGATACCAAATTAATGAATTGTCATGCGAATTACATATGCTTGTAAAATTTCAAATCAATACAATTAGAAGTAGGTTAAAATCGATTTCCTAGATTTATTTACATACATAGTTACATACAAGTGAAGCCAATAATAAAAGCGTATTAATAAATGAAGAAACGGCCGGGAACTCAACTTTTCTTTTTATAATCGTCGCGTATGCAATCCAACCACGGATTTACGCGTACCCATAATATTATACACTTCGACTTGTCTGCTGTAACTACACATGAGCAGAAAAGTCAGCAGATCGATCTGCAATAAACTCACCTAATGCATTGGTGGGCCTGTGAACATACACATGTATATATTTTACTAAAAGTCCCCCAAATAATGTAAGTTTCTTTGCTCTATTTGTAATAATCCGCAATTACCAAACTTAGTCTAATAATATAAGTTTATTTCATATTTTCTATATTCGTTATAATCATAATACAAATCCACCTAGCTCAGACTGCAACCTTAATAATTTTCTAATCATATACTTACAAACATATTTCGTTATACCCTATACACCGACCATCTCTGACACGCACACGTAAGCAAGAATCATATATTATTTCATTATGACTTAACTATGTTATCTGACAATAATTTACACCTGCTTTGAAATGTCTACATGACATTGTTTTCAAAATCTCAAAGCAAATAGGAAGAATATTATACGCTATTTTATTCACTATATTTCCTCCCATTATTTGCATATCATTATTCACGATAATTCTTTTTTATTTCTTATTGCTAAACACATATTACTTTTAGGTTTTCCCCAATTAATGACACAGAACGGCCAGAGATTCAGCGCATCAGAAGCATATCTTCACAGAGCAGAGAAGAGACCTAATCTAGAAATCAAGCCCTTGACTCAAGTAACGAAAATTCTTATTAGCGAACATACTAAAGAAGCACGTGGCGTCGAATTTATTCACGAAGGACACCTCTTCACTGCGTCAGCCAAAAAAGAGATCATTATAGCTGCTGGAACTATTAATTCTGCCAAACTACTATTACTAAGTGGAATTGGTCCCCATGATGAACTTAAACACTTAAATATAGAACCCCTTGTAAATCTGAAAGTTGGGCAAAACTTGATTCATCACGCAGTTTTCCCCGGTTTGGAATATGTGTTTAATAACAGTCAGCACATTGAACCACCTTTCTACTATAGTCAGGAAATTGACTACTTGCGAAATGGTAGGGGTCCATTAGTATCTACCGGAGCTGATCTTATTGGTTTTGTGAAGACTGAATACTCAAAAGGTAGACACTTATATCCTGATGTTGAACTACTAATTACTAGTAACCAAAATGAAGACACGCCTGTACATTTTGATATTCGATCAAAAGATAAGTCTACAGAAAAGTCAAAAATTATAAAGCAAAAATCGTTTACTATAAATCTAATCCTATTGCATCCAAAATCAAGAGGAATACTGCAACTGCATACTAACGACCCTCTAGATTATCCATTTATTAATCTGAACGACTTTTCTGATGATCATGACGAAGATATCGACACTTTTCTTTCAGCAATCCGAACTACCCAAAAATTACTTCATACACATCCACTTCAAAAGCTTAACCTACACCATTATCACGAAAATATCCCCAGTTGTGCATCATTTGAACAAAATTCCGATGACTATTGGAAATGTGCGATTAAGCACTTAAGCATCAGTATTGGAGAAGTCACAAGTTCAGCACCAATGGGTGTGGAAAAAGACGGCCACTTTGGAGATTCTGTGGTAGATTCGAAGTTGAGAGTTCACGGCATTGAAAAATTAAGAATTGCCGACGACAGCGTGATACCAGTTAGTATTTCAGGACATTTGGCGGCCGTAAAGCTAGTTATTGGAGAAAAATGTGCAGATTTAGTTAAAGAGGAATGGACTAAATAATTGCTGAATTATGATATAGTTAGTTAAATAATTGTAACGAATAAATAAAATATTTTTTGATACCTTAAGTTTATACCTTTTTTACAAATTTTTTTTCCGAAAACAAGATGTTTAATGATAAATATTTCCATTTTCTATCTATATAAAACATGTTATCCCAAAAGCAATAAAAAAAATATAAAGAAAAAAAATGTACTGATCTCATTCAGTACTGCTATCCAAAAATACCATCTCCTGTGTAATTAAAAAAAGATTATACTATAAAAGTTTTAGAAAAAAAAATTACACAACATTCAGTTGAAAAACTACTCACTTTGGTTTAACACCATCGAATTCAACAAACAAAGACCGAGGAGAAAAACATAAGAAGGATAACAGTGGGGACGCAGCTTTACCAAAAATCATAATTTTTCAATAACTCCTGAGATGAATGATACATGAAATAAGCATTTTTTTTTTGGATGTCCACTGGAGTTTTATAGACAACTGACTTCAAGTTTCCCCACAAATAAAAATCAAGGAGATTTAAATCTAGAGACCTTGGTGGCCACGGTTGATTCCCTTCTTCAGCTCCCCTACCGATCCATCTATTTGGATAAGTTTGACTTAGGTATTCTCTGGCAATTGCGACGAATCTGTCTTGCCTAAACCACATGCACCTTTGAATTTCTAATGGTACATTGCGCAATATAACAGGAAGTTCATTTGCCAAAAAGTTTCGGTAATTTTCGCCATTCAGTCGAAGTGGAAGAAAAAAAGGGCCTATTACGTAATAACCTAATACTCCTGCCCCCACGTTTAATGAAAATTCGTATATTGAAAATGTCTTTCTGAAACTGCGTGTGGGTTTTCCAAAGACCAAATATGGTTATTGTAGAAGTTTATAATAGTATTTTGAGAAAAATTTGCCTCGTCCGTAAAAAGCAATTAATTTAAGAATTGTGGACTTTCATCCAGTTTTTCCAAATAACAGTGGCACATATTAATGCGCTGATATAACCGATGCTCGTGCAAAATTCTTCAAACTGTAACGTGGGTAGAGTTTAGAGCATTTGCAATAATTCGGAAGCTCGTATCCGGATTTTCCTCCACGTGTTACAGCAGCAGTCAGTATTCGGTTAGGATATCGCTCCTGGTAAATCCGTCTAGCTTCCCGCGGATTACCATTGGCAAGGCCATATACAAAATGCATGTTGGTTAAATGGGCATTATTTCTCATATGATCCTTTATAATATCGTTAAATCCAAGCACGAGTTATATTTTTAAAGTAACTGCCCCCTGGGTTTTTTATTTTTTTTGTGTTCCAAATTTCATAAAAAAAATCTTAAAGCGTTCAAGAGTTATTTAAAAATGTATCTGTATCTTGATAAGGAATCGACCAGGGACCATAGTTTAGTAGAACTTCCTATCCTAAAATATTGTCAGGAATCATCTCCTGAAGTTTGTCAAAGTACTTTTGAAACAAGCTGTATAAGAATTTCATCTTTTATTATATGAGAATTTTACCTTTTATGGCCTATTTTTAGAAAGTGAAAGAAAACCTTCTTTCCTCATAGAAAATAATGTCGAGCATTTAAAAAACATTACACATCTTTTTTAAAATGCTAGCGTTAGTGATGCCGTGAGACGAGACACAATTTGTAATCTCGTCTCGTCCAGTCTCAACCAAATCTCATCTCGTCTCGACACCGTTTAATCTCGAAACTCGAGGCGAGACGAGATGAGATAAAAATACATATGTCTTTCCATTTCTGTCAAAGGATATTACGCCATCAATAAATTTCTTCGGAAACAATGCATTGCAAAAATTAAACAAATTTTGGATTGTTTCTAAAGCATCAGTATTTTTTATAAAACGAAATATCTTTCTTATATTTTTTAATGATTTTAAATATAGATTTTGGTTTTGTGCCTTTCAATATATTTTAATAATAATAAGCATAGTAATACAAATTTTTTAACTACATGAATCAATAATTATCACGTAATGTTTTTGTGTGTAGGAATTGCTTGAATATTTTTGATGTTTGAATTAGTCTAAAAATTTACAGCTGGTGAAATTTAAAAGTCAATATGCTATCTTTCTCTCTTCTCTCGAAAAGAAAGTGGTAGCCCCTTACAAATAGAATTGCGTTTAAAAATTACCATAACTCTTTTGTGTTATATGAGATTCATATTGTAATTAAAATTTAAAAACATATATTTTAAACAATATTAAGAAATTTAGGTATTTACCTATATAAAATATTAAAAATACTGAAAAATCACAAAAAAAACTAACACCACGCGAAAATATTTTAAATGTGTACCAATATTAATGTCCATCTTATTTTTATTAACTATCCCGATAATAGTAATTTATGTAACAAGTGTACTAACAAGTTTGGGAATTTTGAACCGCAATCACATTTTACAAAAAAAATATGTAATAACTTTTATTATAATAATTTATATTTTATTTATTTTTTATACTTTTTATACAGGACGATATCATCGCCGGCCGCCTCCAGCGCCGCACAGTGGTCGATTTTAGGAAGCATGGCAATAAATCAAAAGCCTCAAAAAAAAGTTAGATACTTCTTAGTTTTTCAATACTGTTGTCCACGAAAGCATTTTTTTTTAACAAGAAATTTTTATTTTAAGTGTATATTTAATTTAAAATATTTCCGCAAAACCGATTAGTAATATCTTATGCGTTAACGTATATTATCCCGGGAGAAAAATTGGGATTAATTTATAAAAATGCGACTTTTTTTAATATTGGAGTATTTAGTATTTAGCATAAAAAGGCAGTTCTTGAAGCAAAAATAAATGTCAAAAAATTATATTATCAGAGTTAGAATTTTGTAAACGAGCATTTTTTTTACAAATAGCACAAACAGAAAGTCTACAGTGAGCACTGTTGTTATGTTGTGATCAAGAAGTACGATTATTTTAAAAATTACGTATTGTGACCAATTAAATTTCTCAAACAAAAGGTTAGAAGGTATTTTCAAGGTATTAACATCCATGCATGTCCGATAGAGTGTTTAGAGCTAAAAGTTCATCTTTATTGAACATATTTATTTAACCTTTAACCAGATAGGTTAATATTTTATTAAAGTCGCGACGAGATTTTTCGAGACCAACAAGACGGGACAAGGCCTTAATCTCTCGTCACGATCAAAATTTCAAGACTAGACGAGATGAGCTACTAGCTAGGAAAACTGGTTTCAATCTAAACTAGGTCCTAAAAATATTTAATTCTACACTACAGACCTATGTCCACTGTATAAGTTATATTCCAATGTTTTCTTGTTTTTTGTTTTAGAATTAAATATAATATTTTTAACAGGGCAATCACTGCTATTGGTTTACCCTACACATAAAATTAAAACTTTCTATTCTCCTTATGCACCATCATAGATAGGTTAAAAATAATTATTAAAAATCCAACAAAAAAAATTAATTACCGATTAAAATGCAACCTATTATTTCGTGTAGTAAAATGTCAATAACAATTAATTTTAGAAGAAAACGGTTTTTTATTAAACTAATCAGAATTTACAACAAAAAAAAATAAAACGTCTTAGGTAACTTTTAAGTGCATTAAATTTTTTTCACATATGTATATGAAAATTGATCTAATTAATTTTAATTCTGTAATTAAGATAATAACTAGTAATAGCCGAATAATTTACAAAATAAACGATTCTTCCGGTTATATGTCGAATTTGATTCCGAATTCGGAAGTACGAGTGTAATTTTTTTACGTAAATCGATATAGTGACACGTTCTCATCGAGCTAACAGAGAAAGAAATAACACTGCTTAAAGATGACTTGTCTCAATATATAGTAAAATTAAAGCAAAAATATATAAACGGACAAGTGGGTAATTAGATCAAGGAGGTGTTTAAACATTACCAAATTTAAACAAGTTACTACAGACAAATTTTTTGTAAGGTCGCATCGGAGACATATTTCATGCATTTCAGGTAGAATACAACCCAACAAACCAGTTAAAGAACAATCGTTAAAATTTGCTTAACACGTTTGAAGCATCAACACAATAATTAGTGCAGTTAAGGCAACAGGTTCTATTAATTGGAATATATTGAGAAACAATTTTGACAGGTAAGTAACATGACTTATATTTTCTGCTCGAAATAGGTATTAGAAATTTAATTAATTCATGTATGGCACCTATTGTTCTTCATTTAAATGAAATATGTCGGTTCTTTAAATGGAAAAAACAATTTAAGTCAAAAGAAAAACATTCAAATATAAATTTATTGAATGGGACTATCTCTATTTCGGTTAAAAATCGAATTTGTATAAGTTTTTTGAAAACAAATCTATCAAGTATATTAGAAAAAGTTTCCATCTTCAGTTGGCATATAAAAAAATGTATTTTTTCTCAAAAAAATCTATACGTTTTATTCAAATTTTGCTCTTCTGAAAAATAGGTATATCTTACAAAAACTGAAAATGGGAAATTTTTGAAAATATTAAGTTCCAAATGTGACTTATTTGTTATTTGCAAACCCGACTGCTATACTGAGAGTTGTAATTGGAAAAACATTTTTTTAATAATTAAATAGCTCAATATGGAGTTGTCCAACAAGAGAATTTCAGGTTTCTTGAATAAATACATATTTCATATTTCATTTACAGACGTCAAAAAATGCAATCCCATCTGCTGTTAATTCTAATATTAGCAAATGGAATGAACTGTGGAAGATACGCAGAAAGATTATTGTCACTTTATACAAATTATATATCCCGATATAATAGTTCACTCAGATCAAATATCTTAGACAATAACTATGGATTTAATGAGCATTTAGATTTAGGTAAGAATTAATTATAACACAAACAGGTATATGTATTAAAATTACGCGGAATATTGTTAATTTATTAGTTAGTTTTACTTTTACCCCAAACGCACAATTGTTTTTGTGCTACGAAGGATGATATTTTGTTGGTCCTACAATGCGTACTTACTTTATTAATAAGCATATGCCACTGGCTCCTTTACGGAAAAAAACCGAATTTTGCCACTTTAGTGTGTGTAAAATTTTGTTATAGAAATATAAAATAGAAATATTTTATCAGCTTTTTTTAATCTGCGAAATATTTTTTTTTAGAAATATTTGATAAACAATAAAAGTTATGGTATGAGCGGGGATCAAACCCACACCTCTGAATCTCTAGTATATTGCCCTAACCAATCGCGCTATCGTACCACTGATAAACAATTCCCTAGAACTTGTAAAATCAAACCCACCAGTATCATAACCATTGTTGATCCTGCCAAATATTCTAACATCATGGTGCGGCGTTCCTGACTGGCAGTCAAATCCGACATCGCTGTTACGTTCCGTCCGTATTGGTAAATTTATAATTTATATAAGCCAAATTTTTAATAGAAGTACTTTATCAGTTTTTTTAAACTGTGAAATATTTTTTTAGAAATATTTGATCAACAGTAAAAGTTATGGTACGAGCGGGGATCGAACCCACACCTGGTGGGTTTGAATATGTACAAATTCTAACCAATTACCTATCAGTGGCACGATAGCACGATTGGTTAGACTGCAAGTATGGGCAACCTTTGCTTAGCCTAGGGCGTAATTTCGGGACTTAATCAAATAGAAAAAAAATGAAAAAAATAATTCACACATTTGTTCTTTATCAATTATATAAACATAATCAAATATATAGAAAACAAATTAACAAAAACAGATATAAAAATCAAATAAAAATTAACGAGAGACTTGAGTTTGAGGCTGAGAAACAAGATGGGTGAATGTCACTAGTACATAGGCGTAAAGTGTTTTCTAAATTAACATCTGTAATACGAGTACGATGCTTATTTTTATTAATTTTCATGATTGAAAAAAGCTGCACACATTTAAACGATCAACTCCATTTGTAGGTGAAGCGAAGGATCTTCCACATTACACTTACAAAGAATTGCAAAAATATTGAAAAAGCTATCCATATTCTTAAAATCAGTTAGTTTCAGTTCTTCCGCATAGAGACCGTATTCAATGTTTTGGTGACTGGATAATGTTAAAAACAGTTTATACTTCTCATTTGTGTTTTCCGCAAGTAAATTTGGTTTTGAAAAGCTTTAAGATGACTGTACAGGTGATTTACCAATTACTCTTGTTTTTGAAGTTTCAAGTTCAGGTGGTTTAAATGTCCTGTGATGTTTACCAGAAACGCCAAGTCGCAAAGCCATGTTGGATCACAAATTTGCGGAGCAATGTTTTCTCTTTAAATTTCCATAAAATCAGCTATTTATTTTCTGAGGTCATACAATCTTTTTAACATTTTACCTTAGCCACCTTCCTTCGCAATGGTATGTCACATCAGTTCTGAAGAAAGCTCATCCAAAAATGCTTTAAACTGGCGATGGTTAATACCGCGGGATCTAATGAAATTGATGGTACTTACTGCCACATCCATAACGTTCTTTAGTCGAATGGACTTAGAATACACGTTTTGTTGGTGAATGTCAGAGAAATCAGTACTATCATCCAAAGTATT
This sequence comes from Kuschelorhynchus macadamiae, assembly GCA_030620095.1. Taxonomy (NCBI): domain Eukaryota; kingdom Metazoa; phylum Arthropoda; class Insecta; order Coleoptera; family Curculionidae; genus Kuschelorhynchus; species Kuschelorhynchus macadamiae. The sequence continues at coordinate 401,144 of JAUTXW010002487.1, forward strand.
TGAAAATGCTTGGAAACCAGCCAATCTATGAATCAATGTTTTATTGATATCACTAGCCATCATATCCATACGTGTCGAACAACAGTACGTGGCGTTAAGCTCACTTTCTCAAACTATTTCTTCTTTTCTGGGCACAAAAGTTCTGCAACATCTATAGGCACTCTTTAACAAACTTTCCTTCAGAAAATAACTTCGATGTTCCCGCTATTTTGGAACTAATTATAAAACTAGCTTTAACTATACTGTCTAGATTTGATCTTTGTGAATGGAACATTTGTTGCTGTTTCCCTAAAACGGTAATGAGTTTTTTGGAATGCCGCTTCATATTGTATTCTTTTAAAACAGAAATTGTTTTATTGCACAACAAACACAAACGATTACCACTGTGCACGATAAAAAACTATTCATAAATCCATTTGTTTTGGATTTGACGACATTCTGTGTCCCCTTTCCGCTTTTTTAAACCAGATATCTTGATAGATTTTTTTTTCTTCTGAGATGAATTTGCTTGAATATTTCCCCAGTTGTTAAGAAGTAATAAGCTGACATGCTCGCCGAGCGGTTTATATATTACCCGCAATAAGCAACTAGAATACTTTCGAATCGAGAGTCTCGATCGTACGCGAATGCGCTCAGAGACTACTGTTATTCATAAGGCATCGCTCGGAGTGCTTCAAGGTCATCGGGCAGCTTTCCGAATGTTTATCTGTTTATCTCTTTCTAACGACAATTTCTGACTCGATCTGTGGCATTCCACAGCGTACACTTAATAACATTATTTATCGATTTTAGTCTTTATGATTTGAAGAATGCAGTTTTAGGTTGGTTGACAGTAATTACAAATAAACAATGTGTGCTAATTCTTTAATTTTTTTGCGCGTTATTTAAAATTTCTGAATCTCTCGCGGGCCGGATTGGAGCTGGTGAAGGGCTGGGGGTTGCCCATATATGGGTTAGAGCAGCCATGTCAAACTCAAAGTCACAGGTGGGCCCACAGCATGAAGACCATCAATTAGGTGGGCCAATAAAAAGGACATTACAAAAAACTAAAAACAATAAATTCTTTAATTAAGTTGTCTATTTGTGGTGCGAATTTATCGGCGGAAATAACTTTTAAAACTGTGTCCAAGTGTGCGTCCGTCAATCGCGATCTTGCGGGAGATTTGTTGTTCACACTTATGGGTACTTCCAAACATTGACAGGATTTTACGGTCAAATTTTTTCATTTCTTGGTATTGAACAGGCAAGTACTTATAAAATTCGAATGTACCAACACTATCAAATTTTTGTTTTAAATGGGTCCGACACTGAATCTCAATTACTTCCAATTGAGAGAGGGAACTTTGTCAATATCGATAATGAAAAGACCAGACTTAAAATCCCGAAAACGCTTCTCAAATTCTGCCAGAAGGCTTCTCATTTTCTCTGAATATATTTTGTATGATATTGGGACACTTGTGCTTTCCTGATATGCCTTACAAGTCAGAAAATGTGACAGATTATCCTCTGCTAACTGTTTTTCCCACAACATCATCTTACACATGAAAGCTTTCACATAATCATGCATATCTGTAATAACTTGACGTGGTCCTTGCAATTTCGTATTTAAGTCCAACAAGTGTTTTGTGAATATCTACCATAAATGAAAGATCTTGTAAAAAAGGTACCTCGCATAATAAGCTGACATCTTCTCCTTTTATTTTTTGTTCCAAAACCGGTCGAGTACCATAGAACACGAAAGCCATCGCACCTCTGCATAATATGTTAAACCAGTGTACTCACTTTCTAAATCACGTAAAAATGCAGAAAACCGTCGCTGATTAAGGCCTCGTGACTTTATGAAGTTTATAATTTTTTTCACTGACTTTAAAACACTTTCCAACTTGATCACTTTTGAGCATAAAACTTCTTGGTGGATTATACAATGAATATGATGAAAATCTGGTTTGTCACTGCCCGTTTATCTGATCTTTGTCTGTGATATTTTAACGAAGCCATTTTTTACTCCAGTCATTGAAGGAGCTCCGTCTGTTGCAACGGAACACAGTCTTGACAAATCTAAATTGTACTTTTGCAGAAGTCCATAAACAGCATTGAAAATATCCTTCCCAGTTGTAGTATCATGCAATGGCAGTAATTCCAGTAATTCTTGATATCTGTGTTAACCGCACGAAGAAAAACAACGAGTTGCGCCACGCCATATATATCCGTACTTTCGTCACAGGCAATAGAAAATGCTATGAAAGAGTCTGATTATGTTTCTATCTGATCACTTTTTTATAAATTCAGCTTTAACAAATGGTTTTGAGTGTTTCGCAATCAACTCCGACAGTACGTAGCTCGTAGCTTGAAGGACAGATTCATGTTCTTGCTTTGGAGGTGTAAACATAAGCTGCTAATCTTTCAACCTTGATTTTAACTTATTTAACTTTTCATTTCTGACCATGCCTGTATAGTTGTCAAACATAGTTTTATTAATATCATAGTGACGTTTTATATTATATAATTTTGGGACATCGACTGTACTATTACAAATCAAACAAATAATTTTTTCTTTCACTTCACAGCAAAAAAACTCTAATTCCCACTTTTCTTGAAAGATACGATGCTCATCTAGAAGTTTCCTCTTACTTCCACTTGGTTTTGAAAGAGAAATGTATCCGAAATAAATGATAATAAGTACTGTTAAGTGTTGTAACAATAAGTCTGCAACTCAACTCGAAACTCTATCGCAACTGACTCATAACCGACTAAAGACTGAACGACTGAACTCAGTCGAACACTGCTTATATACGGATTGCGATTTCTCGAGTTCTTTCAAAAATGTTCAGATAGCGTCATCTGTGTTTTTGCGGGATAGAATTTCATGAAACAAGCCAGATAACGTTTGGTTTTAAGTTTTAGGTTGAGTATGTGTAGTTCATCCTCCTAAACATAGATGGCACTATGTACAATTTTACATTTTATTATACCAATCGCTGTTGCAGCGTCGCGCGCTTTCAAAAACGGTTTTCAACTTGTTCGCGGGCCGCATTATCTGGCTGTTTTCAAAACTGATTTGGGCTGCAGAAAAATGCTCACTGGGCCGCATGTTTGACATGCCTGGGTTAGAGCAATGAACTAAAGATCCGGAGGTGTGGGTTCGATCCCCGCTCGTACTTTAACTTTTACTGTTGATCAAATATTTAAAAAAAAATATTTCACAGTTTAAAAAATATTGATAAAATATTTCTATTAAAAATTTGGCTTTTACGGTCATAACGTAAAAATTATAAATTTACTAATACGTACGGAACCTAATAGCGATGTCAGACCGGAACGCCTCGCCATAACATTAGAATATTTGGCCGGATCAACAATGGTTATGATACTGGTAGATTTGAATATGTACAAGTTCTAACGAATTGCTTATCAGTGGTACAATAGAGCGACCGATTAGAGCAATGGGCTAGAGATCCAGAAGTGTGGGTTCGATCCTCACCCGTACTATAACTTTTAATGTTGACCAAATATTTCTAAAAGAATTATTATTTTCCAGCTCAAACAAAAATTATCTCTGCTAAAATATATAATGTCGTTTTTTTTGTAACACAATAAAACAGACTTATCAAGTAGTTTTCATCATCATTGTTGTTGTTTGGCAACTTCACTACTCAAGATCACCTGGTGGATGCGCCACTGGTATATGCAAAATGCAAATGTGGTTTTTTTGCCATATGTTAGAAACCTAAGTGCTAATATTACTGTTTTAATAGATCATTCTTAATTAAAATGGGGGTTTTAACAAGCAAAACACGAATCAAATTGTAAATGATTGCATCTGTACTGAAAACATTACAACAACAGCAAGTAAAGAACTTTGTTTGTCTGCTTGTAGAACCGGAATATGATTTTATCATAATAGGCTCTGGTTCAGCTGGTTCCGTAATCGCTAGCCGATTATCAGAAGTTTCAAAATGGGAAATACTACTTTTAGAAGCCGGAGAAAAAGCCGTAGCATTCAATCAAATACCCATTTCCGCGCCAGTCTATCAAGTAAGTACATTTTACATGTAAAAATAAATTACATACAAAAAATAATTATGTGAACAAAAATGAAAAATGATCGAAGGGCTCTACTATTAAAACGAATTCGAACTTTATAGCTCAAAAATGTTGTTATACCTCATAGACGTAAATTTTTATGGGGACAGAAATGAAATCTTTACAAGAGTAAATACCCTGTAAGAAGCAATAATTAATTTTGAATCTAATATCAGCTGTGGATTGTTCACAACCCAGAACATTAAAATATCAAGTTTGATAATGACATAAACTGACAAACACACGTAATTTTTAAAGGTTTTTCGAGAATATTCGAATAGGTATGTAGAAATGTGTGGGATCTAACTTGTTCAAAATTGACCTGAAGATGTTTTTTTGGGATAAGGTCGAAACGTCTTTTGTCATACCATTACCAAACTTGGTATTTGGATGTTCTAGGTTATAAACAATCCAGAACTGATATTAGATTTAAAATTAAACTATGAGGTATGGCAACTGAAACCGGGTGAAAAGAAGCACCTCTTAACTCCACAAAATCATATCACGAACGAGAAACATCAGTTAAAAAATAACCGATATATCGGCTTGAGTGCATTTTAAGTGAACACCCTATATAAAAGAAACTCACTCACCGATTACCATACTTCTGAAACCGTTTAAAATAAAACGCTTAAATTTGGTGTGAACCTTCTCTTTGTAATATAGGTACTAGGTACAAGATAAGAGAGGAAAAAAGGTGAAATGTATTTATAATTTTTTTTACAATATCTTTTTAAGAAAATGTCAGTTGTTCAAACATACAAAACATCAATTTACAAATTTTTCGAAAGTCCACCTTTGAGCAGGTTAAAAAGGGTAAAATGTGTTCTTACTCTTTATACAATATTTTAAGATGACCTTTTCGTCAATGACATTCATAACTATTTATCTAGAAACGAGTTCTCGAAATTGCTAAATTTCACTCTTAGAGTGGGCGGAAGAGGTGATATGTGCTTGTACTGTTTTTCACTATCTTTAACTAAATGAGACTTTAAGACTATTTTTTGTCAATCCTTGTGCAAGGTATAGAGCTTATTCCGCAAAAAATGTTTGGGACCATATAGTGATAGTAGCACAGCCATGAATCAACTCAGTATTCAGATCTCGTGGAGTAAAGATCCCTGAAGATTCCTCTTGCAATCGAAGGCGAAACTTCGGATAGTAAATCCAGTTTGACATAGTCTAATCCCAAGAACCATGATTTCTTAAATGATAAATAAGATTCAAGTCTGTTTCAGGCTCTTCAAGAAAATAAAAAAAAAGCATTAAGAACTTCAAAGGCACAAAAACACAAAAATATCCACTAGTCTTTCCATTTAAGAGGTAATATCAATCAATCAATTAAGTGAAAACTGATTTCAAATACAAGATAAATTAACTTAACTTTTAGAACACAATTTCTTTGAAGCAACTGAAGCTAATCCTCGATAACAAATCGATTGATTTTTGTTGCATAATTATAAACATTAATAAAAGGTTCATTACAAGTTACTTTCCATTTTAGGTAGTAGGTGATTATAACTGGAACTACACGATGGAAAGACAAGATGGCTTCTGTTTGGCAATGGAAGATCAGTTATGCGCTTGGCCAAGGGGCAAGGCATTAGGAGGCACAACAGTACTTAACTACATGATCTATACTAGAGGACATCCTCAAGATTACGACCGATGGGGTAAGATTTAGTTTATTTTTAACATATCGGCGTAATCGAAACATGAACTTTACTATTTTTAATAACAATGTCACCACCAGTAGTCGTGCATGGCGCGATATGGAAGACAATAATACGGACGTGGATATGCAAATACCGTCAAATTCGGCTGTTGGTAATAACGTTGAAAATGTTGGAAAATTTAGTAAGAAGAGTGTGTGTGAATGTGTGGTGTGTGTCTTAATAATAAAGGGATTTTCAACATTAAACTTGGCTGATAAGCTTCAAATAATTTCCAAAGGAAGGGCAAAACCGCCTATGAAAAATTTAACCACAAATATGAAAAACTGTATTAGACATTTTAGGCTAACAGGTTGTGAAAATATAAGTAAATTATTTTGTTGGCCATGCTTTTTGAAAATGTAAAAGGTCTCTGGAATAAAACTGGTTTTTCCGATTTAAACAATTTCCATAAAGCTGTAAAAAGACACATTATGTCCAAAGCGCATTTGCAGGCCGTCATAAAAGAAAAAGTCTTCGGAAAAACCGGAATTGAACACGCCCTTAATAAACAGTTGGAAATTAGTCACCGCCAACACAATGAACTAGTCGATAAAAATAAGCAAATATTAAGAAGATTTATCGATATCTCGGACAGCACGAATTGGGGTTTAGAGGTCCTGACGAAACAAGGATTTCTTCAAATAGAGGAAATTTTCAAGATTTACTTAGTTTAATGGCTAAATATGATGATTGCTTAAAAAATCATTTAGAGCAGTCTAGCGTTTTTCGCGGAACGTCGAATCGAATCCAGAATGATTTAATTTCCGCTCTTGCAACTATTATTCTAAAAAGAATGAAGCAGAAGATTGGCGAGGCGCGGTTCATTGCTATTGCTCTGGACGAAACAACTGATATCACTAATTTTAGCCAATTATCTATAGTAATACGCTACGTTAAAACAGACGGAAGTATTCAAGAGCGATTTTTAAGTTTTAAGAATGTGTCCGAAAATCGTACAGCAGATGCATTATATACCGTGGTTTATAAAGTTACTAAAGAAATTAATGGAGAGAAAAAATTAGTTGCTCAAAGCTATGATGGAGCTGCAATGATGGCAGGACAATTAGGGGTCTGCAAGCTAAAGTTCAAGAAAGTTTCCCAAGTGCTGTGTTTGTCCATTTTTTTGCTTATAAATTAAATTTAGTTTTATCCCAGTCCATCAATCACATTAAAGAGTGTAAAGTATTTTTCGTTACTTTAAGAGGCATGGCTGCTTTTTTTACAAGTCAATAAAACGTACACAAGCTTTGGACTCCATTGTCCACAAACGATTGCCCAAAGTAGCTCCTACTAGGTGGACTATGGAAGACTTGTGTTAACAGTATCTGAAAATCGTGAATCACTGATTGAACTACTTGAGAATATAATAGAAAATAATGAAACGTGGGACTCAGAAGCAATAAATAGTTCGAGGGGGTTTTTGGACTGTTTGAAACGAGATTTTAATTTTAATTATTTGTTGAACATATTTTCAGAAATATTTCCATTCTCGGACAATGTTTTTAATATATTACAAACTAAAACAAATGATATTGGTTTTTTGCTTAAAAAAAGTGGATGATTTTAAGTCCATGTTAAGCCAAAAAAAAAAGATGACTTTGACCCATTTTGGGAGAAAACGATGACGTTAAATGTAGAGCCACAAGCCAAGCGTCTTCGAACAGACAAGGTGGGAGATGTTCAAACATCATACAAACGCCTCTTTTATGAAATAATCGATCAAATTCAGCAACAAATAAACTATAGATTTAACGGTTTAAATGATTTTAAATTCCTCGAGCTCTGTAATTTTGATGCATTTAAAGGAAAAACTTTTCCAGAAGATGCGTTTAAATCTCTTCTTCTTCATTATGGCCAGTTCTTCGACCGAGTGTTACTGCGATCTGAACTAAAAGTGATTTACCAAACTGATGACATTAGCGCAAAAAACAACGCTAAGGAACTAATGCAATTTTTAAAAGACAAGGAGCTAGAAGATGCATCGATGTGTCGAATTTGTGTGAATTAGTATTGACAATACCTGCCACAAGTTCATCAGTAGAACGCAATTATTCAACACTTTCACAAATTTCGTGCGAAATTCAACGGCGCAGGAGAGACTTTCGCATACATCGCTGTTGTCCATTAAAAATAAACTTCTCCAAAATATGTCGGAGCATCGAGGTTTTTATGATGACGTCACTGACGAATTTGCAAAAAATGATCTAAGAATCGAATTACATTACAAATAGGTAAGTTTCTAAAAATTGCTTCTCTTTCTTAAAATTTCACCGCACGCCCCTGTGAATGTATTTTGATACTTTTAACAGCCGATCACGACCATCCATGAATGAACCATCTCTTGGAGCTGAGGAAATGCCACTTTTGTGATGTATCCAGAAGAAGTGAACGGATGGATTTAAAAGCGGTTCATGTTGGAACCAGCTTTAATTTAAAAATTATTTCATTTTTGATTTGAATGTTTAATGCATTCTTATAAAAATTACAAAAAATACTTTAACAGATTTATTAAAAAAACATTTTGTTTTTTTAATTTTATATAGGTGTTTTATATACAGCAACCTGTAGATGTAAATCCATACAATAAGTTTTTAAAGACTTTTTTCTGATGCAGGGTTAAAATGTTAATATTTGTTTATTTATTTTATTTGATAATATATTATATATTGATACACCTCGTACATTTATAGATAATCTGAAATAATACTTGGTATACAGAAACTGGTTAATTGTCATTAATTATGTTCAGCATAAAACGAATTGATAAAGAGAGGAATACGGAATGTTAAAAAACATTTTTTTTTGGGATCCAGGTATCCTCAATAGCGAACTTCACCCCAACTCTTGGATGAAAACTTTTTTCCTGACTACAGCATTCACTGTAAGTCTTTACTGGTCCTATAAAAATTTCTTACTTATATTTAATAAACTTTGGTCTTCGTAATGCGCAAATCTACTAATAAATACATAATTTATTCGACCTTGCAACTTTCATTTTTGGGACGTTTATTCTAAAAACAACTATAAGGAAGTGGCACAGCGAAATATAAATTAAATTAATTATTATAAATATTATTATATAAAAATATACATTCTAATCAAATAATCAAACAAAAATAATCAAGAATGTTCCACAGCTTTGTAACATATTTTAGATATCCAAGGCTGGTCATACCAAGATGTTTTACCGTATTTCTTGAAATCAGAAAGTTGTAATTTAGGAAATGAATGCGACAGTCCTTTCCACAATACTGATGGATTACTGAGTGTCGAACAACCATATTACAGTGAGCTGGCTGATCATTTTATAGCAGCAGGTAAGATATGTTTGTTAAGCGCCACCCTGTTGTTCGTATTCAGAAATTTCTGCTTGGGTAAAAACAGTTTCATTTAGGTTTTAATTTTAATTACTTAATTTCTTCTTTAAAATATAGCTATGCGCTAATAATACCTTGCCTCCAAGAAATGTTGGTCACCAGATAATTTAGATTGAAGTATCCAAAACATTCGACAGATTGTCTCACGAAGTTCTCTTATTCAAGTTATATTATATTAAGTGTGAATAGCTGAAACATCAGAAGTCAATTTATGTTGTGGGTTTAACATCAGAAAAGATTAAGGTTTCATCTGGATAGAACTCATATTAAGGGACTTGTTTTATTTCCCGCATTATTAATCACATCACAGCTTGTTTTAATAGTTCAGAATGTATACTTTATGCAGAGGATCTTAATCCTGTTCAGCTGTTGGAAACAAGTCATCATTAAACTGTGGGCGAGCTTAACTGCCTGGCTTCCTAGTGTGGTATATCTCCATTTAAATGGACACTTATTTTCATTAACACTTGGCACACTTTTGGCGCGTACGCTCCACGTTTGACTCTAAAACTCTCCGTGTAAATTCAAATTCAGAAATCGGCACGCGAGACGCTAAGCATGCGGTCTTGGGCTGCACATTTGAGCGAATACAATTGCATTTACACAGCACACAGCCCGTCCGATTGTGTTATATTTGATATTTATTGGTTGGAGGAAAGTGACATTTCTTCGCATATTTGCAGTTTGACACAAGATCATTTGAAAAAGTGCATCGCATTATAAAGATTTTGTATACCTATGGACGATTACCAAGTTGGAACACGAATCAAAATTTAACGAAGAGGGCATACGAAAAAGTAGTAATTTTTTATCAGAGTGAAATAAGCCAAGAAACAAACCAAGACTTCGTTAAAACAATTCATCGATTTGTATAAACTGCATTGAGGTATTTCTTAGCCACGAAGCTGAATAGATGGGAACTCCGCCATGCATAAACTACGTCAAGATGCGATTTTCTAATGGTAAATTTCTTATTAAACCCGGGAGTGAATTTTCCAAAAAGTATCGATAAGTTTCACCATCCAGGCATGGCGGAAGAAAGAAAGGATCTATCAAGTAATCACCATATTCACTGAAAGCAGGTATTGAAATTGTTTTTCACTGACAACGTGCGGATTTGTTAGAGGCCAGATGTGATTGTTGTGAAAGTTTGTTATGTGATTTCAAAAGAAGTTTGCCTTTTCGGTAAAAAGAACATATTTTACAAATTGGGGATTTTCTGTCAACTGCACGTGGTAAAAGAGCTTGTACTCTTTAAATATGAATATAGAATCGCTGATCGTAGAGAATTTGCCATACTGTTGGCTAAGTAGTATTATGAACATCAGCAATTATTTCCGTATTAATTTGAGGATTTTTCTCTATCGCATTTAAAACTGGTTCTTCTACTTTCTGTATTCGAGCTGTTCGTGGTCTTCTAGGTTTAATTGCTGTAACAAAACAACCAGTTTCAGTCAATCGATGATTAACATTACTGAATGTTGAAGAAGGTTATGTGCGATTAGGATATCGCTCCTGGTAAATACGTCTAGCTTCGAGAGCACTATTCTCAGCAAGGCCATACACAAAGTGAATGTCAGCTAAATGCGCATGATTCCTTAAATAACGATCCATAGTTAAAAAATAAAATTAAAACTAACAGAGAACACAACAAACCAGTGACGATAACACAGCAAATAAATTACAAATATCAACTGTTAAATATTATTTAGCATAGATATACCGTCAAGCAAAGTATTGAGGTTAGTTGGCAAATGCATTTCCAAAGCCACTTTGTAAAAATACAAATTGTGAAACAAAACTATTCACAACCAAACAAACTTTTATCACTAATACGGAGTTTTATTTAACAATGATTTGTTTAGTGAAACATTTTTGATAATTCTTTTTGAATTTAAATAAAGGAAAATATTGACGTAATAAGGTTATTTTATATGACCAAACAAAAACCCTATTCACTCTTAAACCACTTCCCGTATAAAAAAAATACAGAGTTTTTATGTTGTAAATAAATTGTTAATTTTGTTTCTAGAACCAGTGTATCTAACTACTTATATTAGCTACCGAGTTTTATAAACAAGTATCAGCGTGTTTAGAAACTATTTATAAACCACATTTTTTTAGAAATTTTCAATACCCTTTACCTCCTTAACGAAATCAGGAGAGATTACAATTTATTAGAGCTTTTCTTTCTTAGATAATGCCAATAATATACTCCCGAAATTTTTAGAAGTACATATATACAAACAATCGAAAAAAAATCATATCTACGCCAATGACTTCCATAATTTTTCGATGTCACAACATTAACCTCAACTATCTCTGATATCGGTTGGCGCGTTCTCAATATATGAATTTGTGTGTGGGGAAGTAAAAAAAAAATATCTTGATAAATCCTCAAAACTACAATCTAATCCCCTTTCTAAGTACTTTAGAGGGAGAACCAATAAAAAGCCTGATTATTACTTTATAATTAAAGTTTATATACGAATCTCAACTTTGCAGGACAGGAATTAGGCTTCGACGAAGTGGACTACAACAGTAATAATATAATCGGATTTTCGAAAATGCAAGCCACTCAGAAGTTCGGAAGAAGACACAGCGTTGCAGCTGCCTTTTTGGAGCCTGCGTCATACCGTAAAAACCTCAAAATTGTGGAAAAGGCTAAAGTGACAAAGGTAAACTAGCTAGCGTATAAAATTTTTGAGTAATATCGACATTTTAAGTTTTTAAAACTGCCTAAATATGTAAATTTACAGCTATTCCAACAAGGAACTTGGAACAGCAAACTATGATTTCATATTTATATAAAACAAATATTTTCCAGCAAGTTTCCCAAATACCCTTTTTGTTTAATTTTATGAAAAGATGTTGCTTTTAAACTACAAAATATCCAGCATTTTTAGATATTTTAAGCCGAAAAGGCGTTTTTGTGAGAACATTTTTAATAAATCCACACATTTTATTATCTATCAATATTAATATTAGGAAGAATTTATTACAAGCTCAAATTAAACATTTCTGTAATCTGAGATTAAGACAGAAAGGTTTTGTCAATTTTTTAAAGATTTTATTGAATGTTATATTGAATTTATACTAAATTATTGCCAGTCTATATCATTTTTGTTCACAAATAAATTGGTTCCCTCTATTTTTCTATGTGAGAAAATTATTATCTCGTATGCGATATGTGATACTGTTAGGTGGATCCGTCCCGGGTTAGCTCTAGTGATTGGCCAATATGTCACGTGACGCAATCGGGATTTTGATTGGAGGGTAACTAATTTGGTATTAAAGACTCGTATGTAGATACCTGCTTTTGCAAGCTAGAAGAAAATACAACAAATGCTCATAATTAAAATTATTAATAATTAAATAAGTTTAAAAAACATGTTTTTTTCATGATCAAATCGGCTCGATGGTATAAAAATATTGTATACATACGCACGCAAAGTTTCAGATCGATATCAATGCAAAACAGTAAATGGCCATTATACATATTAGGGGAAAATAAAAAATAATTGAGTATTTTATCATGTCAGAAAAATATGGTTCCTCTTTACGTATGGAATTTCGTAAAATCCCTTCTTAGTACAGCCCCAGGGTACTCGAGGAGTATTTCCTCCAAAATTAATATTTCTATGTCCACCGGTTTAGACTGTGCATTTTCTGTCTGTCAGTCCGTCACTGTCACGGCACTGTTTTACAGGTATACATTATAACATCTACATCTTAAACCTTCACTTACCAGACACCCACCCCTATATCGATGGCTTCTTGGACAAAACATCGTAAGCGCTAAAAGTAAAATTTTACAGGAAACGTTCTTCTAAATAAAGAACTTTTCAAATTTACTGGAACATTATGGTTTTGTGTAAAAAGCGTTTAGAATAATAAAAATAAGTGAAATACTACATATTTATAGTAAACCGTAACATGTGATATTCTTTCGGCATTTTTATTTATTTATTTATATTTTTAAACATGTGTATTTGGTTAATTATGTCGATTGAGGTATCAGATATTTAAATTAAAATAAATAGTAGCCTTCATTATAAAAAATTTCTTTCAAGAATTAAAAAATTATGACACAGTTGATTTGAATGTTGATCTAGAAAAAAGTTTATAATCATAAAATAATTACTGATCTGAGAAACTTTTTTGCTGAATATTAGTAGCCATTGCCAAGTAGCCAACAAGGCTATATGCTATCCCTCTAAAAATATATGTATAACGAAATAAGAATAGTTAAAGTTTGGCACACGAATCTGAGTCTGTGAAGAGAATGTAACTATGGAAACGGTGAAATGATCATTCGCGGTGGGCTACAACTCTGTATATCCATGGAAACGCCCTGCTTTTGACATACCTCCCCCTTTCGTCGATGTTTTAGATCTGTGTGGGGTACTTTACCATAAAGATTAAAGGGCCACTGCTAATGAAAAGTAATACTTCTAACTTCTAATCATATTTATATTCACCACACCTACCATTGTAAAAAATGAAAAATAGTAAAATTGAATATACTTTTAAGAAATCATGGTTCTTGGGATTAGACCGTGTCAAAATGGAATCACTTTCCGACGTTTCGCCTTCGTTTGCACGAGGCAACTTCAGAGATCGTCACTTCACGAGATCGGAACACTGAATGAGCTCGGAGAGACCCAGGCCTGCGTGACTCGGTGTTACGATCGGTTTCCACGTATGATGTAGACTGAAGCCCGTATCTCTACTAAAATTGTTAGGATGCTTATAAATTTCAATAGATTCTCTAATTTTGCGTTTATAGAGTCCCGAAACCGATGCAAGAAGCTTGGTTTCTTTTACATTTATGACATGCCCAGTAGAATGTTAGTGTTCAGATACAGCAGATTGTACGCGGTGATCATTTATAATGTCCCCCCCCTCTAACTTTTTTATTTGACGTTTGGTAGAAAAACGTCAAATATAAAAGTTTCACAAAAAACAATAAGCTATTTGCAGCATACATTTTTATATATACAGGGTGTTGCCGAAATCACCCACAGATTAAAGTTATATTTTTTTAAATGGAACACCCTGTATATTATACGCTAAATTAAATCCTACGAAAATTCTGCATATTTTTTGTATAACATGTCCTATACCCAAATACAATAGTTTTCGAAATATCTGCGATTTATTCTAAAGCTTATAATTTAGCTTAGGTGGCTGTGAAGTAGATCGATACCAACAAACAAAATGTTTGTTTATAACTGACAGTGACAGTTACACATTTAGCAACATTATACGTTCTTTTTATTGTAAAATGCCCTATTCGGAAAGAGAAAAACGATTAATTTTGGAAACTTTTATCAAGGCAAATAAGAGTGCTAAATTGGCTCAAAGAGAATTACGTTTAATTAACCCCCGGATGCACATTCCGGACAAAAAAACCTTTCATCGAATTTATGAAAAATTTCAACAAACATCCAGCCTAACGAGAAAGAAGAGAACAATGGAAATTGATGAAGGTAGTGATTTAAACATTTTACTAAAAGTGGAAGAAAATCCCAATATTTCCATAAGAAAAATATCGGGAAGCCTGAGAGAAGAGCTTATTGATCCAAAAAATACATCTTATGGGAGGATTCAAACCACTCTCAAAAATGCAGGATACAAGGCATTCAAAATTAGGCCTACCACAAAATTAACGCCCAGGCATCGAGAAAAAAGGGTTGAATTTTGCCATGCAATGTTGGAAAAAGTTAATGAAAATGAAGATTATTTAAAAAATGTTTTTTGGACCGACGAGTCATCGTTTTCTACTAGTGGAATGATAAATCGAAAAAATAGCAGACAGTGGGCCACAGTAAATCCCCATTGCTACAGGGAATTTCAATTTCAAGGACGTCAAACTGTTAATGTGTGGTGTGCTATTTTAAACAATAAAATAATAGGCCCTCATTTTTTCGAAGATACTTTAAACGGTAATGGTTATATGAATTTTCTCCGGAACGAATTAGAAAACTACATGGATGAGCTCCCATTGGAGCAACTGAGAAACCTCGTCTTCCAACAAGATGGTGCTCCTCCTCATTGTGTCGTATTGGTTAAAGACTATTTAAACCAACAGTTCACGGAATGGATTGGAAAAAATGGTACGATAAACTGGCCACCTAACAGTCCTGACTTGACGCCGATGGATGCATTTTTATGGGGAACTCTAAAAGATCGTGTGAACGCAAATAACATCGAAAATAGAGAACACCTAAAAGTCTTGATTAGAACGGAAATTCAAATTCTAAATCAAGAATATTCCCAGTCTATCACTGCCGCTTTGGATCGATTACGAAGAACATACATCAAATGTATTGAAGAAAACGGGGGACCAGTTGAACAATTCCATTTGTAAGAATAAATGTATTATATTATTATCTAAATTATTAATTAAGTTTTAGAAGTTTTTTTTGTTTTTGAAGCTTTCAGGCTTCCCGATATTTTTCTTATGGAAATATTGGAAATATTTCTTCCACTTTTAGTAAAATGTTTAAATCACTGCCTTCATCAATTTCCAATGTTTTCTTTTTTCTCGCTAGTCTGGATGTTTGTTGTAATAAAAATTTCCAAAATTAATTGTTTTTCTCTTTCCGAATAAGGCATTTTACAATAAAAAGAACGTATAATGTTGCTAAATGTGTAACTGTCACTGTCACTTATAAACAAATATTTTGTTTGTTGGTATCGATCTACTTCACAGCCACCTAAGCTAAATTATAATATAACCTTTAGAATAATGTTTTTATTTCTGAATGATAAAATCGCAGATATTTCGAAAACTATTGTATTTGGGTATAGGACATGTTATACAAAAAATATGCAGAATTTTCATAGGATTTAATTTAGCGTATAATATACAGGGTGTTCCATTTAAAAAAATATAACTTTTATCTGTGGGTGATTTCGGCAACACCCTGTATATATAAAAATGTATGCTGCAAATAGCTTATTGTTTTTTGTGAAACTTCTATATTTGACGTTTTTCTACCAAACGTCAAATAAAAAAGTTAGAGGGGGGGGACATTATAAATGATCACCCTGTACAAACATCACCACAGGAACAAGGAATTGCATATACTCCTTCCGTTTGAAAAGGAATAATGTCGTTTGGCGATCTCAAACATTGTCCAATTTTCTTGTGTGTGTTGAAGATTGTACGTATGTTGGACCGGCGAAGTAACCTTGCAATCTTGTCTGTAGTTCCGTGTATAAATGGAAGAACTACATTTCCTATCGGTAATTCCTTATTAGTATCATTTCGTGGAGTAGGATTATTATATTTTCTAATTGATCGTCTAATATCATCAGTGTAATATCCATTCCCTCTTAAAGCTTGAATCAGTTTCTCTGTTTCCGATTGTAAAGAATTTTGGTCACAAATCGCCAGAGCTCTGTAAACCAATGAATTAATGACTGATTGCTTTTGTGCTGGATGATGATGGGAATTTGCATTTAAGTACCTGTTCGTATGTGTAGGTTTTTCTATATACAGAGTGTCCTAAGGAACCATCCCCTTTCCTTTGTACAAGAACATCTAGAAAGGGAATCGTGCCTTCTGATTCAATTTCCATTGTAAATTTTATGTTAGCATGTTGCTGATTAAGATGATCAAGAGGCCATTATTAGATAGGTATTAAAAGTAGAAAATAATATACAAAGTGTAAAACATTTAAAAAAAAACGCTATATTCCAATATTTTGTAATTTAATCAAGTAATTAATTAAATTGTATTTGCCAATTTCCTCTATCTATAAAATAAACCGCTTAAGAACCCAATGACATCTTTATTTTAGTCAAATGTTATTATTTTAAGTGCTACCTTTTCTTTTAAGTTCCTATGTGAAATTACCAATCTGTAACACAATGTTTTAATAGGCGTTTTCACCTTCAAAAATCACTGCAAACAAATTATGAACTGTCGTTTACGATATAAAAAAATATATATTTTAGACCTCTAATGAGAAAGTGAACCAGAAAATATTTTGCAGTTATGTGTCGATTATAGCAACATTTTTTATTAAAATCCCTGATTTTCAAATATACAATGTAAATTTCAATTTCATAAGAGGATATTTGTTACTCTTAACGACCGGTTGCAGAAAGCCCACTTAAAGTTTAGAATATTTAACTGAATTTCAAATTTGACGGCGAATTAAATTTCTGTAAACAGCTTGTCAAATCCGAAAGCTAGGTTAAATATTCTAAACAGCAATTAAGTTTTGTGCAACCGGGGGTAAATAATTTGAAACTAAAAACTTTTTTTGGCACACATGAGGGCGTGTTAATATTTGAATAAGATAGTAATATTCATGTCTGCACCTTTTTAATGCTATAAACAATTGTAGATTTTAATTGATCCACGAACTAATACAGCCTATGGTGTAGAATTTTCTAGAAAAGGACAACAATTTATTATAAAGGCCAGCAAGGAGGTGATTTTAAGTGCCGGAGTACTGAATTCTCCGCAGCTTCTGATGTTAAGTGGGATTGGACCTATAGATCACTTAACAGAATTAGGTTTGTAACAAAATTAGTAACATAGTGGTTAGTTGCAATCCTACTGAAAATTTTACTTTTTCTTGATTAAATTTAAATATTTTTAAAATAAAATACGCACTAAAACATAGTAACATTCCTCGTTTAGGTATATCTCCAATTATTCAAGATTTGCCAGTTGGAAAAACACTTTATGATCATATAAGTTTTCCTGGTATGATATTCTTGATCAACAAACAGATAGAGCCGATGTCGAAATTCTACGAACCTCTGACTGCTTTAAATTGGCTGCTAAGGGGAAAAGGATTCTGGACATCTTTAGGAGGTATGAATTAAAATGAAGTATAAAATTTCAATTCGATAGAACACAGTAAAATCGAATGTTGGTAATTTTTGGAATGTATATCTATAAGATGTAAATGATATTAAGGATAATTTCAAATAATAAAAAAAAAGTAGTAGTAGTAGCAAGATGGCACAAGCCCAGCAACTAGGCCTAAAAGGTCCTTTTCGTCAACCCCGGTTCCACCCATCTCACTCCACTCCTCTACGAAGGCCCATCTTTCTAATGAAGGGGAGCATCTTGTCCCAGTCGAGGCGTTGTAATTCTTCCTTGTAGAGGAACTCGATGCCGAAGATGTTTCAGCGTAGTCTTGCCCACCTTTTACACGTGCCAACAAGATGATAGAAGTTCTCTTGCTCTGCCCCACAATTAGGGCAGCAAGGAATGTCCGCTAATCCCAGATAGCACATGTGCTTCGTAAGTTTAGAAGATCTAACCGTCAATTAGGTCAACCAATAATTTGGTATATCAACCAAATTTCAAAGTAGATCGTCCTTGACCAATTCTCCTTTGTCTCTTCGCAGACCCATCTGTTCTGGACCTGCGATCAATATTGTTTGTATATGGCCCGGGGTATATGTAAAAAATACCCGAAAATTAAGGCATCGATCCGCTTCTGACGAACTTATCCGCTTTCTCGTTGCCTTCGACACCACTATGCCCAAAGAGAGCTATTTTAATATCACCACCTTAGTGTCTGCTAGCTCACTTAGTGCATCTTTGCATTCCTGGACTAGAGCTGAGGGCATCCTAGGCTTACCGATGGCTTTAAGAGCCTTGTTTTCCCAGAGGAAAGGGCTCTCGAATACGACGGTCCGACCGGCATAGTCCGACGCCGGCTGACCCAGAACTAGCCAACCACGAGCCGTCTGTATACCACGATTGAACGTTAGCTCGATGGGTTATCCTATTCTCCTTCCATTGATCTATTGTTTGAATTTCAATTTCAAAAACCCTTATGAGCCTTAGACGATTGTCTGGAAAAATCACCCTGGTGGACAGGAAGGGAATCTTCTGACGCATTATAGCGGCGATTTTCATGTGGCCCCTTCCTTTGGATTTTTATACCAAGTTCCGCAGTCGTCCATCATTTGCACGAGGCCTTTGCTTCTCTCTTTATTCATATCGGAAGCTCCGGAAGAGTACGTTGAGCGCAACGCCTGATGAAGTCTTCATTGCTCCAATAATCCCTAAGCAGGTCAGTATTTGAAGTCCTGTCAGTTTTTGGTAATGTGTAACCTTTTCCACAACATGCTACCAGACCACGGATCCTTATGATCCTCGGTCGGATGACTGGAGCCGATGGAGGACCTGTGGAGATAAACCCAACTTCTGACGCACCGCCCAGCGTAGTTGCCACATTACTGGCATGGATTTATTAATTACCTGTCCGACGTGTGATTTTAATGTCAGTTTACTATCCATAACCACCTCGAGGTATTTGAACTCCTGCTTCAGGGGCAGGGGTCTCTAATTCAGGGTTGGTGATCTAAATCCTATTAAAACTCTTTCTCCTGGTGAAAAGTATAAGATCTGTCTTGTCTGGATTGACTGATTGTCTCGACTCGACGCATAATTACTAAATTATCCAACACGCCACTTGCATTCGTTCACAAACAGTTGTTAGGAACTTGCTTGTCACCATAACAAGCCCGTCATCTGCGTACGGCTGTGCAAAAAATCCCTAGATTCAGATTATAGCTTCCTCAGACGACCATCCTTTACCATCCATTACCAAAATACTAAAGGCGTAGAAAGATGTAACACCCCTTGAGACAGCCGCCTTGCACCAGAGCCTCAACTCGGGAATCTCTCATAGAAGCACTAACTACCAGACGATCTGCTGCCCCTCTGGCCTGCAATGCTCGGCAACTCGTTAAATTCTAGCTTTCTCAAAGGCACCTTCCAGGTACCACCTCTGAGTAATTAATCTATTAGGTATCTGTCCACTATATTTTCTAAAGTTTTCAGTAGGAAAGACGTCAAGCTAATTGGCCTTAAGGATTTAGGGGCGCTGTAGTCTTTCCTACCCGCCTTGGGGATGAAAACCAAATTTTCCGATTTCACGCTATCTATATATTACATATACCCTCTCCAAAGTAGGAGGAGGGTATCTAGACCTGCCTGCTTAACTGCGGGAATAATTCCATCAGGAGTTGCTGCCTTGTACGGACTGAACTTTTTCTTATAATTTTCGAAAAACAGGTAAAAATTACAAAAATGTAACATTTGAATTTCTAAAACCAAAAAATAAACAAATTTTCTTAATAAATCTTTTTATATGTTAGCAAATATGCCCCCTTTTCCGCATATTTATTAAAAAAATAAAGACAAAAAAAACAGACCAATTTTTTTCCTTTATATAGGGTTACTCTAAGAGGGTAAAACAGTCCCATAAAAACAAAATGAAAAATTTAAGTTATTTTAAAGTGCGGATGATGCCAATTTTCTTTCTTTGCATATATCTTTTTTCCATTACACAGGGTGATCCTAGAGGATACCTGAAATACATTTTCAAACGCGAATATATTTTTCTATTTCAGAAACTATTACTATTTTTACGGCAAAACACGACAAATTTTTATATTTTACAATATCGAGAAAATCCTCGGGAAAAAAAAGTGAAGAACTTAACTTATTTCATTCTTAAACTAAACTTATTTTAGGAATAGAAGGCATAGCCTACATAAGCACCACAAATGACACCTATCCAGACATGGAACTTCTTTTAAATGGAATAGGTTCCCTTCAATTCGATAGAGGAGTCTTTTCGAGGCCAGAACTACGCATCACACGTGAAGTATATAAGAAATACTTCAAACCACTAGAACGAAAAAGTCTATTTTCCATCATGCCCATGTTGCTGCACCCCAAGTCTGTGGGATCTTTAAAATTACGATCGAAAAATCCAGATGACCCACCGCTCTGCTATGGCAATTACCTCTCAGATCCGGACCAAGAAGACCTAGATCTTTTTCTTAAAATCATACGATTTATGCAAAAGCTAGTACAATCCGAGGGATTCCAGCAACTTGGTACGACTCTCTACGATAAGCCAGTACCGGGCTGCGAAAATTTTATCTTTGACACAGATTCTTATTGGGAATGCGCTATACGACATCTAGGACTAACTCTACATCATCAAATTTCCACCTGCAAAATGGGAGAAGGGCCAGGCTCAGTTGTGGACAGTAAACTAAAGGTGCGCGGAGTAAACAATTTACGAGTGGCCGATACTAGTGTAATACCATCGACACTTAGTGCTCATACTAGTGCCCCGACTATCATGTTAGGAGAGAAAACGGCTGATATTATTAAGTCGGACTACGGAATTCACATTAACAAATATAATTTTAAATTAGTACCTTAAGTGGAATCTTCTAATTGCCAATTCGAGTGTAGATTCTTGTAACATAATTTGACCAGCGGAATTTACAATTTACAATATCAAAATATTATTTAATTGTTTTGTTTTAGAATTTATTACTTAAACGAAAACAAAAGAGCATTATATACTAAGTACCCAACAATGTTGGTGCCATGATGTTTCAACGGACTGTATCAGGCGGGTTGAAATATAAGATAAATGGCGTATGGCATCATCTCAATATTTTATAGCAACAAACTTTTGTTTCTAGTAAATATAAGTAATTTAATTCTTACGGCCCTATTATTCCAAATAAAAAATTAAAATATAAAAATATTATTTAATAAAAACAATAATTTTATATAAAATTACAATATTTAGAGGTATTTTATCCATAAACTATTCTATTTTTTGCCCAACATTATAGAGCTATTTTATCAAACGTCGAAGAGCGACAGGAAGACATATGTGTGATAAGAATTAGGTGTGAAAAGTAGTTTTTTAGGTAGACAACCAAAATGACTAATGAAAATTGAGGTTACCTATTACCAGGACGTATCTTTACCTTTTAGGTAGGACAACACAAAGGTCATAACATACACAAAGAAATAAATGTATTTCGGTAGAGTGCTTCTTAACAAACAAATACAAAATGATAAATTCCTGTAATGTAAAATTAACGGTACAAACTGTAAAACAATACTATTTTTTATATTTTTTATAACTTTAAACCTGGTAAATAATTTTCAGACTCGAGGTAGTCAGTTAACATACACACGTTGGTCTGATGAAAAAAGAACTTATACAAAAATGGGAGTAGTGTACTTTTTAAACACGCTCGGTGTCCTATGTTATAGTTGGGTATTTAAATCACTAGGGCGGTATAAACATTATTACAGTCACGAGTAGTGAATATTGCCACAACGAGTTTGCAGACCGAGTCGTGACAATCACACGAGTGTAATAATATGCTTTACCGCACGTGTAATGTATAACATTTTATCTAGATCAGCAGTTTAAATAGCAAAATATTTTGTCATTAAAAGTTTACGGCGAATTTATTGCAATACTTATGTTTGGTTGGAAATTGATAATTGTTAATATTTTTAGTTTAATGAGGTAACATCATTACTTCTATAATAAAAATCATTAGAACACTAGTGATTTAATGGAGCCCATTACATAACGCAAATGACGTAATAAAGTCTTATCCTGCATGGTATAAATAAAATAATTTACAATGCGTCATACCAATTCAATTACAAATGAAACAGAGAAACTGACTAAATCTTTAAATTAAACGGATAGTTTACTGAAGATGTAAGGCGTTGGATTAGATATTACAATAATCCCAGACTTCGACCAGCATTCGAGAGTCAACCATCAAACAGTAGTGCAGTTTTACCATTTAGACAGGGTACCACAGATAAAAATGCAATAATCCTGAGTAGGTTTAACACACACAAAAAGATTGGACAAAGCGTAAAATCACCGAAAGATGTAATTCCTTTGCAAACTAGACGGTCTAAGTCTACTAAACTTGAGAAGCATGAAAAAGTAAAAACAAATTGCCCAATCCACTGTCGCTGAATACCAGCTCTGAACAGTGCTGGTATGATTAATGTAAAGGATGCCACGGTTATTACATCAATCTCGAGATATAAAAAGAAGATTAGAGAGTCTATTGAAATAATCAAGCACCCTGAAAATTTCAATCATTACAGTGAGTCACGAGTCTGTGAGCATATAAATATTGGTCGGACATAAATACCTGAAGTCTGCCGTACCGGAGCTTGTTCAGTGTTTGATCTCGTGCAGTGCAGATCACTGAAGATGCCTCGTACAATTGCAGGCGCAACATAGGAAAATAATTCCAATTTGACAAGGTCTAAACTCAAAGACATTGTTTTCTTAATAAATTTACAGTATTTTCAAATGTGTATACGTTCATCTGATTAGCGAATAATTAGCTCTTGCACAACTTAAAACAAATATCCATTTCTGACAACTTTTATACAAGTTGTAAAAGTGTCAGCTTTGTAACTCGCACGTAAATTGAGTCGTAGTGCAGAGGCAAATAGGCCTAGAGTGCCGAGAACTCAAGTTGGTCGTGTGTACCCCTGCAACATATTACCAGTTGCAGACATGGCTGGCACAAATCAATAAAGAAAACGCCGACGTGACTTTCAAAAGATGGAATTACTAAGACACCCAGAAATTATATATTTCTGCTATTATTCATATATCTTTTCCGGCCAAGAACTTTTGATAAAGTTGTGTGAGCGCATTTTTATCGATTTTTAGTATCTACTCTCCGCATGATGGTGCTAGGGCATACTTTTTAAATTACCTATGGGTTTGCAGCCGGAAATCACCGGAGCCCCAATAGGTGGTGCTAAATGTTACATTTAACTTGTAGTACTGTTTCAGCATGATAGACGTTTCGTTTTCGATTTTGTCATATCGAGCAATCTGTTATTTCAGATCTCCCTGGGTACAAGCCTGCCTGATGAGGGTAGAGGGCCCAGAAAACATGATCGAAAGCAATTCTTCTTGTAGGCCGTTTTGCACCTGCAGAAATTATATATTTATTTCTGCTATTATTCATATATCTTTTTCGGCCAAGAACTTTTGATAAAGATGTGTGAGCGCATTTTTATCGATTTGTAGTAAGACACCCCAGTAAAAAAATCTATAACGATGCATGACATACTCTTGGAAAAGGAAAGTCCGACTAAGCAAAAGTTTCCCCTAACAATAGGCTAGATCTCGGGCTGGATGCTGGCTTGAGATGAGAGGCCTAGGAAGGATGTGGGTCAATGGGTCATATGTACTATGGCTCTAATATTATACTCTCCATTTTTCAAAACAGATCAGAAACACTAAGCCAAATTTTTCAGCAAGTTTGTGACAGAGTTGTACTGCACCGATGTATATATTTTTTTAAATGATCGTCTGGTGACTCAGACCTTTCAACACTATTTTTTATATTGTACATTTATACGGGTGTTAAAAAAACTGCTAGTAGCATGTAGAGGGGCGATAAGAAAGGATTTTTCAAAACTCAAATTTCAAGGAGGTGAAAACGCTTCTTAAAAATATTACATTTTTTATTTAAAAAACGGTTGGTTTTTTGGAAACACGCTTAAAGGCGTGTATTTTATTTGACTATTTACATATTTTAAAATGTCTTAAAAACGTATACAGGGTGTTTCAAAAAATAGGGTCACTGATTAATTCCTGCTCAAACCGTTTGACGTAAAAACCTGAATATTGGCATACAGGTTGATTGCAGGATGTGGAGGTGCGATAAGAAGAGATTTTGTTTTAAGTCAAATTTCAAGGGGATGAAACCATCCCTTAAATATTACAATATTTTTTATTTAAAAAACGGTAAGTTTTTCAAAAAGAAAAATGCTTAAACAAGTATATTTTATTTTATTTTTTACATATTTTTAAAAATTATACAGGATTTTCCAAAAATTCGGAAATAATTTATAAACAAAAATCTCCCAAGCTCCCATTTAAATGAAGCGATTTAAGTACCTCTTTCGTTATCGCCATACGCGAACGAAGTCGCGAGTACTCGCTAGTATTAGACAAATTTCGAACAAAAAATAAGGATGGGGATCCCGACAAATTGGCGAATTCAATTCCAATTTGGCGAATAGGATTAGCTGCTAAATGGCATTTTCTTTTTAAATATAAGGGATATATGTTACTCGGATAGAGCTACAATTTAAAATAATTTGGAAATATACGGGATGCGGCCAAAATACCTTACTTTTGGGGTTTTTGAAATATTTCATTACTTGTAAATCGTTTTTTTTTTCCAAGAGTGAATGACGCCGAAAATAACCACCGAAACCAGCTAAACAATAAATTGCTTGTTGAAAAGGTTATCTATCAGTATTAAGAAAAATCAGTGGTACACTTTTCCCAAATTCACTTATTAATAACTTTGAAACAGACTCCCAGTACATTTTCTCACCAAGAGAAAGTATATTTAACTTCCGAACAACATACATTAGGGTTTCCTATATCTAAATTAAATAGTTTTTAGTAATTTCTGTTTATTTTATAAAGTATAGTGGTCGGTGCTGTGGTACTGTTACAATACTTATATCAATATTATTAATAAGCACACCCAGTATGTAACGACTCCATATAACCTAAATTTTAATTATTTACCACTACAATTACTAAAAATGTATATTATTAAAAAACTATTGTATTTAGATATAGGGACCCCTAATCTAGTTTAATAGGGAACTAAATATATTTTGCCTTGGTAAGAAAATACACTAGGGGTTCTTTTTTAAATTACGGAGAAATTAAGGATTGAATTTGGGAAAAGTATACCACTGGTTCTTGTACACCCTGTATAATATTGATGACAGGAAACCTTGTTACTGATTGATATACTTCTTAGACTAGCAGTTTATTCGTCAGTTGGTTACATTGGTTATTTTTGATGTCAATCACTATTCGAAAAAAATAATTTCTCAAAAAAATTAAAATATTTTGAAAACCCTAGGAGCTAGGGATAGGTAACATTTACCAAAGTTGCCTTAACTTTTAATGGATCATTAAACACAATAAAACTATATAAAAAAAGGCAGGATAATTCATTTTTAAAAAAATACAGCTCACCTGCTAAGTATTTTTGATGCACCCTGTATATCCCAAAATAATTTTAAATTGTACCTCTATCTCATTCGCATATATTTTATACGTTGTATTTAAAAGAGTATCGTTTAGCAGCTAAATACGGATGGGTATCAGTGCCCCACTCTCTATACCTATGTATATTTAATGCCCTCTATAGGTTAAACTTAACATAAATACATTTATATTTCAGATTTTTTTATTAAGTACAAAATATTTAGTACTAAGGTCTTGTATCATTCAATTTTATATGGGGTGTACAAAAATCAGTGGTACACTTTTCCCAAATTCAATCATTTATAACTTGGTAATTTAGAAAATACTCGGGGTATATTTTCTCACCAAGGGAGAGTACATTTACTTAACAACCTAAATTAGGGTTTCCTATATCGTTTTTCTTATTAACTGTAGTGGTTAGTGCTGTGTTACTATTAAATTACTTGTATTATTAATAACCACACCCAATATGTAATGACTTTGTATAACCTAAAATTTAATTATTTATTAAACCGTATTAGGTTGACCTCTACCTATTTTGTCTGGGGTGGTTTCTATAAAAATTCTCTCCATCAACTCAATGTTGCCCAGCATTAAATTTTGAAAGTTTGTTGGTTCTCTTTACATTTTAACTGTATGTTCTTTTGTTCAAGAAAATCCCAATCGAATGAACTACGTTGACCACACATACAATACCAGAAAAAGTTAACAGACACTTAACAATACCTAGCAGTAACACTAATAAAAATTTAAGATTTGTTGGTTGTTTTGTTCCCACATTTTATAACATTATACCAAACAGTATTAAATCTGTACAAAAAATAAAACATTTCTTCAACAGTGCTCTATGTTTATATTTCAAAACACAATTTTCTTGATTATCTTTAAAGTGACGCACATGGTTTTATTTTGTTTTATTCACTTTTTTTATTACTTTTTATGTACATTTGTTTCTCTTCCTTCATTCTTTTTCCTAGCTTTTGTTTAATTACGGAAACAAAATGTATATTATATATGTATTAGACCGAATAAGAATTAAATATGAACAAACAGATATTCGGTCGTCTATGTGCAGTCGTCCAACTATAGTGCAAAATAATTATATTAAGACCAAGAGTTAAAATATTGTCCTAAGTCATATTATTGATTAAATAAATGTATTGAAATAAAAAATCTTTTTGCTCCTCCCCCTATCATTTTGTAGGTGCTTTGTGTTCATTAGCACAGGATTAACGTGATCCTGTGCATTTATAGCCAAAAAAGAGCTGTACATTATTTTATAGGCAGCCGGTGGCAACCCATACTTAAATACAGGAAATCGTAAACCCTACTGAACACAGAGCACCAATGAAATGATGGGGGGTGAAGCAAAGAGATTAATAATTATAATTTTATTTAATATATTTTTATTTTTATTTTTGTAGTCTCGTAATAGACAGGGCTTATCCACATTCTCAATACTTCGTTTCAAAAACTCGAGGTAGCTCTGATATTTCAACGTCCACTATTTGAAATTTGAAGTATAGAAAATATATAAAAAAAAACCTATTTAAATTTTGCGTTTTCTGATATGTCACTGAATATAAGGAGTTCTCATAAATAATAATGATACAAATAATTTAATAGATAGTACCGCTACACTTACTAAGAAAGACGCGAAATATTAAAAAAAAAATATTTTATTTAGATATAGTAACTAATGTAGTTTAATAAAAAATTAAATATACTTTCTCTTGGTAAGAAAATATACAAGGGGTCTGTTTTAAATTTACAAAGTAATTAATGATTGAATTTAGGAAAACTATTCACAACTGGTTTTTGTACACCCTGTATAATACTGATGACTGGAGACCTTATTACTAATAGATCATAGCCTCTTAGAATAGCAGTTTGTTGTTTAGTTGGTTTTATTGATTATTTTGGGTCTCATTCTTTGAAAAAAAATATATTCTCAAACAAGCAGAATGTTGCAAACAATATTATTTTGAATGGACTATTGGTGTGGTATCTTTAAAATATATTTAACTTTAAAGTGCTTTTATAACTATGACGAGAAATCTAGTTAAATGTAATTATTGTTTATGAAAAATGTTGTATTGACACCAGCTGCTTTACCTTGATATTTAAATTAATTTATCATTCATAAATGAATGTGGTATTGTAGAGTTTACAATTCTAAGTAACATCTTCTTATCAACTTTTATTATAAATTTAGGTTACTCCTCTCTAGGATCATTGTTTGATTAATGTTTTTGTGCATCCTGATACATGGTATGTCAAATTTTATTTATTTAACATTCATTGTTATGAGTTTCTTAAATCAAAATTAAATGTTCTTCACATAGTAAAAACTGACCATACACTCTGTAGGCATATAACAATTATTTAATGTTGTTTTCGTGGGATAACAAATTTAGAATATGGCGACGTTTCGACGTTTTTTTATCTTTATCAAGGCTATTCCAATAACAAAGAAAATTCTATGTCAAGAATGTATAAAACGTTACACCAATAAAGTATATTATAGTAGAACACATAAAATAATTAGTTTAGATCTACAAAATAAAGACATAAATAGTAGTATATTTTTATCATTCCTGACAAATAATCTTCTTTCTTATTGGAACAGCCTTGATACACACAATAAAGGTCGAAACGTCGGAATATTCTTAATAAAAGGTTTTATTTGTTGTCCTAGGCCCACGAAAACAACCCTCCATTTTAAACAATATAAGCAACAAAATTATAACTTACGTTAAAAATAAAAAAAATAATCGTCTGAACCGGGATTAGAACACACATCCATTGCAAGGCAGCTGGATAACCCTGCGGCTGTGCCACCAGGCTCATACCGAAAATTTAACGAAACTTGTTTATACTCCCCCAAGTGACGTATCTTAAACAATAAAGCGTGCGAAAGCTTCGAAGCCAAAATAAAAATGGTCTACTCAAAGTGTCTTTATTACTCTGGCAGCCGCCATATTATGATATAAAATAAGCTCTAAATCTGATAAAAACACTTGATCAGAAGAAAGATATTATGTCACAATTATTAGCAATGCTCACAAATCTGCTTTTTTATTTATGTCTAATTGAAAAATTAACAATAAGTTTCAATTTTGTGGTGAAATTACGATTAATTTTTAAAAACATTTTTTTTCTTCTGCCTTCATTTCGCTTTCCAAAGTATATTAAGCAACTAAAATTTATTTTGGATGCTTTTTTTGGATGTTCAGTTTGTAACTATGCAACAGTTAATAAAATCTTTATTTCAAATAGTGTTAATTTTTTCTATAATAGTCTTGTTTATCCATAAATGAATTTATAGAAAATTAATCAAGGAAGTGGTGTATAATTATTATTATATAATTACCTAATTTGAATTAAGAATCATCAACAATTATGGTTACAAATACTTATGTGTTATGGGTATATTTCGTTCGAGCAATTCTAGCAGTACTTTCTTGTTTCTAAAAAATAAATTTTACTCCGGTGCTCTGCCTTGACATACAAATATCATTAGTTATAATTTTAAAGAATAATCTAAAGATATTTCAGTTTTAATAAAAGTACTATTTTGAATACAGAATTGTTAGGAGACAGTAAACAATAAGAAAGTAGAGGATCATTTTGGGTTTTGTAACAATTTACATAGTTTTTCTCGCGAAGTAAACGAACTCATTTCAGTGTAATCATTAATTGTAGTATCCTTTATTTAACCTTTATTTGGTATCACAGCAGCATCGAATGATGATTTTTCCTTTTCCCAGAAAAATTATAATATATTAATTCATTCTTAGAGTAAAATATTTGTTATTGATGGTATTACTTTATGCATTAATTATTCAAGGTAGATATGATCCTCTGCACAATTTTTATTGCAGTTTCAGCTTTTAACATACATTTTTTGCATCTCCTATAATTTGAATACCAGGGTGCCTCGGAATAGGTGAGAATCCCTCATGTAAAAAGAGACCAACTGAAATATTCGACCTTAAACCTAAGCTGTGGAAGTCAAATTTTCCAAAATAATTTTGGTACCGATTGGTATAACCTAATTTGGAGGATTGTATAATGTATTTTTTTCATTCATTTCAAAGCAATGACGCATTGTTTTCTAGAGAAAACCGTTTATAAACCACTGTAACCACGTACTACAATAAATTGATGTAACTGACTACATCTCTTCGGTAGAACTCGTTGAGAGAAAAAGTCCTATTGAAATTGCGGGTAAGAAAAAAAGTGAAAAAGAGATTTCTGAAACAGAAATTGGAATTTTTTTACAGTCCTCTTCGATAAAACCTTTTTGTAAGATCACATCAAGTTTTCTAACCAGCAAAAAATAAATAATACCGCTATATCCATTAAGTAACGTCTGTATGACTGCAGCGTTTCAGAAAACATCTTTCTCAAAAACGCCTAGTTTTGTAAAAGTGATAAACAATACTTTTTTTTTATTTAAAAGATCTGAGCGACGAAAAAACACTATTTCCATTAAATATTTTTATTTAGCTTAGAGTTGTGTAACACAAAACGTGAAAATTGGTTTCCACATCCTATTCTGGAATACCCAGTAAATGTATTTCAACGAAAATAAATAAAGGAAACACAAAATAATTAAAAGACATATATTAAGAAAAAACCATAATCAGGAAAAATCTGAAAATTTGGCACTAAGTATATTAACGATGAGTTTCATCTAGCTAAAATAGTTTCAAGCTGATAGAATGTATGCCATATTAAACAAGTGGCAGTATTACATATATAAATATAAAACATATTTCTCAATTTACAAAAAAAAGTACTCGTTTATAAAACAATTCATACTGTAATAAGTCACCACCGGCCTCATAACGTAAATTCCTATTGCAGGACGAAAAATATCTGCCAGTTTTTCCTGTAGTACACTAAGTTCTTTGGAGACAAAGACCTATTTAGCAGATTTTGTGTGCAATTTTTATAATCATTAGTACAAGATGTTTAAAAAAAATAAGAACAAAAATTAAATTGAAAAAACTACCAAAAATCGTTTTATCAAATGGGAACCACCAATTTTTATAATATCATCATATTAAGCATCAAAAATTAGGAAACCTTTATAAAAGGTTGTCTATCCCGAATAAATTTAGTTTCCGAAATTATTGTCAATTAAACATTTTTTTCTATACCAAATAATATGCAATTACCCTTATACGTTCAGTTAATGTGAGTTAGCACAAAAGAAGTGCTAGAGTAATGTCACTGTTATTTACCTCATGCTACTAACACTACAGCAGAAAATATGTTCCGCCAGTTTAAAGAGTCTACGTCCCAAAATGAAATACCTTTTAAAAATATAATGATGAAACCAATGTTACGCTTAGTCAAAATAATTCTTTTATGAGTAGGTTAAAAATCTGATACAACTGTTTTAACAGCATTAAAATGCATACGCCATATGAAAAGCATTATTGCAAGTAAAACTTGCAATGTTCTACCAGCTGCACTTGAATATTTCTGCGGGCTCTTAGTTCTATTGTCTCAGCCACTGGTAAAAGAACAGCACAACTGGAAAAAATACAAGAATTTAATCATCAATGAATTAATATCAATTAAATGTATTTAAACAAAAATTAAAACTCACTTCTACCAGATGGCTAAGCCTACATCAGTACACTGGAAGAGTTTTAGAGATGTGGAATACTCAGCACTTTTTTCTATTATCTGTAGTAGAGGACAATTTTTATGCACGAAGCTCTAAATAATGACAAAGTTAAAGCTTATTTTTTGTTTTTAAACTACGCCGTAAATTTTAAAGAAGTTCTCATTCATCATTTAACCATAGAATGCCAACGAATATTTTGTAATAATTTTTTAAATTTGCGATTGCATTTTACGTCTGCCGAAAAGGAAGAATTAAGTAAGCTTTCAATCCCTGAGTTATTTTTAAATTTAGTGTTCTTTAATCTTATTATCTTTTAATACTAAATTTTTGTAATTTGTAATTGTATAACAATTGTCTATGGTTTTTGTAACGGTGTGAAGTGATGGTTTGTGTTTTTGCGGATATCGAATCGCAAATGTATCGCGTCATCTTGATATCACTTTACCACATTCTCTAAATAATAAAATATTTAAATAATCCTCGTGGGTATAATTTAATAATAAATCAAACGGTAAATAACAGTGACATTATTCTAGCACTTGTTTTGCTCTAACGCTGTCATGTCCAACTCACATTAACTGAACATATAAGGTGTATTGCAATAGCATATTTTTTGAAGTATAAGAATGTCGCGAAAAATTGGGGTTTAATGGTCATTAATTTTGAAACCCTACACAAACTTACCTTGATGTTTAATGCTAAATAAGATGAAATTATAAAAATGGGTGGTTTCCTTTTGAAAAAAAATATTTTTGATAGTTTTTTTCAATTTAATTTTTAGTGTTATTTTTTGAACACCCTGTACTAATAATTATTAATATTGCACCCAAAATATGCTAAATAAGTCTTTAACTACAAAGATACCTACACAAATTATAGAATAAAAGCGTCCGTAGAGGAAAAATTGTTAGATATTTTTGGGTCTCCATCGACAATAGTGTATTGCCAAATGTTCAGATTTTTGCCAATTATAGTTTTCCCATATTCGATCGATGCAGTTCCCGGTGGGACACCCTGTATGATAAAAATATGGTTCGTGGTATTGCGTCTAGGACATACAGGGTGTTTCAAAACAAATGCGAAAAGCTTAAGGGAATGATCCTTGAGTTTATTTTAAGAAAAAAACTTCATATGAACATATGTCCTAAAACTCATAAAGAACTCGAGAAATCACAATCCGTATATAAGCCGTTGTCGCTTGAGTTCAGTCGTTCAGTATTTAGTCAGTTATAAGTCAGTTGCGATAGAGTTTCGAGTTGAGTTGCGTACTTATTGTTACAACACTTAACAGTACTTATTATAATTTATTTCGGATACAGTTTTTAACATGTCTCTTTCAAAACCGAGTGGAAATAAGAGGGAACTTCTTTCGAGAAAAGTGGGAATTATAGTTTTTTTGCTGTGAAGTGAAAGAAAAAAATATTTCTTTGATTTGTAATACTACAGTCGGTGTCCCAAAATTATATAATAAAAACTATGTTTGACAAGTATACAGGCATGGTCAGAAACAAAAAGTTAAATAAGTTAAAATCACGGTTGAAAGATCAGCAGCTTATGTTTACACGTCCAAAGCAAAAAAATGAATATGTCCTTCAAGCGAGCTACGTACTGTCGGATTGTGTGTCCAGGGAGCGTAAAAGCATTTCAAAATATATCCTTGTCCCGGAATTACTGAGTTGGCTGCCAATATAAGTGATCAGATAAAAACAAAATCAGACTCTTTCATTGCATTTTCTATTGCCTGTGACGAAAGTACGGATGCGTGTGGTGTGTTGATCAAGTTGAAAAGTGTGTTAAACTCAGTGAAAAAAATTATAAACTTCATAAGGTCACCAGGCCTTAATCAGCGACAGTTTTCTGCATTTTTACGTGATTTAAAAAGTGTAGTGTTAGTACAATGGTTTACCGTATTATGCAGAGGTGCGACGGCTTTCGTATTCTATGATACTCGACTGGTTTTAGAAACTGAAAGAAGAAATACGCGTTTTCATGGAAACAAAAGGAGAAGATGTCAGCTTATTATGCGATGTACCTTTTTTACAAGATCTTTCATTTATGGCAAATATCACAAAACACTTGTCGGACTTAAATACGAAATTGCAAGGACCACGTCAAGTTATTACAAGTATGCATGATCATGCGAAAGCTTTCAAGTGTAAGATGATGTTGTGGGAAAAATAGTTAGCAAAGGATAATCTGTCACATTTTCTGACTTGTAAGGCATATCAGGAAAGCACAAGTGCCCCAATATCATACAAAATATATTCAGAGAAAATGAGAAGCCTTCTGCCAGAATTTGAGAAGCGTTTTCAGGATTTTAAGACCCAAGAAAACAATTTTTCTCTATTTACTGTTCTTTTCACTATCGATATTGATAAAGTTCCCCCTCACTTGCAAATGGAAATAATTGAGATTCAGTGTCAGACCCATTTAAAACAAAAATTTTATAGTGTTGGTACATTCGAATTTTATAAGTACTTGCCTGTTCAATATCAAGAAGTGAGAAAATTTGCCTGTAAAATCCTGTCAATGTTTGGAAGTACCTATAAGTGTGAACAACTATTTTCTTTGATGAAAGGGAACAAATCTCCCGCAAGATCGCGATTGACGGACGCAGACTTGGACGCAGTTTTAAAAGTTATTTCCGCCGATAAATTCGCACCACAAATAGACAACTTAATTAAAGACAAAAGATGTCAAATATCTGGCAAAAGAATTTAATGTTTGTAGTTTTTTGTAATGTCCTTTTTATCGGAATTTAATAAACAGACTTGTCCTATAATAGTACTTTTTCTCAAGATTTTCAGTAGTTTGACTTCTTTAAGATAAGGTTTTGCGGCCCAAGTCGATGGTCTTCATGCTTTTGGCCCACCACTGACTTTGAGTTTGACATGGCTGCTCCACACTATGCGGGCGAATCTACGAATGGGCGAATCAACGAATAGTAAATAGCGAATTTGTTTGCTAAGTACAAACCTGCCGGGTGATGGATGGTAGATGCTCAGAAATCATGATGGGAGGAGGGTATCCTGTAATCGAAAGTAATTCTCGTCGTAGACCGTTTCGCACTTGCAAAATTATATGTTTTTGTTGCTTTTTGCTTACATATTTTTTTACCGGCCACCAATGCTGTGTTTTGTCTCATAAACTCGGTGAGCTGATTTAAAAATTAAATTAAAATAATTTATTACCTTTAGTTTTGTTAATGGCATTTTTATCTTAGTAAACAATTTCATAAAAATTATTAGATAGATTGCTAAATGTCGATATGTTCGTATATATCTCAATATTCCCATGTATACACAAATGTATGTATACAACTTTACAAGGGAATCACTTGTAGACCACCAAAAAAACAATAATTATTATAGCAGACATTATTGGAATAGCATTTTTAGGAACTTGTTTTTCGTAATAGCCGCAGACATTCTTTAAAGTTAATGGAAAATCTCAAACCCAATACACTGATTCAAAAAATGTGTTATCTGTACGTCGTGAAAGTTTTTATTAGAGAAGTTTTGAATAAAGGCGAATTTGAGAAGTTTGTTATTTGTAGCCAATGAAATATGAATAACCTATTTTGTTTTGCCTTTTAAAATTCGCACTAAAACAGCTTATCCTTGTTTCCCAGATAATTTTTGTGCAAATTGTCAAGTCAATTTGATAAGTACTTTTTTTGTTACTGAATTTTTAAACATTTCACTAGGTGGCCATTTTGTTAACTCTTGATTGCAACATTTGAGAACCACATTCGATAGGTAGTTTTTTAAACATTTCTTGGTAGCTGCCATTATGTTCTGGCACACTGAAATTTTACCAAAAAATTACCATTCCATCCTCATATGATCATCGATTTTTAAGCAAAATTTGTTGAACTCGGATAAGAAGTTGTCTGGGGATCTACGGACCCTAAAATGCGAAGATCTGCAAAAATCCTTAAAGAGTTTCCTGGAACGAAAAAGCCATTTTAATTAGCAAACGATTTTTAAGTCTGACCGTGTACATAAACATGATAATTACAAATTTAATAGGCGATTTCCAAGTAAATAAGCAAGTTTTTTCCAAAGAATCGTCCCAAAAGCGTTAGACACATTTTTTAATCCAAAAAGAAAAAAATGACAAAAACCGTGCCACAAGAGACAATATATCTTATTGATTCAATGATATTATTTTTTATTCGAAGGTTTAATTGGCCTCTTATGTACAGTGACCATATTTTTTTGAAAAAAAAAGTACAGTAAGTTTTTTTAGCGAATTAACCATTCTGGGTTTGAACTATCTCCTTCAGCTTCCGTTTTTGTGTTCTAATCATATTTTTCCTGAAGAAAAGAAAACTTTTCGTTATAAGTTTCATCGAAATTTGTATACACCTGCATCACTGTCCCCACAGTAAAAACACGCATTTGAGACTCCAGTAATAATTAATGATGGAAAACAATAGCGTCACTGGTACCAGGTAGAACGTAAACTCAAGTAACAATTGCAAATTAATTAACTATATGTATGTGCTTCCAAACACTTGAATAGTTCATTATACAGTTCTACACTATTCTTCTTCTTACATTAAGTGATTTTTCAGTAGTTAATAGGTTATTTAATATTCCGACTTCATCGAAAAGTTTATCTTTAATTAATACCTCTCCCAAATAAGCTTTGAAAGTTTCTACAGAGTGCGAAACATCGTTCCAGTTATGTTTATCAACTCGTAAGCCTATCCATTCAAAAATTATCATTTCATTGAAATCCGAGCTCTAGTTGTTCAAATAAGACACACAATTTAAATAAAATAGTTACCCTTGATTTTTGAAATTTTCTTTATAACTCTGTCAATGATTCTTTAGTTGAGAAAGGCATTTTCTTAATTTTAGGGGCAAAAATAATTCAATTAGACAATGTTCCAAGTTAATTTTGAAGCTAAAAGGGCGTCTGTCGCACTTATTTTGTAGCCTTCCATTCTATTAAATGTTTGATGAAACTGGGAGGCCACATTATGTATACGAACCGCATCCACACTTCTGAGATGGGATTAACAAAAAAAAAATGCTAAAGAGCAGTTTAATAATGAGGAGCTATGACATAAACATAGTTCTCTTTTAAGTGGAAGGTCCTATTTTTTATTTAAATTTTGGAATCCTCCTATTTTTTTTACGTTTGTTGGGACATGGAACTTTTAAATCCCTCAAGTTTCAAACATATAAACAGTGTCGGACCAGGGCCCCAATGTAGAAGAACCCTTTTAGTTAATTATTTCCAATTTAAGGTTTAATCTAATAATACTTTAAATATATTTATTTTAAACTTAACGGGAATTCCTCCGGTTATTATTAAAAATGAATTGTTAAGTTTCACAAAACATTTCCAGTTCTTAAAAAAACAGTATTTTGTGGATTTTACCACCGGCCACATTGTCACTGCTCTTGATGGGAGTAGCAGCAGCGAAAGTAATAGCTCTGATTCGTTAGAGAACTTTCTAAAGCAAGACGCAATACATTTTAATCAACAGGCTTGCTCTGGTTATCTAAATTGTTGGTTTAAGTCACTACATAGATATAATTTGCATGCCTTAACATATAATAACTTGTATATTGTTTACAAGGGCCTCTATAGTGTATACAAGTTACTTGTTAGAGAGTATTCTCCAATTATAAACTTATAATCGACACACTTGCCAAAAAACATCCCATTTTGAAACGTAAACCTGCCGTTTAAGGGATTTTATAAACATTTTTAAGGAATCTTACTATATATTTACGTATACTGTATATTTTTTATTAAATACATGTATGCAAGTATGTTTTCTAGTTCCTGTCATTAATAAGCATAAACGTGTTAAATATATTATTTTCTTCCTGAGTTTTTGCTTAATATTATTACTAGTATAGATATCCAATGATAGAGCGAATTCATTCATTTTTATGACCCTAGGCCCTAAGATCCAAAAAAGGGTTTGTATGAAGTCATTAAGTGAAGTATTCAAACGTACAATTTATTACTGAGTTCGCTCGATGGGGCCCTCCATCCTTCAGGACCGGTGGGCCATAAAAATCCCAGTCCGACAATGCATATAAATGTTTTTAAAACGATTATTTAGATATATAATCATTTTAAATGATTCTAAAACGAGTTGCTTTGTTTAAAATGCATAGATAAATGTATGGTTATTTTAGAGTTTATTTTGATTATAATAACACTATAATAATTGATATTGACATTTCTGTGCTTCATAAAAAATAATGTGTGGAACTTCAAATTCGAAAATTAACTTAGAATAATAAAACAGATGAGAAGCTTAACAAACCTCAAGAACCTTTCTTTGCGACCTATTAAATATCCAGTCTATTCAAAGCATAGCTGTTAAGGTTGTGTTACATAAAAAAACTGCGTAAAACCTCGAATTAAAAAATTAAAATAAAAAAGCTGACAAACTGAACGGACCTCAAGGAATTTTCTTTGCGACTCAACTCTCATACTTGTTACTTATTGCTGATGCGTTTGCTGCTGGTGTATGTTTCTTTTTTCCTAAATAGGCATTGACATTACTTCGACCATTATTCCAAATATTTATTTCAGCTTTGCATATTTTGCAGTAAACAATATGCGGGGCTGCGCTTGATCTCAGTTTAATAAACGAATAGATAGTCTTGTTTATAACTCTACATTAAAATACAAATATAGATAAATAAAATATTTTATATATTTTATATATGCTAAGAGATATACACAGCACTACTAAACGTTTATGTTATTTAATCTAAACAGCTTGTTATTTCAAGCAGAACTAAAGCCTGCAATGCCAAAATCTGTTGCCGTATATAAACAGTAATCGAATAGTGTTGTATTTTCATTCAGGGATCTACTTCTCTCTTCTTACCTAGTCATATCTATATCAAAGTTTACTGAATGGTATTCAGTAAACTTTGTCTTTGTCGAGAAACGTATCGAACTGCACCTGCACCGTGGACAAAAGTTTAGAGAAAATAGCCTAATATATATAATTCATATAAAACTTATATAATTATATGAATGAACAGAAAAAAAAATATTAAAAACTAAAAATTTGAGTTTGATTTGAATAACAAGTAAAATTATATGTACTGGGTGATCATTTATAATGTCCCCCCCTCTAACTTTTTTATTTGACGTTTGGTAGAAAAACGTCAAATATAAAAGTTTCACAAAAAACAATAAGCTATTTGCAGCATACATTTTTATATATACAGGGTGTTGCCGAAATCACCCACAGATAAAAGTTATATTTTTTTAAATGGAACACCCTGTATATTATACGCTAAATTAAATCCTATGAAAATTCTGCATATTTTTTGTATAACATGTCCTATACCCAAATACAATAGTTTTCGAAATATCTGCGATTTTATCATTCAGAAATAAAAACATTATTCTAAAGCTTATAATTTAGCTTAGGTGGCTGTGAAGTAGATCGATACCAACAAACAAAATATTTGTTTATAAGTGACAGTGACAGTTACACATTTAGCAACATTATACGTTCTTTTTATTGTAAAATGCCTTATTCGGAAAGAGAAAAACAATTAATTTTGGAAATTTTTATTACAACAAACATCCAGACTAGCGAGAAAAAGAAAACATTGGAAATTGATGAAGGCAGTGATTTAAACATTTTACTAAAAGTGGAAGAAAAGCCCAATATTTCCATAAGAAAAATATCGGGAAGCCTGAAAGCTTCAGAAACAGTTTCTCCAATGGGAGCTCATCCATGTAGTTTTCTAATTCGTTCCGGAGAAAATTCATATAACCATTACCGTTTAAAGTATCTTCGAAAAAATGAGGGCCTATTAGTTTATTGTTTAAAATAGCACACCACACATTAACAGTTTGACGTCCTTGAAATTGAAATTCCCTGTAGCAATGGGGATTTACTGTGGCCCACTGTCTGCTATTTTTTCGATTTATCATTCCACTAGTAGAAAACGATGACTCGTCGGTCCAAAAAACATTTTTTAAATAATCTTCATTTTCATTAACTTTTTCCAACATTGCATGGCAAAATTCAACCCTTTTTTCTCGATGCCTGGGCGTTAATTTTGTGGTAGGCCTAATTTTGAATGCCTTGTATCCTGCATTTTTGAGAGTGGTTTGAATCCTCCCATAAGATGTATTTTTTGGATCAATAAGCTCTTCTCTCAGGCTTCCCGATATTTTTCTTATGGAAATATTGGGATTTTCTTCCACTTTTAGTAAAATGTTTAAATCACTAACTTCATCAATTTCCATTGTTCTCTTCTTTCTCGTTAGGCTGGATGTTTGTTGAAATTTTTCATAAATTCGATGAATGGTTTTTTTGTCCGGAATGTGCATCCGGGGGTTAATTACACGTAATTCTCTTTGAGCCAATTTAGCACTCTTATTTGCTTTGATAAAAGTTTCCAAAATTAATCGTTTTTCTCTTTCCGAATAGGGCATTTTACAATAAAAAGAACGTATAATGTTGCTAAATGTGTAACTGTCACTGTCAGTTATAAACAAACATTTTGTTTGTTGGTATCGATCTACTTCACAGCCACCTAAGCTAAATTATAAGCTTTAGAATAAATCGCAGATATTTCGAAAACTATTGTATTTGGGTATAGGTCATGTTATACAAAAAATAGGATTTAATTTAGCGTATAATATACAGGGTGTTCCATTTAAAAAAATATAACTTTAATCTGTGGGTGATTTCGGCAACACCCTGTATATATAAAAATGTATGCTGCAAATAGCTTATTGTTTTTTGTGAAACTTTTATATTTGACGTTTTTCTACCAAACGTCAAATAAAAAAGTTAGAGGGGGGGGACATTATAAATGATCACCGCGTACAGGATCACTAACGAGGACTGAACAGGCCTCTTTTTTCAGCTATAACCTTACCTATAAAAAAAAAAAGAAATAGGCGTTAGATGTAACCTGCAGAATTTTAAAATATTAATAAAAAACAAATGAGCTATGACATAAACATATTATTTTTAAATGGAAGGTCCCTTTTAATTTTTGGATTCATCGTGTTCTCTTACGTTTATTGGGACATGGTAATTTTAAATCCTTCACGCTTCAAACAAATATTTTTAAAACGATTATTTAGATATAGACAGATAGCTATATAAAATTAAAGCAGGAATTATACATTCATTACTGGAACTGTATACTAGCACTACTGGAAGTCGTTTAAGCCAGATGTGATCGTTTTATTTGAATAGTCAAATGTTTGACTTAGTGGAGTATTTAGAATGCCTTCATTTCAAGCATTTACATTTAGCTACTAAAAAAAAATAAAAATCCTTACTTTCTGTTTATTAACACAGCATAAGCTTACTACCCTCATGAAAATTAGCGACGATAAAAAAAAAGGTAATTTTTTACTAACAAACATTTTGCTCGGGTTATAAGCTCTGGGGGGGGCATTTACCCCTTTTTCCCTTCCAAAATACGCCACTGATATGAATTATTTAAGAGTACATGATTTGAAAGCACAAATATTTGTCTCAGATAATTATACTTATCTTCGGGTTACCTGGTAAATAGTGGAATGTTATTAAAATAACTAATATTTCTAAATGATTGAATTAAGTTCAATATGATTTATAAAAAGAAAAATATTAAGATATACGTAAAAAATGCGAGAAATCAAAATAATAAATAAAAAATACGACCTTCCATTTAAAAAATCGGTAAATTTCCTTTACCCGGAACTTCCCTCGTTATGAATATTTTCATTTATTGCGAATAGTGCAGTGTGACCCAATCTAGTTCAGTACACAGTTATTTAGGAGCATGTATATACAGTCTTTTAAAACATTTTTATTGGGCGCCATTTTATTCCAACATATTGGATCCCTACTCATATTTTACTAGTTTCTACCTACCTTACCACCCTAACACCTAATTTTTGGGCATAATTTAAAATAAATTCAACAAGTAGTTTTTACATTGGTAGACACCGCGATTTTATTACGTCATGTTGAATTGGTACCAGCGTTGTACCAGTTTCTCCTTATATCATACTTACTTTTTCTCCAAAATTTACAGTCAATTGAATAAGATTTTTTTAATTCGTAACACAACTTTACCAGTTTAACTCTATATCAGTCTTAATGCTTGCACAATATTTGAAATTAATCTAATATGTAGTTTTTTCAGGCTGATTTTTTAAATATTTTATTAGACCACCATTTTGTTTCGCTAACTTTTATCATACCAAAATGTTACTAGTTCATTCTTATGTAACACTTGATATGTGTGCAAAATTTGAGGTAAATTGGATAATTAGTTTTTTTAGTAATAATATTTTTATTGTTTCACTAGGCCGCCATCTTGTTCCACCATATTGGATTTTTACGAATATTTTACCAGACCATTTACGTAATTTTTGACTAAAATTTGAAATCAATTTGATGAGTAGCTTTTAAACTATGTCACAAACTGACCGACAGGGAGACAAACCGGCACACGGGCCGACGGAATTGATAAAACATGTTTTTTTCGGCATCTAGGGACGCTAAATGGCGAAGGTGTGTAAAACCTGAGAGAGTGCTTTTTTTCGGATTACACAATTTTATTAGGCCGTCATTTTGTTCCGCCATCTTGAATTAGTACCACTAGTATTAGTTCATCCCTATACTACAATCAGTTATGACACACCATTTGAAATCGTTCATTAAGTAGTTTTTCAGGCTGAATGTTTAAATAGTTTATTAAGCCACCATCTTGGATTCGCACCAAAATTTTACCAGTTAATTCCTACATAAAACTTGATTGTTGTGCAAAATTTGAGATAAGTTGGATAATTAGATTTTTTTAGTAATAATTTTTTTAACGTTTCACTAGGCCGCCATCATGTTCCGGCATACTGGATTTTCACCAAAATATTACCAAGTCATCGCCATATGAACCTTAACTTTTGACTAAAATTTGAAGTCAATCTGATGAGTAGTTTTTAAGCTAAGCCGCGGACCGACAGACAGACAGACGGATCGACAGAACGCGAAGATATGTAAAACCTGAGGGGGTGATTTTGTCAAATTACAAAAATTTTATTTAGTCGCCATTTTATTCCGCCATCTTGAATTAGTACCACACTTTTACTAGTTCATCTCTATACTACCAACTAGTTATGGCACACAATTGGAAATCAGTTCATTAAGTAGTTTTTTCAGGCTGAATTTTTAAATATTTTATTGAGCCGCTATTTTGTTCCGTCATCTTGAATTCGTACCAAAATTTTACCAGTTGATTCTTACATAATACTTGATTTTTGTACAAATTTGAGATAAACTGGATAAGCAGTTTCTTAGTAATGATTATTTTAACATTTCACTAGGCCGCGATTTTGTTTTGCCATATTCGATTTTACCAAAATGTTGCCAGGTCATCCTCATATGACCCATAGTTTGAAATCAATCGGGTAAGTAGTTTTTTAGCTATGCCGCAAACAGACAGACCGACGGATTTGAGAAAACATGTTTTTCGTCATCTAGGAACCCTGAAAAGTATAGATCTGAAAAAATCTGCGAGGGAGATTTCTTCGCGATTACAATACTTCCGTTTTACGAGGGAACTAAAAATTCCATATTTATGTCATTGTTTCTAGTTCAAGTGTTTTTTATTGGCATTTTCCAATTCTACAGGAAAAGTTACATCTAATGGCTATTTCAGGTTTTTTTATATGTAAAATTATAGCTGAAAAAAGAGCCCTGCTGGGTCCTCGGTGGGTGACCCCGTCTTACACAAAGATCTTAAAGGGCATAAGGACAATATCTAAAAGTAAGTACTGTCGTACTGTCGTACAGTGAGTACAGATATGGTCACCTTGTTCTAATGGCAGAGTTTTTGTGAGTTTTCTCGGTTTACTTTAAATATAAAGGTAATGAGATTTATAATCATTAAGACGAGACCAATTTAATAAATATAATATATATTCTAAAAAATTCTAATTGCTTTAACATTTGACAACATATGTCACTTCTTGTCAAATGTCACTTTTTATAACAAACATAAAAACTAACTTGCTAATTTATTTTTTTAATGAAAGTTCGAGTTCAAAAAGTAAAACAAAATAAATTGTTAACCCTATACATTAGATCGAAATATCTGAGATTTAACGACACGGCGACACGAATCGATCGATATTTTTT
Organism: Kuschelorhynchus macadamiae; assembly: GCA_030620095.1. Taxonomy (NCBI): domain Eukaryota; kingdom Metazoa; phylum Arthropoda; class Insecta; order Coleoptera; family Curculionidae; genus Kuschelorhynchus; species Kuschelorhynchus macadamiae. The sequence continues at coordinate 445,006 of JAUTXW010002487.1, forward strand.
TAACAAATATCAATTTACGGGTTTCATTTTACCAAGTAATAAATTGGTTTATGTTTAAATAACCATAAACACATATAGTAATATAAAAGATTATTATTATTGTTAATTCTAGCATTCCGGTAAGTTCCTATTTTAGCTGACAGTATTATTGATTTTTTAGATTTTCAGTATTTTGGCACAAAACCTACTAACACAGCAGAGATATTTATTACAAAAACAACTCCTTTAAAACAGGACAACACATTATAGAGAATAATGTAACTTTTTCGAATTGAAAAAAAAAGTTAATCAGTGTCTCCAAAAAACTGTGGCAAACTGATGGTATATATTTTTACATCGGACACACTTTATATTAGTAAATATCTGAAAACAAAATTATTTGTTTGAGATAACATATTACCTTTATTCGTTTTCGAATTCTTAATGTTTTTTCTTAACCCCAATATCCCGACCAAGTTTTATATTTTAAAATGTATTTCTTATTCCTATAGTTTAAAAATATGTTTGTTTCTTAAATTATTTGTACTATATAATATTAACTACACACTACAATATAAATTACTAGCTATAGTTATTCACCGAAATGAAATGAGTAAATAATTGTAAAAATCACCATAACTTGCTTTTAGCCAAAGATAAACGTAGCAAGTAAATTTAAAGAAAAATCTCTTGTCTTGTCTCAAGTCTTGAACTGCTACAGTTATGAAAATATGTTACACTTATTCATTATAATTTGACACCCATCTACGGTCTTTATTTCTGGAAATGGAAAAAAACTTTAAATGCCAAAGTTGTAGGATTTTTACTCTATTATATTTTAGTGTTATCAAATTTTTTTTTATAAATAAAATAAAAACTAAACCCAACTTACCTTTTTAATGGAAGACCCTGTATATTATATGACTATCGAATGGGTCTCATTTTACCGAATACATACAGTTACTAGGTTGAATGCCTTTACCTTGTAATATACTGGCTGTTTAATATAAAAAAAAATGGGTTCTGCATTTTTACTTCTTTCGTAAAAGGGAAGTATTGTAATCGTGAAAAAAATCACTCTCCGAGATTTTTTCAGATCTTCACGTTTCAGGGTCCCTAGAGACGAAAAACATGTTTTCTCAATTCCGTCGGTCTGTCAGTCTGTCTGTCTGTCTGTTCGCGGCGTATCTAAAAAACTACTTACTCGATTGACTTTTGGTCAAGAATTAATGGTCATATGGGGACGACCTGGTAACATTTTAACAAAAAAGTACTCGTCCAATTTATCTCAAATTTTGCAAAAAACATCAAGTATTATGTTAGAATCAACTGATAACATTTTGGTACGAATCCAAGATAGCGGAACAAAATGCCGGCCAAATAAAATGTTTCACGCTTAGTTTTTAAATATTTTGAAGAAAACATTCTCTCAGATTTCACACATATTTACGTTTTAGCGTCGCTAGAAGCCAACAAATATGTTTTATCAACTCCGTCGGTCTGTTTGTCTGTCTGTAAGTTGGCGGCATAGCTTAAAGACTACTTACCCGATTAACTTCAAATTTTGGTCAAAAATTAAGGATCATATGGGGATGACCTAATAACATTTTGGTAAAAATCCATTATGGCGAAACAAAATGGCGGCCTAGTGAAATTGTAAAAAAATTATTATTAAAAAACTACTCATCCAATTTATCTCAAATTTTGCAAAAAAACGTCAAGTATTATGTTGGAGTCAACTGGTAATATTTTGGTACGCATCCAAGATGGCGGAACAAAATGACGGCTTAATAAAATATTTTTCAAACATTCAGCCTGAAAAACTGCTGAATGGTTTGATTTCAAATTGTGTGTCATAACTAATTGTAGTATAGGGATCAACTAGTAAAACTGTGGTACTAATTCAAGATGGCCAAACAACATGGTGGCCAAATAAAATGTTTGTAATCGCGAAAAAATTACCCTCTCAGGTTTTAGACATCTTTACGTTTTACTGTCACTAGATGCCAAAAAATATGTTTTATCAATCCCGTCGGTCCGTCTCTCGGTCTGTCTGTCTGTCAGTTCGCGGAATAGCTTAAAAACTACTTACCCGATTGACTTCAAATTTTTATTAAAAATTAAGAGTCATTTGGGGATTACCTGGTAATATTCTGATAAATATCCAAAATGGCGAAGCAAAATTGCGGCCTAGTAAAATGTTAAAAAAAATATTATTAAAAAATTACTTACCCAATTTATCTCAAATTTTGCACAAACATCAAGTATTATGTTGGAATCAACTAGTAAAATTTTGGGACGAATCCAGGATCGCAGAACCAAATGGCGGCTTAATAAATTATTTAAATATTCAGTCTGAAAAACTACTTAATGGTTTGATTTGAAATTGTGTAGCTATAACTAATTGTGGTATAGGGCTCAACTAGTAAAACTATGTTACTAATTCAAGATGGCGGAACAAAATTGTGGCCAAATAGAAATGTTGTAATCGTGAAAAATCACTCCCTCAGGTTTTACATATCTACTTTTACATCGTTTTAGTGTCTCTAGATGCCAAAAAAAAACATGTTTTTTTCAATTCCATCGCTCCGTCTGTCGGTCTATCTGTCATTAACAATCCTCAAGTTGTTATGTTAGAGTGGTCTATTCTTTGGGGTCAAGATCCACTAAAAAAACAAAAGTCTATTTTTTTAAATGGTCGACGTTTCGCAACTTTATTGTTGCATCCTCAGGACACAGATTTTACCTACTAGGCCAATAAAATTACGAGTGAACCTCAAACTAATTTGTGACAAACAAACTTTGGTGAAATTTGGCTTATCAGGTAGTGTTTAAGAAAACTGTAAAAATCCCCGATGCTGCATTTGTGGGATCCACCCCAAAACCACCCCTAAAAGTACAGTTTTCCAGTTTTTCGGTAATAACACCTAAACCTTAAACGTTATGAAAAAAAACAACACATAAATTTTGTAAAGAAGAAAATTACCTTTAAAATGGTGTATAAGAAGTTGGACATATGTTTTAAACAAATATAGAAATACTAAATTAAAAATGTGTCATATGTAAAATATATGCAAAATAACAAATTAGGTGTCAATTAAAAGGTTGTAATTTTAAAGAAATCGTATAAAAAGATACTTAGATAAATAGCTAATATTATTTAAAGGTAAATCTAATAAATTTAAAGTTAATTTATTACTAAGGATTTAAAATAATAAATAATAATTACAAATTTACTTCTTCGTCGTCTAAAGAGATGTCTATTGCATTTTGACAATATTGCCCCACACAAAAACTGCAACTATCATCACATTTATTCTTAAATTTCTTACATGTACATTTTTTCAGGCAGCCTGATTTGCATCCACAAAATAAAAACTTGAAAATAACCTCAGGTGCTATACATTTAAGACTTTGCTGTGGAACTAAGCAGTTATCTTCGTTTGCCCAACCCCAGTCTTCAGGATTTAGTTTATTGCCAAGCCACTATTGCACCTGTTGATACACTCTTTTAATATGCAAATGTGCAGCTTTCGTAGTAGGGGATAGTGTCGACAATGCCAAATTAGCAAAATAGATTTTGGCGAGCAATAATTTGGTTATATTTTAAAAATCGATATTCATTTAAATTTTTACTTTTTGAGCTGCCATAAAATTTTAAAATAAAAGTTTCACCAGTCTTCAACAGACTTTCCTAGATCTGGTGAATCGCATTTAAATATTTCAATGTCTGCAAGTTGATCCCTATTATTCTTTATTGTAGTAATGGCATTTCTTTTTCCCTTTTTATAAAAAGCCGATGTTGTATCACAACCAGACATTGCGTGAAGGAACAATATATTTGAAACAACAGCTGGATCCAAGTTTTGTTTTAATTGGTGTATAACAGTCAACTTATCAGGTTTTCCTGCCATTCCAGGCCTTAGCATATAAACATTTTTAGTGATACAATATTGTATTAGTAGGACAATTAGATCTGTGTCCTGACCGGCGACAATAACCGGTTGGTTGTCTCTAGACTGTTAGCGCAATTTATTGTAGTTGTTGCAATAAGGTAGTCTGCATCCAAGTCTGCTAAGACTACCGAAATACCAACTTTACCCAACTCTTTATCTAAAAAGGCTATGAGTTTCTCTTTATTGAAGGAAGTGGCCAAAACATTACTTTGACTTATGTTAACAGAAGTCTCTGGTCTCTGAACTAAAATTGACTTCTTGTCCACTCGTGTGTTTTCACCTTCTTTGATGTTCTACAACTTTGGTAGACAAACTTGTATTTGAGGAGTCGTCAAAAACTATTGTAGAACTTGTCCCAAAAAGGTATTGAACAAATTTTATATATTGTAAAAAAATGTTCTTATATTTTGCCGGAGACTGCCATCCACCATCAATAATAAAGATTTTATCACCGTTTGGTAAACTGCCAACTGGTGAAAGTATGGTATCAAAATATTGCAGCAACGAAGCCTTTGTATTTTTTCTAAAAGATGTTTCATCAAAAATACTGGAAGGATATGGTGAAAGCTCATGTTTTTAGCATTCTTTCCTGTTTGACAGTGACAACAGCCAGTTGTTTGTTTAGCGCCGTGGCCGGCAGGAGTGGTTTTTAACCCTGGTAGACCTTGGAGACTTTAATAAACCTTTAATAGACTTTGGGAACGATTTTAGAAACGTGAACCGTTCCCGTTCTCTTGAACTCGAAAGTAGGATCACAGGGATATATGGTAAATGTGAAATTTTAAAAGGAATCTATTTAAATTTAAGAGTTAGTGTCGATTTTAACCGCTTTGTCTGACGTTGTTGGTTTTTTTGTGTTTTTTTTTTTTACAGAGCCGTTATTATTTGACCGAATTTGCTTTCAAAAAATTCTTTAATATGCCATTTTTTGCTAAAAAATGAGACGTTAAATTTTTTACATACATTAAACGTCATAAAAGTATTTTAGGTATAATTAAAAAAAAACAACGGAAAGGTTTAGTAGTGCTCGGTTATACCCCAAAATAGGCTAGTTCCCCCATGGGATTTTCGGGGGCTTTCTTGTGGTTAATGTCCATGATGTCTAGATTTGATCCTGAGAAAATCAGCTTGTCACAAATTTGTTTGAGGTTTCTGTCTAAATACACTTAACTTTACTGGCCTATACTCCGTTGGTTCGCAGATATTTCCCAGATATTAAGTTTCTAAATAGTTTTCGTTAACGATTTTCTTGTTGTTAGAGTGGTGTACTATTTGGGGTCAGGAAATATCTGCGGACCAATCCAACATGGCGTAGCAAAATGGCGGTTTGTATCAATGTAAAAACTACTTAGTCAATTAGAAAATGGTAAAATATTGGTAGGAATCCAATATGATGGAACAAAATGGCGTCCAATAAAAATGAAGACAGTATATATAACACATATATACAGTGACTATGTACTGAACTAAATTGGGTCACACTTCACTATTCCTAACAAATGGAAAAAAATCAAAACGAGGGAAGTTCCGGGTACAAGAAATTTACCGGTATTTCTTCCATTTTTAAAAATAAAGACCACAGCTGGATGTCAAAATATAACGAATAACTCTATACATTATTATAGTTAGATAGTCTCATAGTGTCCCATTTTTGACACTTTTACAGGTTATTTCTGTTATTATTGACCAAAGATGCCGTAAACAAAAGTTGCATGGCCTTCTTTTTGGAAATACAGGGCAAAATTGAAAATCTGCACTATCCATGCGCCGTTCGTATCTTTATTATGATACAAGCTAATAAAAAAGTAAAAACATATTATTTTAAAGTTTCTTACTTAGAATGCAATGGCGTAGTTAGTTTTTTCCAGGGGCCTGAAATATTGAGTTGTTTGTATTTTTTTAAATAGAACACCCTGTATATTTTAAAGGAACTAAAAGCACACCCTTTCACACTTTTCAAAAATATATAACACTTAATATTTATTTAAAATAATAAGACCTCAATTTGTAATTATTAACAAAATAACAATTTTACAAGTTGGCTGTGGTTGTAGGTACGCGGTGAAAAACAAAATCTTACTATTACAACCTTCATTTTGAGCATAGGTCGGAATCTGATTGTTGTGTGCTTTACATCATATTTTATTATTGAAATAATGGCTAATATTAGAATCTATGAAAATTACGAAAAATATGATGTTAATTTGTTAATGTAATGAAAACGCAAATGAAGCTTTTGAATTATATTTAATACTGAAACTCTATTAGAAAATCTAAATATTAGATACATTAAAGAGTAGTTGTACTGTAGTAATACCTAAAAGTTCTGAGATTGAGGGTTAAAACATATTTTTTCAAATAATTCTGTCTGTATTCTGTCAGGGAAAGGTCATAGCCTTTGCTCCACTGAACCATATCGTGGAAACATTTTTATCCCATACAATGGATTTGGTGACCTGTAAAATATGTTACTATGATTATTGAAACTGAGATAATGTGTATCTAAGATACATATTTTAAAATGCTGTGTCTCCTTCCACGCTAACGTAAACGAACTTTCTAAATTTTAGTTCGCGCGAAACCAGAAGTGACGTCATTAACGTTCACGCTAACGAATATAAGCTATTTATATGTGTCGAGAAGCTTGGTGGTGCAGTGACAGGGTTCTCAGCCCGCGTCGTATAGTTTGTGGGTTCGAATCCCGATAAAGACGAAAATTTTTTTTTTAGTTTTTTTTTAACAAAATTTATAATTAATAAAAATTTAGATTAATTTTTTAAAGTAAAGTTAGGTTAGGTTAGGATTGGTTAGGTTTGCTGTAAAAAAAGCGCGAGGTAGCTCGCCAATCAAATTCCGAGTCTATATTAAAACAAGGAATTTTGTTTTAATAAAATCTATACTGCTAAGTGAATCCCCCCGTTAGATTAGTACAAGTTTGTCAAAAAAGCAGTCATTTACACGTTTTTCTTATTTAACGTGAATCGACTTTCAGACGATTCGTTCACGTTAGCGTGGAAGGAACAACGGCCATTTTAAAAGAGAAATTAGTTTTTAACTATTTTCTTAAGACGACACACTCTACCAAAAAAAAAGCACAAGAAGCAACACTTTTGTAATTTTAATTGACAATTAATAGGATAACATCAATTATAAATCATTTGTAATCTTAAAATAATAATATTTTAAGGCCATTGCCATTAGAGCCGGTGACATTTGATTGATTATTTAAAGTTACGACTTTATTACACAAATTAACATCATTTTGAAAATTGCTGCGGTAATTGTTAAAATAATGATAAGTAATTAAATATTTATTTATAAATAAAATTTACCTTGGAAGCCCATCTAATATTTTTTTCTAAAAATCTCAGAATTTCACAACTTACCGTCATCAAAGGTGCACTACGTTTAGTCATATGGCTAAATATTGCAGAACGACACCTCGCGTAACAAGATAACACAAGACTAATTCTTATAAACTAAATGACAGAAAAAAATTAATTTCAAACTTCATTAATTATATATATATATATATATATATATATATATATATATATATATATATATATCAATCTATGATGTCAAAAGTAACCTAACTTTCTAACCCCTGCATCAAATTTAAACCCACAATTTGACAATGGTATAATGTAATATGACTAATATCTGAGCTTAGGCCATTTT